>BPUM01000065.1:0-600000 GCA_020521455.1 Prunus kanzakura
TTCATGTATGATATGAATGCATGAAGGAACCTAAGGTCAATCTAGGTAAAGAGCCTTTAGATGTTCAATTCATAAAGAGTTTTACAGGAATAACCTAACTCTTCTGTATTGAAGAAATATATGCTTGAGTGTCGGCTTCTTGCTCAGTGTTCCAAACGTCTTCCTGTATGTACAGTGTTTTTGATCCATTTGGGATTACCCGCTCCTTACAACTTATCACACTTGAAATACATTAGATAAATAAGGAATAATTTGTTATCATCAAAATATGCACAACAATATTAAAAACCGTAAGGCTAACATTATGACATATTTACAAATCATGTCATCAATCCCTCTTTGTTGCTGAACATTTTTCTTCTTAAAAAATCCCTTAAAGTTAGGATTTCAATAATGCTTTTAACTAGGCATTCAACATGGTTTCTATTTTTTTAAAGAGATATTTAGTCAAATACTCATTCTTAGCACTAAAACTATAAATAAACCCCACACCATTTAATTTCTATAAACAAACCCAAAAAAAACCCAAAAAATGACAATTGGTCCTATTGAATTTAATTTTGATTATTAAATTACTTTGATATCCTATTGAGTATTTTGGGCTTGTTTATATGTTTTGGGGTTGGGTTTGTTTTGAGGAATCAATGACAATTTTGTAATTTAAAAGAAGTTAAAAGCCTTTTTGTTATGTTATAAATGAGTTTTGGGTGTGTTTCTAAAGTCCATTTCATATGGGGTATTTTTATAATTTGGGCTCCTATATTTGGTATATTAGTGAATCTCCATTTTTTTAATCCATTAATTTCCTCTAGGAGTCACAATTTGAACTCGTGCATCAATTAGGGTTGACTATTTCTCTTTTTTCTATTGGGGAGTTTGTTAGCATAAATGATATATTGGTCTCTTTGATAGTTGTGTAACAATTTTTTTATACTTAATATATCTAACATGTCTAGGTACATTATATTTTTCCAATATACGTAGATAGGTACATTATTTAATATACAAAAATATAGGTATATTATTTATATATAAAAAATAGGTTCATTATTGAATATGGTCCATTATAAGCAAATATACGTAAATAGGTACATTATTTAGTATACAAAAATTGTACATTATTTATAAGAAAAAAATAGGTGCATTATTGAAACAATAACAATAGGTACATTATTTATAAGAGAAAATAGTTATACAAAATATTTGTAGGTAAATTAATGTTCCTAAAACAAATTAATTTCAAATCCATAACAATTATTAAAATTGAAATTTTGATATAAATAAAAGGAAATAACTAACCAATTAATATGAAATTGAAACAAAATATGATCAGGTTGTCGGATTTGGAAAAACAAACCAAGTTTTAATTATATATTTCGTTTACAAAATATAACCAATCATAGTATAAAATAAAATAAAAAAACATAATAGGTATATTAGAACCAATCAATTTCAAAAACATACGACACTAATTACACACCAAGTTTTAATTATATATAAAATAAATAAATAAAACTGACCCACAAAACTTATGCAAAATTGAAACACCATTATGACATTGAATAGCAAACAATTTGTTGGGAAAAAAAACGTTAAAATGAAATTAGGGTAATTTAGGAATTGAAAAAAATATAACATTTAATATGTTAGGCTTGATTAGGTAACTTGCTTAGGTGGATCTTGGTAATTTGGTTTTACTTCTAAAAATTGGGTTTAATTTATAGAAAAATAAAAGGATGGGCTGTAGGTAAGGAAAAATGAATTTAATGGGGAAAACCCAAATTTACTATTAATTAATTTAGTACTTTTGAGAAAACCATAGGGATTTGCAATCATTCATGAGTTCTGTTATTTCCACACACCTCTCCTATTTTCACACCTACTTTATCTTCAAAATTTTAAAAACAAATTTACCCTCAAGCACTATGAAAAAAATACACTCCAACTCTCTCCCTCTTTCTCTCTTCCCTCCTCTCTCTCTCTTCAACAGCCAAGACCCACCCTACCATCTATCTCATAAAATCACAAAGCCAGAAAGACTCAACACCCACAAATGACAAAGCCAGAAAAACCTACAAAACAAAATACCATATCAAGTTCTTTCTTTTTTGTGGTCTGATGCGAATATCAAATTCAAATCAATATGGTTCATGGCAGAGATCTGGGAGGGTGGTTCGGTGGAGGATGATGGTGGCTGGGATTTTGGGGGTTGTTTTGGGTTTGGTGACAAAGAGACAGGAGAAGAGAGGGGTGGTGGGTGGGTAAGGATGAGAGAGAGAGAGAGAGAGAGAGAGAGAGAGAGAGAGAGAGAGAGAGAGAGAGAGAGAGAACCATGGTAACATGGGCAGAACCACACTAAGGGCTACAATGGGTTGTAGCCTAGTGTGGTTTTTTAAGGAAAAAAACTATAAAACCTATATATTTAACTTGTTTTCAATATTAGCCTAGTTATTAAGGTGCAAAGAGGTGCAGCTACACCTCCCCTCACCGGAAAAACCATTGTAGGTGCTTTAAATTGCCCATTTGCTCAGCTAGTGATGGTGCACTCCAGGTGTATAGATTACCTTATTTCCATTTTCTGCATTCAACTAAATGTCTTTGTCCTTTTACTTTCATTTATTTTTATATTACTCCATTACTTAAGTTTACAATGTAAATAAGGAAGTACCCCTCATTTGGATTCAAATAAAAATACTAGAAAATCAAATTCCCACCAAATCAAAAAATGAAAAATCGGTTTTAGTGTGTTGAGAATAAATGTGAACCTCCCAACACAATTTCACCACCACTATTTAAATAATGGGGTTTTATTATTTTAGGTTCGACCCATTCGAGACGCAAGTCTCTTAATTACAATCCCTTGCTTCAAGGGAAAACCCTTTGATTCCATCATAAAGAAACAGAACGTGTGTGTTTAGTTTTGCGACTGCCCCTAAGTCGAACCTCAGGGTGCCTACGTATCCCTTGCGAGAATCAAGCCACTCGTAGTTCAAAGAACTGCAATGAATGAATGACTCATTGCAAAAGGGAAAATTTGTATGAATTTGATTGAGAAAGTGTTTGAGTGAATTTAGCTGAATAAACCAGGGATTCAATTTTGATGTGTGTTTGGGGTGAATTTGGTTAAGAATAACCAGGGATTCTATTTGGATTTGAGATTTGGGCGGTTGCATCTAGATTGAATCTCTAGATTGCCTACGTACCCTTTCGAAGGGATCAAACCAACGTAGTTCGGAAAAGATTGTTTAATTTGTGTGGTTTTGTACCACTTGGGATTTTGGCGTGGTTTTGTACCACTTGGGATTTTGGTGTGGTTTTGTACCACCTGAGATTTGGTGCGGATGCGGTTGCGTCTATTGGGATACTAGACTGCCTACGTACCCTTGATGGGATCAAACCGGCGTAGTTCCAAAAGATTTGTATGGAGATTTGATTGGTGGGAATTTGATTGCGGTTGCGTCTATTGGTATGCTAAACTGCCTACGTACCCTTGATGGGATCAAACCGGCGTAGTTCCGAACTTTGGAAATTAATGGGTAAGTGTGGCCCACTAATTAAGAATTTGTGTCTTTGAGACAGTTTGGAGATTTTGAGATTTCCATAGGTAGATAACCCATGAGAAAAATTGGAAATCAATGGGTAAGTGTGGCCCACTAATTGAGAATTTCTGTTTGAGATATTTAATCTCATTGGAATTTTCATGGGTAGATGACCCATGGGGAAAATTGGATGGTTTTGTACCATTTTTCTTATTGTCAATATCCAAGAAAAATAATGAGTAATTTTATTTATCCCATTGATTTTTCATGAAATTGACATTTTTCACTTGGAAAAGTGTTTTGGCGAATCTGGCTAGAATAAACCAAGGATTCAAATTTGGTTGCGGTTGCGTCTATTGGTATGATAGACTGCCTACGTACCCTTAACGGGATCAAACCGGCGTAATTCGAAAAAGATTTGGAAACTAATGGGTAATTGTGGCCCACTAATTAAGAATTTGTGTTTGAGAGATTCAGGATTAATCTCAACGAAATTTGCATGGGTAGATGACCCATGGGGAAAATTGGATGGTTTTGTACCATCTTTCTTTTTGTCAATGTCCAAGAAAAATAATGAGCAATTTTTATTAACCCACTAATTTTCTAAAATTGACATTTGCATTTGGGATTTGGCGTGGTTTTGTACCACTTAGGTCTTCACTTGGCAATTTGGGAATTAATGGGACACTTTTTATTTGAGCCCATTAATCCATAATTTGTGAATTTGAAACTTTGTAGTTTGTACCCATTATTCACCAATTGGATTTTTTTAAGGGCAATTCCATTGAACTTGAGTCCTGCAGTGGAATGAGCCCGTTGTATTTGAGGCCGTGTAGTCTTGAGATATTGGACGAGTCCATTGTGTCTTGATATCCATTTTGACATGAGACCGTTGGATTTTAAACTTGCACTTGATAGCCCAATTTTTAATGGGCATATCATGAAGATTTTATTTTCGGCTCCAGTCCCTCTCCAAGTGAAGTCCACTTTTTGGATTGGAATCCCCTAAGGCATCAAGGAAGAATTCGTTCTCTTATTCTGGTTTTCACGAGGTAGCACTTCCATGCATGCTCCCCTAATGCCTTGCCGTGAGCCATTTTGAGAACTTTGAGGTACCTTTGTTTGTGAAAAGAAAAGTTCTCGCAAGGACCAAACAACCTTGGTATTGATCACTGCTTGCTGCACACAAGAGAAACAATAGACAATTGCTTTCTTCTTGGTTCGTCAAACCAATTGGTTGGTGGGTGGTTGTTGCAGCCATGTGATTGCTAAAGGCATCCTGGGCTGGGAGCATTCGAGCAGCAAAGCCACATCTTGGAGAGATCATGCCTTTAATTATGATGATTGAAATCATCATGACAATCTTGCTTGCCGTTTGGGATGCTTGAAGGCATCATAGAGAGACCCAACGATCTTGAACGGGTCTTGAGAGATGTATGTACAACGCCAGCCCCAATCAATTTTCGATTGATGTCTTTACTCCAGCTGGTTATTTTACAGCTTGGTGCCAAAAGCAAATGCCTTTTAATTTGATCAAGACACCCAAGGATAAAAATCCTTCTCCAAGTGAAGTATGAATTAGCATCCTTATCGCATTGGAACCCCTTGAGCATCCAGGAAAGCTGTAAGCCCTTTGTCCATACACGATTAGGCAACATGAAATTCCCTTTTTAAAAAAAGACGTGCACCGCAACTTTTAAATCACCAGCAAATAAAGCGGTAGCTTTTAATATTATTTTCGTTAGCTTTTCCAGATCAGCACATAGCCCTGCTCAAGCCACCTGTTGCATCATCAAAAGAAGAAACAAATTGTTTCTTCCCTTCTGGGAATTCACGTGGTAACCCACATGCCCATCTTCTTGTTTTCTTTCTTTAGTTCCATTCTTTTGTGGAGTTTATGGAGATGACCTCTTTTTTGCTGACTTGCTGGCCGCAAGTGTTTGATGTGGAAGGCAATTCAATTGCCAGGTGGTCTTTTTGATTTGTTTGAGCTTCACACAAAGGCTTGTGACTACCGCTTGAGTAGGTAATTACATACATTCCTTCTTAGCTTTTGACTCCACAGGACCACATCCTCATCAATTCTTTCTTATTTAATTTCCTTTTTCTCCTCAATAGACACGAACAACATTGAACAAGTCTTGGCCATTATGCCACTGCAGTAAGAGAATCCCAGAAAATTCCGGGAGTTTCTCTACGTCTTTTAATGGCATCACAGACCAATTCTGGTTTTCTAATGGTTAGCCCATCATGATATGCAATCCTTACGGAGTGCTTGTGAATTGGATGTTAAGCACATCCTGGAAGCGTCTGAGCGGAGCCGTACTTCGGAGCAGATAAGGACTTGTTCTCATGATGATTGAAATCATCTTAGTTGTCAATCCGTAGCTGGATGTCGTGGAGGTATTTGAGAGGAGGTTCACCTTAGAGCAGATTCTTGACTTAACTTGTGATGATTTCAATCATCACAGCCAAGAATTTCCATGGAGTAGATTCTCGACTTAACTTGTGATGATTTTAATCATCATAGCCAAGAATTTCCATGGGCTGCTTGTACTGGATGTTGAATGCTTCCTTGGAAGTCTTTGAGCAGAGCCTTGTAGTAGAGAGATTCCTAACCTTTTTTATGATGATAGAAGTCACCATAGCCAGGAATCCTCTTATGTGTCCTTGCTCTTCCTTCTCTCCTTTTCTTCTCCTCTCCGCCTTTGTGGCCTTGCAGGTTTTTATTTTCTTTGAAGCCTCCAGCAGCCTGCCGGCTGCCTCCCCTTTTCCAAGCCTCTTCACTCCCTTTTATAGGCCCTTAATTTTTAGGAGTTTGAGATTAAATGAATAATCACTCCTTGGCCTCAGTGTTTGACACAAACACTTCAGTCGCAAGAAACTGTAGGCAAAGAATTGTAATTCCATTTGAACACGTGCTCCATAGCTGGAATATTGGTGTTATCCTATTTTATAGGAATTTCAATGTGTGCAGCCATCTTTTTTTCCTTTTCTTTTTTTTAAAATTTTTTTTTTTTCCGTTTCAACATAGTGCAAAATACTATTTAGGCTAAAAATGATGGCTCATTATTGTTTGTGCCTAATAAATCACGGCCATGAATTGGCCGGGGGAACTTCTCTTCTCGGCCTCAAACTGAAACACAGCGTTTTGTCAGGGTGTTTGGCTTTCCAGAGAAACAAGAAAAATCACTAAGGCATGGTTATCTCGGCCAAGGTTATAGGCCGAGGCCGAGACCGAACAAGGTCACAGCCAAAGGCATTAGAGTCAGATCATCACGTGACAGCAGGGTCCCACGCTTCATTTAATGAAGCAAGGTCTCCGTTTATTGCAGCAAACCCACTGGCCAAGAATGAGCATTTAATGCGCGAGGGAAGGTGGGAAGTGATTGGAGTTAGGATTTGGTGACAGAGATCAGAGTGATTAGACGCCAACATTCTCACAAAGCTCTTTGCAGCTTGAGAGATTAGGTAATTGGCTATCAGAGCAATAAATGCGTCTCCACGGCCAGAAGCGCAGAACCCACGATCAGGGCGGCAGCCGAGATTCACCGGGATTCATGGAGTCACACCACCATACTTCACGATCCCAAATGTCGATTAGACTACCCACTTGGCATAATCAGGCTCCACCATGCAGATTTTCAGCCTCGATTATCCCTCCAGGAGCTCTACCTATAAATACAAGACTCAGGACTACTTTCAAAGGGTTCAAACACCAAACAAAAGCCTCCCACGGAGCAACTTATATTTTCCTGTAATGCACTTTCAATATCTTTACTTGCTTTTCTAGGAGTAGTGTTAGTTTGTAAGGAAAATCCATTCATCAATATATCAAACGACCCTTGATTTTCAAGGCGCCAGAGCACCACCCTTGTTGTTCGCTCACTCACCCCATATATCATACGACCGCCGCTCATTGAGTAGCGCGCCGGAGCACCGCCCCAAAACCCACCAAACACCACCACTCAACGGCCTTGTAGTTCAGGCCGTGAACCTTACAGCCGAGACTAGTTCCTCTCTCGGCTACAATCGTTTGATTAGAAGACGAGTCCAGACAGACGCACCATCTAAACACTTTCACCCGCTTCAAACATCTCGACGCACGGTAGACCGTGCTGGCACGCCCGCGCACAAACGCACCCCGTCCAAAAGCAGGAAACCGCGTGTTAACGCACATCCCCTCGGCCCGGAACTCCAGGCCGTGAGATTTGCGCGGCAGACAATTATGTTAATATATATTTCATACTAAAATCCCATAAAATCCAGTTTTCTTATTTGATGTGTAAGAAATAAAAGCCCCAAAAATTATCTTGAGAAAATGATTCTTCCGAAAAACCATTTTTCATACTTAGTCAATATTTTTACAAAACAATTTCCTGTATGATATGAATGCATGAAGAGACCTAAGGTCAACCTAAGTAAAAAGCCTTAGATGTTCAATCCACAAAAAGTTCTTAGCCTTTCAAAATTGCACATCCATTAAAAAATTCATGAGTCTGCCAGTGAGGCCACTATATATTAACTTATTAAAGCCCAAAACAATCTATTTAAAAAAAAATAAATTTAGTTGGAGGGCAGCAATAAAAATACACATTAAAATAGGTTCACTTTCTGTTATGTTATTGAGCATATTTTCATTTTGATCATATGTGTCTTTCAGTTGCATTTAATATGTATTTATTTTTGGTTTTTGATAAAGAGCGATAGTATTTTATTGATAAGAGGAATATAAACAAGTACAAAGCCACTATGGTGTTAAACCATATTTGGTTTATGTTAAAGCTTATTGAAAATAGTCTATGGAGCTATGTACTAGTGTGGTTTATATGATTTAATGTTTACTTTTATTTTTAGAAAGACAATAGAAATTGTAAGTATCAAAAAAAATAATCATTAAATTTTAAGCTAATAACTTTAGCTAGCCCATTAGTTGAAAAATTCATGGTTCAGCTCTTGGTGCCATCCTCCCCAGACCCATCATTGGATAAGATCCCATCCTCATGACAAGAGGTGTAAACGTTAGCTAGGAGGACTACGAGAGCCAATGTTCGAGTTTGATGACTATGGGATGCATTTAAAATGACCATTTTGCCCATAAATTCTCAGAAAATGTAACATATATGACAACAGGAATAATGGTGCTAACGAAAGTAGAGTGGGGGGGACTACAACACCCATTTTCCGAATCCAATGACCAAATGCGAATCGAAAGAAGTTCACAAACTAGTGCTCTTAAAAAGTTAAAAACCCTATATAAGATATAAATAAATAATTTTTTAAAATTAAATATGATATTTTAAGCGGGCAGGTCCAACGGTGGTAGATCCGTCCAGCTCGAAAATTCGTGCTGTGCTTAATTTGGCCCGTCCAAAATCGAGAAATAGTGTGCCGAAACCTCTTTAAATGGGCCGGGCTCGCGCCATATTCAAATCGGCCGCCCCATTGTGCACACCTCTAGTTGCGCGCAATATTTTTTTTTTTTTCTTTTCAAATTACTGAGCGTGACCCTACCTCGTCAAAATGTCGAGATTTATAACTTTAAAAACGAGCAGTGCGGAAGAGTTTTATAGGAAATAAGCTGAAAAACCAAGTGAGGACTAGCGAATAACATAATTCAGGGGTCGTTTATATTATATATGACCCGTTCAGACGCTGAAAATCGGAGCCAGAGGAATAATGCATGGCGATTTCCCTTCCCTTCCCTCTCTCTCCATCTCTGAACAATAGCTAGCGAGAACCCTAACCCCAATCGCTCAAGCTGGTTCAGAAGGGGGATCTGAACCAAAATCAAATTTTGGAATGAGAAGCAAAATTTCGATAAAACTTATGAATTTGGGATAAAATGGAGACTGTAAGTTGAGCCACTGATTAGCAATCATATTCACAAGGATGGGAAGGAGGTGTAGGGTTTGGTGGCCAAAGCAACTCTCATTGAGCACACCGTCATCCTGCTCAAATTTCCTGCTGGGTTGGTTCATTTCGTCGTCTTCGTCTTCTCTTGATGTTGTCGTAGCTTTTGCCTGCACTGAACAAGCGCTTTCTGATAAAAAATTAAGCATTCAGGTATATAATGTTCTTCAGTAATGAATGCTAATCAGATTTCAATCACTTGTGACTGCAATTTAGTTGGGTAGGTTTCAATTTGTTTCTTTAACATTGTATTTAGTGATTTTGGCATGTATTCATTTGTTGCTTATTTTGTATGGTTTGGGAAATTGCTTTATTGAAATTGTATGTGTTTTTCTTCTCACCAAAGAAAAGTATTTATTATTTTCAGGGAATCCTTCATGACACAAATGGAAGGATGCCTGTGTTACTCCAGGATAAGTCATTGTTGTGTATAGTGGGTCAATTTTTTAAGGTTCATTCAAAAGAAGATCAATATCATTCTTCTTGTTGTGGGTGCCACAATCTCAATGGATCACTAGAACAATTTAGGCAACCTTTTGTAGGAAGCAGTTATTGGATCCAGATGCTATGTGATCCTCAAGAACAAGTTGGAACAGAAATTAGTTGGATTCCTAAACTGCATCACATCCACTGGAATGGGCAAATGGTGTTTCCATGTGATATCCACGTATGTAAGTCATGAATGCTTCAGTGGCATGCGTTGGGCTTAATTTAATTTTTATTTTTAAGTATGACATCTGTTTTGATTGATTAAAATCTTTTATTTTCTTGATCAAATGTAGTTAATATTCTACGAGACCCCAGCCTATGGTGCTCACCATTTCTCATTACATCCTTGGAATTCATTTGATCAAGTGAATGCTCCTGAGAGAAAACCCAAGTGGGTTGATGAACTTCACCAGAAGCAGCCACTCCTTGACTTGGTAAGAGTTTTTGAGAATTTTTTGTGCATCAAGACTTACCTTTGTTGTTAATATTGCAATACGACTATTATTTTGTTTACATGCAGGATATGGTCATTCTGGCAATCAATAGCTCCGCTGCTGCTGACAAAGTTTTCGAAAGATGCATGGGTCCCAAGAAATCTACTGTGCGCTTTTCCACAGTTTACATGTATTTTCTTCACACATTTGTCGTCCCCACTTCCTTTGCTTTCGATGTCCTGCTTTGCTCTGTAGTATTCAAATGGACTTTGTGTGGCATTTCAGGTTTCTTGCCTTCACATGGCAACTATTTGCGGTGTCTGTGGCTTCATTGTCCATGTTATTCTATGTCATTGTTCAGTTTCTCTATAGGCTTCTGAAGTATGCATCAGATTCATGGGTATACATCATATCAGTAAAGGTATTCAGCAGTTCAAGGATAAATATCAGAATCCGTTGTTCTCAGATCTTGTATTGGCCAATCTTTCTTCAAGATAATGGCACAAGGTAATATGAAATTCTATGTTGAACACTGGCAATTTATCTGATCGATGAGTTGTGTTTAAAATGCCATTCAATATAGCATTCTAATTATTGATGAAATTTACAAATGCAAATACAGAAATCTATGTTGAATACAGTTGAGTTGTCTAACTGATAAGTTGGGTTTCAAATGCCAGTTCATTTAGCGTTCTATGTTGAATACTGGGAAGTTATATGACTCATAAGTTGGTTTTCAAATGCTATCAGATTTCACACCATTTTGATTTATGAGGAAGTTTTTCTCTGTAAACTTATGTATGTTAATAAAGTGTTAACATTTTCTGATCTGTACTTTTGTAGGCTGGGTTGGCTTGACTACCATGATTGGCATTCACCTGATCTCTTTCTTTTCGTCTTTGTCTGCATTGCCTTACATTTGACCCCAATTGACAGTTATTGTGATTGTGTTTCATCTTGTGTATATTTATTTCTTTTGTTGTGTCATCATTTTTTCTTTTTCGGTATTGAACTCTTATTTCTTTCATGAACAAACTGCAAAAAACTTCATCCTCTTCGTCTTGATTTCAAAGGTCACTATCAAGTGTTGAATATGCGGAGAAAGCTGCATTGCATAAGCATTCCATGTGGTCAAGTTTAGCTGTTGATGTACTTCTGGGAAACTTGTTCGGTTTGGCACTGCTGTATCATGCAGAATCTGCTTGCATGTGGGTCCAGAAATTTGCCAGTGACATTACAAATGAGTTATTGCGCTCGGGTTGTGTGTGGTTAATGGGAGTCCCTGCAGGTTTTAAGTTAAACACGGAATTGGCAGGAGTTCTTGGGATGATTTCTCTAACTGCTATCCAGATTTGGTCGACCATTTGGATCTTTTTGGGGTTTCACTTCATTTATTTCATTAGAGGACTTGCTATATCAGGAATCATTTTTGGGGTGACTATACCTGCTGCTTTGATAAAAGACTTGATTGCACTAGCAACGTTACATGTGTCCACTCTTCACTGGTTGATATCACTTTTATATTCGACCCAGATACAGGCATTGGCAGCTTTGTGGCGCCTTTTCGGGTATTACTCTCGGATTTCTTGTTCTTGCTTTTTCAGTCTTTAAAACTTCTACACACGGCCAACCAAAAGCAAATGTACTTTGTTTGGTAATCCTATGCCTGCGATAGGGTCATTTTTCTTACCGACCTATTCTCTATCCCTTAATGTTTATTCAGCACCTGTTGATTTGGTTGTTATGTATTTAATACATGTTCTGCGGTCAAATCACACCTTAAGTTGATGTAGTTTAGTCTGTTTTCTACTTAATTATCTGTAGTTAATAAAATTTCAATTGTACCCCTATAGTTTATTACAGTTACAATCAAGGACAAAACATCAATTCCGTCTAATAAATTGATGGAGTGGCAACCTGGAAACATAGGTATGTCTAAAGACATCTACGACCACATGTCTGATAAATTATTAGACTGAGTTGATGTTTTTTCCTCAGTTGCAAATGAACCAAAATACAAGGGTACAATTGGAAAAATTTAGGTGTACAGGAATTGAAGTGTAAAAAAGAGGCTAAAATACAGGGACTACATGTGTAATTTGATCTAGTTCTGCCAGTAGCCAATATTCCATTAAGGAGGCAAGTCCATCCACGATTGCTGTTATTGTGAAACTTTCCTCATTGGTTTGACAGACTTTTTCTTTATTTCTCAAGCTAGTTGGGACTATGATTTTGTTTTTGCATTTTATTGTATAATTGTATTAGTTAATTTATTTTAATGCCCATAATTTAATACATATTTGAAACATATAAGTGTGCCTTGAAGCATTGAGATGCTTGGCTTATATGTGCTGGGACAAAGTTTACCATCCTGCTGCCAGTTGAATCAGTCCCACGACTATGTGACTTTTAAGTTTTTTATGCTTGTTTAACTACTTTGTATGGTCTTTATGTTCTTTACACTGTCTGTAATTTATACATATCCATCTAAGAATTAGTGTGCACTCAAAACTTCAGACACTTTATTAATATCACCGCTTGAGTCCAATAGCAGAATCATGTTCATGTAAGTTGTACACCAACCGACCAAAAAAAGAAAGTAAATAAATGTACGCTTGTACACCCATGCAAGACATGCTTGTCCATATGGTAGTGGAGATAATTTTGTCTCGAATTGGTTGATGCAAATTGCTGTTTTCTGAGAAAATCTTCTTTTCTTGTGCATGCGGCTACAATTCAATACCCTTTAGAATATATTCAATGGAATTTTCAAGGCATTTATTTTTTCTTTTCTTGAATGGCAAACTCTGATCAGAATTTTGATTATACATAACTGGGGAAGGTGCAAGTAAAATTTGTCCTTTATCCATGATTGTTTTTCTATTTTATAACATCTAATTGCTTGTGTACTTGCCGAATGCTTTCCAGGGGTCGAAAGTGGAATCCTCTTCGTCAGAGATTAGATAGCTATGACTATACTGTCAAGCAACACATCGTTGGATCTCTTCTGTTCACACCACTCCTGCTTCTATTACCGACAACTTCTGTTTTCTATATTTTCTTTACCATTATGAATACAACCATCAGCCTAATCTATATACTGATTGAAATCACTATATCTGTTATTCATGCCACGCCTTACATCAAAATTTTCCTTTGGTTGGTCATGCCAAAAAGATTTCCCTCTGGGATATGGTTTGAAATTGTGTCTGTTTGGAGTGATTGCATTTATTCACATAAGGATATTAGTTCACCAGCAGATAAATTGCAGAGTGAAAAGGGCCTAACTGGAGAGAGAGCTTCTGTTATGGTTTCATTTCTTCATAGCAACTTCTTGACTGTAGGTGAGAGCTCAATTCTTTTATTTAGTGAATTAGTGATGTTTCATTGGATTGCATCTGAATTCTGAAAGCATCATATGTCAACTACTTGGGCTTGGATTTTGAAATAATTCACCATTTATAAGTTTACCAGGAGTCAGGACCACGTAACATTATTAGCTTTGGCTTTAAAACTTTGATAATTTTGAGTGTAAAGTTGTGAGGCTCTGTTTACGTGTGTGTGCGCATGTGCTGTAGCATTGATCTTTGATAATTTGAATGGTTAAAAGGAGCAGTCCAGCTAGCTCCAAATGCAAGTTATATGCTGATTTTGTTTTAAAAGCTTTAAGGTAACTCATATGCATAGTCATGATAATAGCTGAAAGATGCGTCTCTACTGTTGAAGTGGTGAAGTACTTATTTATGTCTGGTATTTGTTCTGCCAACTGTTATTAATGGGGCATGCATATCAGGACAAATAGTCATGCCTCACTACAACAAGATTCTTTCTGGGAAACCTCGGACATTGGTTGCTACAGCAGCTTATGGAGTCCTTACTGGCAGACGGTGAGTTGAAATTTGAATATAGTTTTGATGGTTATTTTGTGGATGTTTCAATTTTTTAACTTTTAAAATTGGTTCCAGGATTCCATCTACAATTGGGACTGATCTTCCAATATTTCCATGGATGCTAATCTCCTACAAAGAGTATTGGCGGCTCTGCTACGATTCAATTCTTGCATGCTACAGAAGATGACTAGAGATTTTTTATATTTTTTGTATTTTTTTACAACTAATTGCATTCTTCATTTAACCTAGCTAGCGATTCTCTCTCTCTCTCTCTCTCTCATGTAACCACTCTTGCTGCCCATTGATTGCTTTTAGGACCGTTCAGGCTACACACCTGATTCAATTTTGAAGGATTTGTAGGATGGGTTTTATGTAAAGAAAAAGTATATTATTTTTTCAGCTTATTAAACTTAGTTTAAGTGTTAAATCTAGAATGTCTGCTTGAATTGTTGTTAGCTACTTGTTGCAGCTGCCCTCAGTTAAAGCCGACCCGACCTCTATTACCTGCGTTGCTTAGAAACATGAGAATGAATTCTAGAGCAAACATGTTTGGATTTAAACTAGCTGTATTCTAATTTTCAATTCAGGTTAATTCTAGCAATGCACAGCAAAGACGATATTACAAATCAGGTACTTAGAATTAACCAAGAAACAAGTTTACCAACAAAAGATAAACTGCTATAATAATTTTCCAAGCTGCTAAATTCAGAAACAAAGTTGACCAACAATTTAGAAAGCAAAACGGAATCACCAACTCTGATGAATTGGGGAGATTTTACAGAATCTTGGGTGGATCCAAATCCCTTTAAAATCAGGGCTCTTGGTCTTGGATGAGGAGGATTGTTCAGCAGACACAATGCTCCCATTCTCATTGAAAACAACACGGTCTTGGCCATCCAACACCCGGATTTGTGTTCCACAAGTAGAAATTGAAACATCCCTTCTCATCCCCAGCTGCTGCTTCACATTCTTTTTGTCCAAATAACCCATTTCATCTCTCAATGATACAATTTCATCTTCAGCTGGTGGTGGTGCCGAAACAGCCGAAACAGGAAGAATGGAAAAGCACTGCCACTGTAGGTTGCCGGCAGCAGTGAAAGCAACCTGGATCAACCTGTCTCCTCCACAGGCGAAAAAATAGAATTCTCCATTGTGAAAAGCACCACATTCAATTCTGTTAACTGGCCATGGGGTGAAATTACGCTGGTGTCGGATCCATTCACGGGCTCTGCAATGAAGAACATTCAGCTCCAGTTCTAAATCATTGATACGGCTAATGACAGAAACAATGCAATCTTGACAAGTGGGAGGGGATGAAAATGCTGCAACATGCTCACATAGTTGTGAGGCTGGCAACTTTGGAAGGTCAATTTTCGCACGAGAGAAGGGGCAAAAGAAGAAGATTGAGCCGCATGATGGCTTGAAAAGAAGCAGCCATCCTTGGTTTGATGCAAGGCAAGTTGCTCCTTTTAGTTCTGGAATATTACTGATGGTGTACTTTTTACCACTTTCACAGATTAGCAATTGGCATTGATCAGCATGTTCCTCGTACAGTAAAAACCAGGGTTCATATGAAGATTCATTCTGAGCTGAAGCTGTTGAAGAAGCAGAGTTCCAAGCCTTGCAGACACTGCGGAAACTCAGAAGATCGATTAGGCTTAGACCATCTGCTATTTTTGACAACAGTTCAGGAGGAAGAAGATCGAACAAGGGCGGTGGGGAACGGCTTTCCATGCACACTTTTTTCCTCATTTGCTCCTCAGAAGATCACCTTTGGCGCTGCATATCAAAATGGAACAAAAAACACAGATGGAGGCAACCACATATTACAATTCATATATACCAAACAACAATATCTCATGCATTTATATTAGATGAACATATAACATTGCATATGTCTACTGTCTACACCTTCTTCTATAGGCACACCTTCTTCATTCATAGATTATCCTTGCAAAAGCTGGACAAATTGAAAACTTTAAGGCATCTAGTCGCAGAGGAATACGGTGTTTCAAGAAAAAGACTAAAATAACAACAATCTAATTGAGTGATCAAATAATTTTGCATTCAAGTGATTTTTTTTAGAGATGGTGTTTGAGAGAATATCTAAAAACTAACGGTTCAGATCATGGAAATATATTGCGTTGTGGAAATATAACATGATCATGGAAAGTTCGGAAAGAGAGAAAAAAAAACCAGAGATGGATGAAATATACTAACATCTGAGAACTAGCTGAACAAAAATGGAGTCACTGGAACGACACAGCAAATTTTGTGCTTATTTCCAAGGAAAACGTTGTATATATTTCTGCCTCTAAGAGCTTCTGTTAAGAGTGTTTTGTATGAAAAAGAAAATATTTATAAGTAGTGTTTACGGTTTAACATGAAATATTCTAATAGAATTGGGTGTTCTAATTTCAGTAAATCACAATAGCCCACCCAAAATATAAATAAGGATTAACCATATTTTACTCCAATATGAAATCCTAAATTCGACCAAATTACTCACTCCGTCAACTATATCGTTTGATTTTTCTATTAAATTGATAGCTTCACTTTCGTTGCCTGCGTAATTTGACAACAATACCCTAACCCGCAACTTCGCCGTTTGATTTTCTATTAAATTGATGACGTCGCTTTTAATCCTATAAATAAATATGATCCACTTTAAAAATTTTGTTCCCAAGTCAACATAGTAGTCGCATCCCTCACCCATTAACAACAGAATTAGAAATCAGAACGAAGCAGATCAAAACTGCAGACTCCCATCCATCCATCTAATCTAATTAAACTTGGTTCACTTCACAATTCGCAAAAGAAAGAAAACCATGTTGTTGGCAATGGCATCATCAGCTCCCACAATCAGACTCAGTAGTAGGAGCTTAATCTTCTCACTCTTCTTCCTCCTCCCACTGTTGATATCAACACTTTGTTCAAATGCAAATGCAAATGAAAATGGCGACTCAGGCTCTGCTGCTTCTATTTGCATCGTCGGCAGCGGCATCGGTGGGTCCTCTGTGGCCCACTTCCTCCGCCGCTACTCGCCCCCTAATATCGACTTCACCATTCGGGTCTTCGAGAGAAACGGCGTCGTTGGGGGTCGCATGGCCACGGTCAACGTCTCCGGCCAGACCTTCGAGGCCGGCGCCTCCATTCTCCACCCGAGGAACTTGCACGCCTTGAACTACACGAAGCTCCTCAACCTCACCATCAACACCCCTTCCGATTCCGAGTCCTCTTCTGGTTTTGCAATTTGGGATGGCCATAAGTTTGTATTCAAGACTCTCAGCTTCAAATCCAAGCTTCCCTTTGCTCAGAAGATTGTTTCTCTTGCAAATTCACTCATCATGCTCCTCAGATATGGCTTCTCCCTTGTCAGGATGGAGAGATTTGTTGAGGTTCTCTCTCTTTCTTTTTCTTTTTCTTTTCCCTTTTTATTATTCTATTTTATGTGGGCTTTAGCTGTTGATTGTGATTTTTCTGGTGCAGAGTGCTGTGAATAACTTCTGCAAGTATTATGAAGGCTTTGAGACAAGACCTGTTTTTGAGACAGTGGATGAGATGCTTCAATGGGCTGGTTTGTACAATCTCACCAAAAGGACTTTGGCTATGGAATTGGCTGATGCTGGCTTGTCTCCCTTATTGATACAAGAGCTTGTCACTGTAAGAACCTTCCCGCTACAACAATTTTCGAGGGTGTTTGCTATTCCTTAGTTTTCTTTTTCTTTTTTCGTTATATATGAAAAATATGGTATATTTCTTTGTGCATAACAATTATCACTAGTTTCACTTCAATTAGATTGTTATGAAGAATGCAGTTTGGATTATGCTGTGAAGTAAATCTAACCTGACAAAAAATTGTAAAGTTTCAACTCATGTTATAGAAGTATATTGGAGCCTCTGGAGCTTGTGAATATAATTGCCGCAACCGCGCCCCAACCCCCCCCTGCCCGGGGGTCGGGGGAAAGGCGCTACCAAGCTCCTGACCTGCAAAACGCAGGAAATCTTATGCTTTGTTATGAGTGGTTTTAGCATCATGGGATTGCTAAATTTGCAGCATGTGCGTATTAGAATTGTAAAACTCGGTTTGATGATTTAAGATGATATCCTTATGGATTTCAGTGCTTACTAGGAAAGGATATAATTTTGCAAGACAGGGGATTCAGTACAATGAATGGATGTATAACCTCAAACAAAAACACGAGCATATGGGACCCATCTTACCGTCTTTTGGTGGCCTAGCTTCACGTTTGAAAAGTACTTTATTTGATTTTGATTTTGCTTTTCTCGTTTGTGTATTACATATTTTCTCCTCAACAAGAATTAGATACAAGCTCATTTACGTATTATTGGATGTAGGCCATGTCATTCATTTCCCTTATCTAAAAGTGCTATTTCAGTTCTTGTATGTTTAGGTTTTCTTAGCATACAGGGCTTCTACTTTTTCTGGTTTCCTTTCAGTCAGTGTAAATGGAAACAAAAGCATGTTTCATAGGTGTGGGGAGAGGTTCCACTTCATTTCAACTTAAGGAAAACTCTTGGTTTGTATGTTGATACATTGAACTATGAAATTGGCTTACAAGTGCAGCGGTGTTTGAGGTTTTCAAGATTTTATTAGAAGTTAGTTCTCTGCTGAATTCTGCAGGTCATCACAAGAATCAATTATGGCCAAAGTGTCAGTATGAGTGGACTTGCTGGTACAGTTTCATTGGCAGGATCTGGCGGAGGATTGTGGTCTATTAAAGGAGGGAACTGGCAGATGGCTGCCGGATTGATTGATCGTTCAGAGGTTGAATTGCACCTTCTTGAAGAGATAGAATCTATCTCTTCAAAGGGAGAATATTATGAACTTAATTCCACCCAGAGAAACAGTTATACATGTGACGTTGCAGTGGTTGCTACACCTTTAGATGAGTTGAGTGTTCAGTTTACTCCGCCAATCTCAATCCCTAAGAGAGAGTTGCAACACACACATGCAACTTTTGTTAGGGGCCTCGTAAATCCTGTAAGTAACCCAGCAATGCTAAATATCATGTGTGACTTCTTTTCTTTTTTATTCAGTTAGGTTTTGGGGTTTAATTTGTATGTTTTTTGGGCAAGGTATATTTTGGCCTGAATTCTGTGGCAGAAATCCCAGAACTGGTTGGCACAATTGAGGATCCTGATCTTCCATTCTCAAGTATCTCGGTTCTGAAGCAACATAATGAGAATGATTTCACTTACAAGATATTCTCTCGTAAACCAATCGCGGATGCAACTCTTGATAGTATCTTCAGGTAACAATCTAAGTTATAGTCATCACTCATTTGCATTATACAGGAAAAGAGAATAGGACAACCCTCAGAGTGTGATCAGTTTTTCTCTCTGGTCCCCAATCGTCAAACGTCAATAATGTTAACCTTGAATGCTTAACATTGTTTCACTGTAAATCTTCCATCTGACGTCATTATATATAGTGGACTTGAGAAAATCTTGAAATTTTGAACCCAGGTTCAACCATTGAAAGGAATTAAAACTGAACAACCTTAGACATGCCTTGTCTGTGCTAAAAAGTTCTGGAAACTGACCAAAAAATCCTGTTAAAGAATACATTTTTTGTATGTATTTCACAGGGTTCATAGTTTTTAAATTCACCCATTGACTGCAATCATCATGATCCTATCAAAATGTACAAAACTCATTAAAACCATCCATCATCATGGTAGTCCATTGATCTGTCCAATTAGGCATGGCCTGGCCAATTGATAGATAGGCCTCACTGACAGTTGACATAGATGCATGTCAACAATGTTGATTCCAGCGATGTGTTAACTCACATTTCTCCCGTAATCTTTCCTTCATAGCAGTTCTCTCTCCCTCTTTCCTATCTCTTTTTCTCTAAATGTTGATTCCAGGGATGTGTTAACTCACACTTTGTTATGATTTCCTGTAATGTCTGTAATCGTGGCTTGTTGACCTACTAAAATCTTAGTTGAAAATATCTCCAAATGCATATCCTGGTTGATCTCTCGCATTTGGTCATAGAATATTGTTTTAGTTTCTGTACGTCATTGTAAATGGAAAAATAACATTTAAGTAACTTGTCTGCACTGTGCATGGAAGTCACGTGACTGTCACATGCTACACTTGTGTTCAGCTAACAATTTCAAAAATTCAGGGTCGCCATTGTTGAAATTGAGCCTAGGTTTAAAAAAACTCAGGATGTCTGTTGAACAAAAATATTTATGGTCGTCTAGAGCGCTAAGTATTTTCAAAAGTCAGTTTCTGCAAATCTTACCCAGACAACGACTTTGAAACTTTTGGTGTAAGTCGATGCAGGTCCACAGATATAGTAGGTAACTTATGTAGTTTTCAACAGAAGCATTTTGGTAATTTAATCTTTATTTTTTGGTTTGCTTGGATGAGTAGACTGTTTGCCTGACTGTTCCCTAATAACAAAATCCAATAGGTGGAACTGGTACCCATTTATTTGCCAATCTTTCCATAAACTGGTGGGATCTTTATCTGGTTTATTAGGCCCCGAGGGCAGGTTTAATTTTAATCATTTGAATACTGATTATCGTTTGCTTCTGCAACTACTAGTGTGCGGACGGAGACAATTCGAATAAATTGGGGTGCATACCCCCATTACACTGCTCCTGAAGTGTTTGCACCATTTATTTTGGATGGTCAGCATTTGTACTATGTAAATGCTTTTGAGAATGCAGCAAGTACAATGGAGACAAGCGCTGCCGCGGCTGAGAATGTTGCAAGACTCATCCTGTCAAGATTTTTCACCAGTGGACCTATAAGTTTGGCAAACTTGAGCTCCAGCTCAGATGGAGGGGTTCGCCATGTAGATCTGTGAATTGTGTTTGTGGTCTCTAATCATTAGTTTTGGCTGTAATTAAGATTAGGTAACACATGCAAAATGTTGTAATTCCTTGCAAAAGGTGAACCAACTCAAAGAATGAACGGTTATGGATTGATTAATTTGTAAGCTTTCATTATAGAATGTGACTTGAAATGCCTCTAGAAATGGCATTACATTCACACGTAACAATTTGTTGAACAGAGTCAGCATAAGTTAGGCAAAAATAATAAGTTTGAACAATTTGTCGATACTGTTTTGATTTTGGATGACGAAAATAAGATTTGTTCAGATTTACAATAACAATTTAGTTAGATTTCTCAGAGAGTCCAGGAAGATATAGGGTTTATATAGAATTAATTGTGCCTCTTTTTCTTTTGAATTATAACCACTACAAATTGGCCACTAATTGCAGGTCGTATAGATAAGAAAAATCCAGCGGTACTAAAACGAACTTATGTGTTCGAATCCTCCATCCCTCAACGCGTAGCATATGAATTGCCATTTATTCCAAGTTGTCCTGGTGAATCAAAAACTCTTTCTTTTTTTTCTTTTTTTCCTATTAAATTTATCTATAACATTAGCAACAATAACATAATTAACCTCAAGTCTTCTTTTTCCATAGGTCAAAATGTGTCAAAAAAAAAAAACTGTTCTGTTCTTCAATGTGAACATTATATTTTTCAGCAATTAGTTCTTCTTTTTCTTTTTCTTTTTTCTTTTTTCTTTTTTGCCATTTCAGCAATTAGTTCTCAGGTGTGTGGGCTGTAAACACACGTGTTTAAAAGGGACTCCGCTAAACTTTTTTTATTTTTTTTAAATTTCGATGCCATTTAATCTAAATTAAAAAGACAAATAAATACAAATACTCCTAGGCTTCTACCAGTGGATATGTTTTGATATTTATTTATATTTTGGGTGGACTATTGTGATTTACTGAAGTTAGAACACCAGTTCTATTTGAATATTTCAGAAGGGTGGCTTCAGTTCGGCAACCGATTCGAGCTAGGTAAGCCAACTACCGAACTGGAGGGAAGCGGATTGCCTAAATAGAGACCGGTGTCTAGACCGCAATTCTCGGTTTGCCAAAATTTGATTTGACTGAGACTTTCGATTGATTCGGTTCAGCCCTAATATGTACCGACCCTTTGCAAGCAGGGAGCTTCTATAGTGAGGGGAAAGTTATAAGGGGTGTTTTTGAGGGGTATGTAAGAGCCGTTGGATTTCATCCAATGGTGAGTTTTCAATATTGGCTTTTTGGTAAAATCGGGTTGAAATTACCCATACCAAAAAGATGCAATCCGAAAGTGCAAAACACGCTCTCTCATCCTGGTTAACCCTCCTTCCTCCCAAGCCACCAACTCTGCAATATGTTTTTCTTCTCTCTCTCTCTCTCTCTCTCTCTCTCTCTCTCTCTCTCACCATCTCTGGTTTGTGGTTATCAAAGAACCAAAATCCATTCAGCAAATATCTTGCAACCAACACAGACACAACAGAGGGTTTTGGGTCTTTTTTTTATTATTGACACTTTATCATCTCAAAAATTCATTTTCTAACGCCCAACTTCTCCTAATTCCTCTCCTCTCTCGCACTCTCTCAAATCTTGCCTCAGCTCCAGCTCGCCAGCCATCTCCCTACTGTCCAATCCAGTTCTACACCCATCAATCGTCATAACCCAGCTCTCCTCAAATTCGGAACCCTAGCTTGACCCTAGCCAAGCCTCCGCCGCAACTCACGACCTCCGTTGTCAACCTCCACCGCGGAGCCACTATCGCGACTCCACAGCCCAGCCACAGTCGCGACCTCCGTCGTCGTTCTCGACAGCGGTGAGTTCTGATATTAGTTTTGTACTCTCTGTCTATTATAAATTCGTTGATCCCCTTTTCTTATTATTGCAACATTAGGGGCATTCATGGGCTCCATTTTTGGCTACGGTCCTCTATCTCTCTCCCTCTCCTTCTCTGTAAGTCCTCTTCTTCTCCGTCTTCAAATTTCAGTAATCCTCTTTATCACTAACCTGAACCACCTACTTCTCTGGTTCTCTTCTACTTCATGTCATTCAATTTCAATTTTTTTTCTTTCTAAATTCTATTTTAGGGATTTAGGAATTAGGGATTCAATTGGGTTAATTTTGAAATTCTAATTTAGCGATTCATTCAATGCCTAATTTATGAGTTGTGGCTTTATGAATTATCAAGTGGACTACTTGTTTTTAATCGATCATTGATAATAGTATTATTGTAATTTTTAATTGATCTTTGCATATTTCATATTTTAGCCTTACAATTTTAGTGGATGGGCAGCTTGCAATTTTGTGTAGACAGGTTATTAAATTCTTCTAGTATTAATGGAAGTTGTGTTACTAAATTATCAGTAGCTACGCTCTTGGTTGACATGGTTGTTCTGAATTGTAAGATTAGCTTACTATTCGATGAACCCACTTGCTGATATTAGGAAATGGAGTTATTAATTGAAATGAATGGGAATGTGCTTGTTTCTTATGCTATTAGATTTTGTGTGAGTGTGATGCTAATTAGCCTTTGAAATACACATCTTTTGGTGTTAATATTTGAAGTATTGGAACATGGGAAAGTTGAAAACAGGCATCTTCATGAGATGCTTGAGCAAAATTTGAAGTATTTCAAGAGCATTAAGTAGACCTCCCTTGATATGGCTTGCTATAAAATGTAACATATGGATCTGAATTTCTTGTTCTAAAGTTGGCCCTGTAGATTATTTGTTTCAATTCATGATTCTCTTACACCTATATAGAAACATAGGATTGGTTTGTTTTTATTTTATCTGGAATTGTTTGTTTTTCAGAAAATGGAGAATATTGAACAGCTTCAGAAAATTGTGGTTGTTTTGTTCACTATTGCCTTCTTTTGGAAGCTTATAGAAAGTACATGTGGAGCTTCTTGAGTCAGACAATTCCACATTGCCCCATTTTTGGCCAAACCATCTGATGATTTTTTAATGGTTCTTTTTGTTCCTAATCATGTTCCCGTAATATCACTTTGTATAGGAATAGTTACTTTTCTTCAATCTTATCGGATTGGAATGCAGCTGTTTTTTAGTTTCATTGTTCTGTGTATTTCTATTATGGATGTTGTAGTTGTATCTGGTTCTGTATTGATGTTATGGATGTTGTTTGGTTATATTGATTATTGGTTGGTTGATTAAGTTCACCCCTTGAGGTGTTTTGATGTTTGGTTCTGTCTCTCTTATTTAGTTTAACATTTTCTTTGTGCTTTATGTGTTCCAATTTTTCCGATTTTCTCTTGCTAGTGTTCTAGGTTAGGAAGCTCTTTGCCTATTAGTATGAGTTTCTTAGGTCTTTTAGTTTCTGATTGCGGTTTTCTTGTCTCAGTTTCTATTTTGTTTTTTTGATCTTTGTTTCTCCTTTTTGCTAATTTCTTGTTTTGCCATCTCTTTTGCAAGTTTTTTTTTTTTAATTTTTTTTTTATAATGACAGTTGGACCTAGATTTTTGACTTATGGAAGATTGTTGTTATTGAGAACCATCATCAATTTGGCGTGGGACAACATTCCATTCTGTCACAGGAAGTGTGCTGTAATTATATGGAAAAAAAAACATGTAATTGAGGAACTATATTTTAATCATATAATTTAGTCCTCATTCAATGAAATTGACTTCAATTTACTTGAGAAAGCTCAGTCTTGAATTTGTTCTTTTTATATTTGCAAGTGTGTGCAATAGAAACGTACTTTTTTTTTTCAAAGAACAATGGAAAATTACTTTTACTTATATTATACATTGAAGAGAGAACATTGTATACGTTGTGTATTATGTCCCTGTATTCCCCCCTCCTCCTCTCTCTCTCTCTCTCTCTCTCTCTCTAAGATGGACTATTGGAGTTTTCGTATTGCCAATGTATAGCCTCCTATTGCCTTAGTATTCCCATTATATAGCCTCCAATTGCCTTCATATTGCCATTGTATTGCCCTAATTACTTTTGTATTGTCATTGTATTGCCCTTAATTGTCTTTGTATTGCCCCAGTTGCCTTTGTAATTGAAGATAATGCCATAAGGAGTTTGTAACAATTTTCAATGTATTTTTCTGATTTTTAATTATTTATTTACGAATTTTTTTATAAAAAAACAAAACAAAACAAGGATCAAAATGGACAGTGGTGCAATCACTGGAGGACAGTCAGTCAGCCACACTGACCGCGCCCATTCAGCTTCCGCCATGTGTCACTCCATACCATTTAATAATAATTTCTATGATTTAACTTACAAAATTCATAATAAATTAAATACAAATCCAAAAAATTCACCGAAAATTGGTAGGAACTCCTTGTGACATTCTTTACGCCCCAAAACTCCAAAAATATAATTTTGACTTATAAAATTTGAAAATTATAACAAAAAACTCAACTTTGTTTCAAAACAAACCAAAACACTAAATTATGTTCCATAAAAGTAATGTATATTGGTGCGTCTATATTGCATGTCTGTTGCATCTATATTGCTTGTCTATTGCGTGCATATCATACATTTATTGCGTGTGTATTGATTGTTTATTGTTTATGAATGAAATAAACAACAATACACAGGCAACAGACAAGCAATATACACACAACAGACAAGCAATATACACCCAATAGATATGCAATATACACGCAAAAGACATGCAATATACATCACTCCATAATTACACCAACCATAAGGAAGCCGTATTGAATAAGAAATTATACTTAACAGTTGTTCTTCCTACTAAAAGAAAGAATAAAGACTGTTTTCCCCCTTAAATATAACTCCTTAAATCTTACTTGAGTGGTACTTTTGCCCCCAACAAACATGCAATATTGGAGCAATAACAAGCGATATACATGCAGTAAACAATTGTTGAGGCCCAAAAAATCCATGGTTGGGCCCGGATAAATTCCTAGCCCAAAGCGATATATTATTGAGAAAAGACCCGTTTGGAGCACGCAAAAATCTGCCATGCACGAGTTATACTTCGCATGCCATGCCAAATAAAAATTCATCATGCTAGAAACTGAGATTAAAATTATAAAAATGCATTTAGCTTTGCGAATCCATGCTAATTATCTTATCAAGCGTCATAATTAAAAGCATGCCAAGCAACATGCCATGCCAAGTGGGAAATCATTATTTCACACCCAATTGCACTACAAGCTTAAGTGGGCCCAAGCCACTCAAATGCCCGGGGCTTACTTGAGTGGGATTGTGGTATGGACGGTAACGAATTGTCATGGGGCCCATTGACGGGTCAAGAAATGGAAGTCTCGGGTCGCTTGGGGGCCTCGGGACTCAAGCCCATTTTCTTAGGCCCAAACACGGGTAAGCACAAGAGAGGAAATAGCCCATTAAGTGAACTAGGGTAGCCCAACCAAAATAACCCATTACTTTAGCCCATAAAGCCCTAAATATTTGGTGGAATTAGCCCACTTATTAAATGACTTGGTTATATATATTAAAAGGCCCAAACTATTTGAATAAGAGGAAGTCAGAACCCTCAACATTCGGCTGAAGCAGAAAACCTCGAAGAAGCCAAAGATTCACATGTGAGGGGCTGCTGGGAGAACAAGTTCCAAGCCAAAATCCTTCAAGGAACCAAGGGATATTAGCACGCAAGGAAGGATGCCATCCCTTAAACCAGTAGGCGCATCCACTTCCTTTCCTTCATCAGATTTGGCCATGGAAAGAGGAAGAAAGAGGAGAAAGAAAATGGGTGAAAATGGGAAGTTCCCCTCTGAGGCAGCCGCTGGAAGAAACTTGGAGCACCCAAAATCTCTGATTTTGTGGGATTGGGCAGAGCTGACTTTGCCACCATGAAGTAAGTCAAGAAAGAGGAGAAGAAAAGAGGAGGAAAGCTTAGCTAGATTGGGAAGAAACCATTAGGGTTTCTTGGAGAAGAACAAACCCCAGCAACTATAAATAAGGCCTCTTCTACCCAACACAATACAATCCACAGCCTTCAGAGAGCAAGCTTTCTCTCTCACTTGCAAACCCAGCAATTTTCGTGCTATCCTTCCCCCCATCTTCCTTTGCTTCCCCTGTTCTGGCAGATTGACAGAAGCTTGGACAGAGTCACTGTCAGGCTGCCGAAAGCTACGAAAATTACCCAAAACTCTCCCCGAATCCTCCTTAGAACCTCTCCTCTCTTCCATTAGAACCTCTGACCTTCATAGGAACCTATAACTTTCTCTCTCCTAAAGTGCTAAACCCATGATAATTTTGCTCTCATGCCACATGCCTCTCATGCCAAGCCCAAAAGTTTATTTGTAAATGTGAAGAAATTATCTGTAAGTTGCTGTTGTTTTTGTTGGTGAAGATAACCAAAATACTTCCTAAGGCTTTGCTACCCTTTCGAAGCATTTTGGGGCTTAATTTTCAAACTCAAACAAAGGGGACAACTTCATCAGCCCAGCCCACTTGCTGCCGGAAGAAAAAGACCCCTACAACAATCAATAAACCTTCAATAAATATTCAATATCGGTTCAATAACATGCGAAATTCATGCAGTTAACAATCAATAAACCTTCAACAAACATGTAAACAATCAATAAACCTTCAATAATCATTCAATATCGGTTCAATAACATGCGAAATACATGCAGTTAACAATCAATAAACTTTCAATAAACATGTAAACAATCAATAAACCTTCAATAAACATTCAATATCGGAGCAATAACATGCGATATGCATGCAGTAAACAATCAATAAACCTTCAATAAATATTCAATATCGGTTCAATAACATGCGAAATACATGCAGTTAACAATCAATAAACCTTCAATAAACATGTAAACAATCAATAAACTTTCAATAAACATTCAATAACATGCGAAATACATGCAGTAAACAATCAATAAACCTTCAATAAAAATTCAATAACACGCAAAATACATGCAGTAAACAATCAATAAACCTTCAATAAACATTCAATATCATGCGATATACATGCAGTAAACAATCAATAAACTTTAAGTATACGCAAATAAACAATCTATATACACTGAATAATTGTGCAATTTTCAAAAAATGTATTGTCTTATTATTGCATCGTATTGGCCCTGTATTGTGATTTTATCATCTTCGTATGACTTAATTTTTTTAAAGTCAGTCTTGGAAAGTTTTTGCTGGGTTTCAGACAAATAAATGCTTTTGTTTCAAACAATAATTTAAACTCAATGCCAATCCACCTATTTCAAGAACAAAAATTACAAAATGGGTTTGAAACTCAGTGGTGGTGCGTGCAACTTGTCTTTTTTGGAGAGAACTTTTACAATCCTTGAAACCGTGCACTTAATTGGTCATTAAAAGAACAAATAATATGACAATTGATACAAGTAACAAAACTAATACCAAGCCCTTAATGGACTTCAGCATATTCAGCATTGTAGCATCATACGTGTCATCTTGTTGTAGCATCATACGTGTCATCTTTAAAAAGGTTGGCTGGCTACACTGTACAAATGTTGTTTAAATATTGGGTTTTAATCTATTTTGTCTGGTGTTTGTGCTGTCATAAACCGTTTTATATATAAATGTATAATATATATTATATAGTGGAATGATTACTGACATCATAGACGGCTACGAATGACATTTTCCTGACACAAATATTTTGCACAACTGTAATCTTGATATTTGGTAAACGAAAAGGCATGCATGGAGTGAGTAGGTGTCTTTTCACCTGTGCTTGGGAATGACATTTTCCCACTTAGCATATCCCAAATGATTTGGTTACACGTTTCTTAAGCAAAACTTGAACAGTGAATGACTTTTAATAATTTTTTCCTGATGTTGTTGAATGGATGGCTTGTATATTTCCATTTTATTTTTCAAAACATCCCTTAACCCTAAAAAAGAAAAAAAAAACAAATTGAAGAAGAGAGAAACTGATTAGCACCAGAAATGGTCTATTCGCACGCAAAATAAAAATAAAAATAAAAATTTGAAGTAAATATAATTAACAAATGTACAGGCTAAAAAGTAATATAATAATAATAATAATAATAATAATAATTTAGGACAAATAATAATAAAATACTAATGTAGCATAACCATGAAACAGGGAATTTAGTAGGAAGATGAAGTCTCAATGAGTTCGTTGAGACACACTGATTGCGCCTCATTCAGCTTCCACCATGTGTCGCCCCACACGATTTAATACTATTTTTCTAGGATTTAACTTATAAAATTGATAATAAATTAAATACAAATCAAAAAAATACACTGAAAATTGATACGAACTTCTTGTGACATTCTCTACGCCCTCAACATTCAAAAATATAATTTTGACATATAAATTTTGAAAATGATAACAAAAACTCAATTTTATTTCAAAACAAACCAAAACACTAAATTATGTTCTATAACATAACACTCGTGTTCTTTGATTTTAACGCTTACCAAGAACTCAAATATGTAGAATCATGAGTTTAGACATTTATAATCGAAGATAATGTTATCAGGAGTTTGTAGCAATTTTTGGTGTATTTTTCTGATATTTAATCAAATTGTTATGAATTTTTAAACATAAATTTGATAAAAGTATCAAACTTGACACGTGGCGCATTGACAGGGGGACAGCCATCAGACACACTGACTACGCCCCATTCAGCTTCCGCCATGTGTCGCCCCACACGATTTAATACTATTTTTCTAGGATTTAACTTATAAAATTGATAACAAATTATATACAAATCCAAAAAATACACCGAAAATTGATACGAACTTCTTGTGACATTCTCTACGACCTCAAACTCCAAAAATTTAATTTTGACTCATAAAATTTAAAAATGATAACAAAAACTCAACTTTGTTTTAAAATAAACCAAAATACTAAAGTATGTTTTATAACATAACACTCATGTTCTTTGATTTTAACGCTTTCCAAGAACTCAAATATGTTGAATCATGATTTAAGACCTTTATAATTGAAGATAATGTTATCAGGAGTTTGTAGCCATTTTCGGTGTATTTTTCTGATATTTAATCAATTTTTTATGAATTTTTAAACATAAATTTGATAAAAGTATCAAAACTGACACGTGGCGCATTGACAGGGGGACAGCCATCAGACACACTGACTGCGCCCCATTCAGCTTCCGCCATGTGTCGCCCCACACGATTTAATACTATTTTTCTAGGATTTAACTTATAAAATTGATAATAAATTAAATAAAAATCCAAAAAATACACTGAAAATTGGTACGAACTTCTTGTGACATTCTCTACGCCCTCAAACTCCAAAAATATAATTTTGACTTATAAAATTTAAAAATGATAACCAAAACTCAACTTTGTTTCAAAACAAACCAAAACACTAAATTATGTTCTATAACATAACACTCGTGGTCTTTGATTTTAACGCTTACCAAGAACTCAAATATGTGGAATCGTGATTTTAGACCTTTATAATCGAAGATAATGTTATCAGGAGTTTGTATCAATTTTCGGTGTATTTTTCTGATATTTAATCAATTTTTTATGAATTTTTAAACATAAATTTGATAAAAGTATCAAACCTGACACGTGGCGCATTGTCAGGGGGACAGCCATCAGACACACTAACTGCGCCCCATTCAACTTCCGCCATGTGTCGCCCCACACGATTTAATACTATTTTTCTAGGATTTAACTTATAAAATTGATAATAAATTAAATACAAAACCAAAAAATACACCGAAAATTGGTACGAACTTCTTGTGACATTCTCTACGCTCTCAAACTCCAAAAATATAATTTTGGATTATAAAATTTGAAAATGATAACAAAAACTCAATTTTGTTTCAAAACAAACCAAAACACTAAATTATGTTCTATAACATAACACTCGTGTTTTTTGATTTTAACGCTTACCAAGAACTCAAATATGTGGAATCATGATTTTAGACCTTTATAATCGAAGATAATGTTATCAGGAGTTTGTATCAATTTTTGGTGTATTTTCCTGTTATTTAATCAATTTTTTATGAATTTTTAAACATAAATTTGATAAAAGTATCAAAACTGACACGTGGCGCATTGACAAGGGGATAGCCATCAGACACACTGACTGCGCCCCATTCAGCTTCCGCCATGTGTCGCCCCATACGATTTAATACTATTTTTTCTAGGATTTAACTTATAAAATTGATAATAAATTAAATACAAATCCAAAAAATACACCGAAAATTGATACGAACTTCTTGTGACATTCTCTACGACCTCAAACTCCAAAAATATAATTTTGACTTATAAAATTTAAAAATGATAACAAAAACTCAACTTTGTTTTAAAACAAACCAAAATACTAAAGTATGTTTTATAACATAACACACATGTTCTTTGATTCGACAATTACCGTGAACATAAATATGTGGAATCATGATTTTAGACTCTATAGTCCAAGACAATGTTGTAAGGAGTTTGTATCAATTTTCGGTGTATTTTTCTAATTTTTAATTATTTTTTAATGAATTTTAGAAGTGAAATCCATGAAAAATAATATTAAATTATAGAGAATCACACGTGGCTGCAGCTGAAAGGAGAGCAGTCATTGTTTTCGACAGGTGGCGTTGTACGATTGTGCCACATGTCATTTTGTTTATTTTTTCCAAGTTTATCTTTTAAAAATCATAAAAAATTAATTAAAAATCAGAAAAATACACCGAAAATTGTTACAAACTCCTTACGACATTGTCTTTGACTATGGAGGTCTAAAATCATGATTTCACATATTTATGTCCACAGTAAGCCTCAAATCAAAGAACATGAGTGTTATATTATATAACATGAACTAGTGTTTTAAATCGTTGAGAAATAAATGTGAGTTTTTGTCATCAATTTATATTTTTCTAAGTGAAATTGTATTTTTGTAGCTTGATAGTGTAGAGAATATCACAAGGAGTTCGTAGGACTTTCCGGTATATTTTTTGGTTTTTTAATTTATTTGTTATGAATTTTAGAAGTGAAATTCGAAAAAAATAAAAATAAATGAATTATAGAATCACACCTGGCTGCAGCTGAAAGGAGAGCAGGCATTGTTTTCAACAGGTGGTATCTTATGATTGCGCCACATGTCATTTTGTTTACTTTTTCAAAATTTATCTTAAAAAATCATAAAAAAATAATTAAAAATCAGAAAAATATACTGAAAATTACTACAAACTCCTTATAATTATGGAAGCCTAAATTATTCTTATATTATTATTTACCCTAAATTATTATTATATTACTTTTTATCCTAAATTGTTATTATATTGTTATTTACCTTAAAATATTATTATATTACGTTTTACTGTGAATTATTATAATATTATTATTTACCCTAAATGATTATTATATTACCTTTTACCCTAAATTGTTATTATATTGTTATTAATCTTAAATTATTATTATATTATTATTTACCCTAAATTATTATTCTATTACTTTTTATCCTAAATTGTTATTATATTTTTATGTACCTTAAAATATTATTATATTACTTTTTGATAATAATAAATTAAATGAAAATCCATCATGTGTCACTCCATACCATTTAATAATAATTTTCTAGAATTTAACTTACAAAATTCATAATAAATGAAAAAAAAAAAAAATTACATCGAAAATTAGTAGGAACTCATTGTGACATTCTCTACGCTCTTAAAAAATACACTGCATAAATCTAATGTCTAACTTCAACTTTATAATTTCCAAGAAAGAGTTGAAAATATTGATATGGCAACAATAACAGAGCAAAGACAATATAACAACAATCATATGGCAATACGTAAACCTGATATTCATCTTCAACTTTTTAATTGCCAATACAGAGATGAAAAAATTGATATGATAGCAATAAGGGAGCAATAGGAAGACAATATAACGACAATTAGATGACAATACGTACACCTGATGTACAACTTCAACTTTATAATTGCCAATAAATAGGTGAAAAAAGTAATATGGCAGCAATAAGAGAACAATCGAAAGACAATATAACGGCAATACAGGGGCAGAATACACAATGTATACAATGTTCTCTCTTCAATGTATAATATAAGTAAAAGTATTTTTCCATTGTTCTGTGAAAAAGAAGGATTTTTCTATTGCACACACTTGCGAATATAAAAAGAACAAATTCAAGACTGAAATTTCTCAAGTAAATTGAACTCAGTTTCATTGAATGAGGACTAAATTACAAGACTAAAATATATAATTCCTCAGTTACATGTTTTTTCCATATAATTATAGCACACTTCCTATGACAGAATGGAATGTTGTCCCACGCCAAATTGATGCTAGTTCTCAATGACAACAATCTTCCATAACTCAAAAATCTAGGTCCAACTGTCATTAAGAAAAAAAAAAAAGAAGCCTGCAAAAGAGATGGCAAAACAAGAAATTAGCGAAAAGAAGAAACAAAGACCAAAAAAAACAAAATAGAAACTGAGACAAGAAAAACGCAATCACTAAAAGACCTAAGAAACTCATACTAATTGGCAAAGAGCTTCCTAACCTATAACACAAGAAGAGAAAATCGGAAAATGTGGAACACATGAAGCACAAAGAAACTGTTAAACTAAATAAGAGGGACATAACCAAACATCAAAACACCTCAAGGGGTGAACTTAATCAACCAACCAATAATCAATATATCCAAACAACATCCATAACATCAATACAGTACCAGATACAACTACAACATCCATAATAGAAATACACAGAACAATGAAACTAAAAAATAGCCGCATTCCAATCCGATAAGATTGAAGAAAAGTAACTATTCCTGTACAAAGTGATATTACGGGAACATGATTAGGAACAAAAAGAACCATTAAAAAATCATCAGATGGTTTGGCCAAAAATGGGGCAATGCGGAATTGTCTGACTCAAGAAGCTCCACATGTACTTTATATAAGCTTCCTAAAGAAGGCAATAGTGAACAGAACGACCAAAATTTTCTGAAGCAGTCCAATATTCTCCATTTTCTAAAAAACAAACAATTCCTGATAAAATAAAAACAAACCAATCCTATGTTTCTATATAGGTGTAAGAGAATCATGAATTGAAACAAATAATCTACAGGGGCACCTTTAGAACAAGGAATGCAGATCCATATGTTACATTTTATAGCAAGCCATACGAAGGGGGGTCTACTTAATGCTCTTGCAATCCTTCAAATTTTTCTCAAGCATCTCATGAAGATGCCTGTTTTCAACTTTCCCATGTTCCAATACTTCAAATATTAACACCAAAAGATGTGTATTTCAATGGCTGATTAGCATCACACTCACACAAAATCTAATAGCATAAGAAACAAGCACATTCCCATTCATTTCAATTAATAACTCTATTTCCTAATATCAGCAAATGGGTCCATCGAATAGTAAGCTAATCTTACAATTTAGAACAACCATGTCAACCAAGAATGTAGGTGCTGGTAATTTAGTAACACAACTTCCATTAATACTAGAAGAATTTAATAACCTATCTACACACCCAGACACTAAAATTGTAAGGCTAAAATCTGAAATACGCAAAGATCAATTAAAAACTACAATAATACCATTATCAATGATCAATTAAAAACAAGTAGTCCACTTGATAATTCATAAAGCCACAGCTCATAAATTAGGCATTGAATGAATCCCTAAATTAGAATTTCTAAAATTAACCCCTAAGTTCTAAATGCCCAACTGAATCCCTAATTCCTAAATCCCTAAAGTAGAATTTAAAAAGGAAAAAAAAATTGAAATTGAATGACATGAAGAAGAAGAGAGCCAGAGAAGTAGGTGTTTCAGGTCAGTGGTACGGAGGATTACTGAAATTTGAAGGGGGAGAAGAAGAGGACTTACAGAGAGGGAGAGGGAGAGAGAGAGGACCGTAGCCAAAAAATGGAGCCCATGAATGCCCATACTATTGCAATAATAAGAAAAGGGGATCAATGAATTTATAACAGACAGAAAGTACAAAACCAATATCAGAACTCACCGCTGTGGAGAACGACGACGGAGGTCGCAACTGTGGCTTGGCTGTGGAGTCGTGATAGTGGCTTCGCAGTGGAGGTCGACAACGAAGGTCGTGAGTTGCGGCGGCTTGGCTAGGTCAAACTAGGGTTCCGAATTTGAGTAGAGCTGGGTTATGACGATGGATGGGTGGAGAATTGGATTGGACAGTAGGGAGATGGCTGGCGAGCTGGAGTTCGGCGTCAGAAAATAAACTTTTGGGGTGACAAAGTGTCAATAATAAAAAAAGACTCAAAACCCTCTATGTCTGTGTTGGTTGCAAGATATTTGCCGAATGGAGTTTGGTTCTTTGATACCTCAAACCAGAGATGGCGAGAGAGAGAGAGACAAGAAGAACATATTGCAGAGTGGGTGGCTTTGGAGGAAGGAGGGTCAACCAGGATGAGAGAGCGTGCTTTGCACTTTCGGATTGCATCTTTTGGTATGGGTAATTTCAACCCGATTGTAGCATAACAGTTCAACCATGAGATTGATCTGATGGCTATAAAGTGAACCCCTTATAACTTACCCCTTATAACTTACCACTCATTTATAGTCTGAGCGTTGCAAGCATGGTTATTGGGCCTAATTTTGAGTACTTTTTAAGTGGGCTTAGTTTTTCTGAATCCAATTGGGCTTGTTCTCGGCAGTTCCATTGAATTTAAATATGGGATGGATATTTAAACAACTGAGCAATCCTAAACAACTTAAGCCATCTTCAGTTATATGGCTAAATGTAATCCAGGGTTATAAATTTAGCCCTCCAAAATATTAATTTTTTAAAGAATAGTGTATGGTTAAATTTTTCCATCTCCAGTCATGTAGGGCTATATTTTAGGGTCCTTCATATTTTATTATTTTAAAAAAAACTATAATACAACACTCATACATTCCACAACTATGTATTGTTTAATTTAATTAAACTACTATTTAGAGACAATATTCCTTATATGATACGTGTACGTTGATAAGCATTTAACAAGATTTCTGATAAGATTTCGTGTCCATGTGGCACGTCTTATCCTAAAGGAATCTTAATAATTTTCGGATATGATTTTCGAGTGACATGTGTTGGTCCTAGAGCAACTATCTAGATTTTCAATTAGATTTTTTTTCAACATGGCATCTCTTATCTTCATTTTCAAATGTCAATAAATGGAGTGTTTTCGATTCAATATCTCACAACTTTATCTCCGTCCTCTGTAAATTGAAGGATTGATGATGCCTTTGTGTATTTTTGTGAGATGTGTTCCCGAAGCCCAATTTTTTTTGGTTAGTACCCACGACGCTATCTTTGGAGACTTTTATGAAAGCCTTGCAAAGATGTTCATCTTCCACTCGTGACCAATTTCGTCCCTTCAAAGTCCAGGATATTTTTCAAACATTATGAATAACAAAATAAATACAGAAAATAAATTTGTAAAAAAACGTGGAATGAAATGAGTGGGAAAAACTTTTAAGAAATTTTGAGGTATTTATTGACATATTTTAGGTTTTAAATTTTTGTTAAAGATAATAATAATAATAATAATAAAGCCAATAAAGGTAATTTAAAAAATAAATAAAAAAAGGCTGCATTTCAATGGTTCTGACCTCCAATGATCATAATCAATTTATATATATATTCAACAAAATGTTATAAAACTATGGGGAATTGTTTTATGAATTTTTTGTCTTCATCTTTGATAAGTACCTATTTACAGGCTTACAACCATAGGAAATTAACCCACTAAATATAAATTAAAGGCTACTAATTACTATGCTAATAACATATGTTACAAAACAACAAAAAATGGAGATAATGGATATAATGGTAGTCATCCACATTACATGGATTTATAACGCAAAAAGAATTTAAAACATTTTAAAAGGTTTTAAATTATTATTTTTTTAAGTAACTATAATATTGGATGTTGGATCTGCAGTTGTACGAAATGTTTCGTGCTCTTACCCACGCGTGATACTTTTTCTTCTTGGAAAGCACATGCGATGGGCCCACAAAAAATTTGGCCTAAGCCAAAGTTGGGCTACAAGTAGCCTGGTTAGAGGGCTAAAAAATTTTTTGCCCATGGCTGGAGATGGGTTTTGCAAGCTATATTTGACCTATGGCTCATGACTGGAGATGGCCTTACATTTTACAAATATTTCTTCCACTGGGCAATTCCTAAACAAGCAAATAACCAAAGTTCAAAATTACAAATGAAAGTTGAAACTTTAACAATCCAAAGTTCAAAATTACAACACAAACAAATAATAAAAAAAACATGGGTCCTTTTTCTTTTGGGCAGCGATATTTTAGCCCATTTCCATCTATATATCGATAATTTCCTCGATAATTTCGCCAATATTTTGATAACGATATTTTCGTCCCAGTGGCAGCTGCGAATGGTCAATATTATCAATAATATCGCGATATGAACTTTCAAAAATTAAAGAAAACTCACTTCACACGCATGCAGGGGTTAGAACCCCTTCCCCATTCTGAGGTCTGTAGCCACTTAACCGCCACACCAGTCATCACTTTGTGATAATAAGCTATGGAATCTGTATTTATAATACTTGCGAGTTGTTTCTCAAAATAGAAATTAACATAATTACTTATTGTTTTATATTGTTGATCAGTTAATTAATTACTTAATATAATTTATTTCTTTTATATTTAATCCATTTAATGTTATTGATTATTTTATTATTCATTAAAAGTACTTACATTACTAAATTCCCCTTCAAATTGTTGCTTAATTACTTAAATCTCTATAATTATTTTCTTTATTTACTATTTAATTCTTCTTGGATAAATTTATTTATGTTCTTAGTTAATTTTCAATCTTCACTATTATTTTTTAAGCATGGTAAAGTGCCTAATTTTCATGAAAAATCAAGTTGGTTTACATCTTTAATTATTTTTCAATTTTTAATAAATAATAAATATAAGAACGTGTACCATGTCCAGTGAATAATGTGAAATAAGGTTACTCATGTATCTTACCATGCAATTTATAAAGTGTAAAACATTGTACTAAAAAATGATAAATAAATTACTAGGGTGTGTTTATTTCTCTTTCATTAATTACTCCAGATTTTCTAAGTCACAGAGTTTGTAGGCTCGCAATATAATCAACTTAAATCACTCTGTTCAGTTCATTTTTACACATGATTTTTCATGTTATTCACCTATTATTTTGAGTTAGTTCTTGACATTTTATAGCTTTTTACTTCCTTTTTGTGTTTTCTTAGATTTTCCTTGGTTGGAATGAAAATGAGCTAAAAGTGCATTATTTGTTATAAATTCTGTTTTTGTTCATTTTCGTAGGTCAACTCCTTGTCCTTGGATCAACATGCTCCGGTGCTCGGATGAGGTGAAGATCTTCATGAGACTTGTTCCAATGGATGTTAACTACAACATATCCGAATTTGAGCTCCATTGGACAAGTCTTGCCTATCCAACCAATCCAGCATGTTGCCACAGCTCCAGAAATCCGAAGTAGTCCAGCTTTTACCTCCAATGTGTCACTTGATTCTTCTTGTTACCATAACACTTGGTAACAAGAATTCACCTTAGTAAAAGAGATATTTTTCTAAGGCAAAGAGCATATTTGTGAAGACAAAAACACATCATGAGGAGGAGACAAGGAGACAAAGACTTTAGCAATAGATGAAAAGGATGAGAGAGTGGAGCATAGAGAAGGCATCTTCATGATTCATTTGGGCAGATTGGAAGGGGAGTATCATTCAGTTTTTGGGAGAGAGGAACGTATCATTCTATCATCAGACACATTGAAGCAGATTTTGGGAAGAGCTTGGAGCTAGGAGAAAGCCAAGGTGCAGCCAAGCAAAGTGGAGAAGAAGACTTCCACCATTGAAGACTTCAAGCTTTCACCACTTTCACAAAATCTGTAAACTCCCTCTAATTTTATTTTGAGTTTGTATTTGGAATAAGTATGAGCAACTAAACTCCATAGCTAGGGCTTAGGTTGAAGCCCTAAACATGATTACCTTATTGTTTTGATGCTTGAGTGTATGAATTTCTGAATATTGTTGATGAATTTCAATTCACTAAAATAATCTATCCTTGATGTATGTTCTTCCTTGATTGATCACCTTTGAAAGCATGCTTCTTGAGATTGTTGGGATTATGTGTATCTTCATATTTTCCTAAGCAACAAATGGATGGAGTAAGAACCATCCATGTGAATTGGTTTCTTGAATACCTAATGTAAACACCATGCAATTAGGATTCTTGTGATGTTCATATTCTCTTTGAACTTAATGGGTTTTCCTTGTAATTGAATCGAAATACGAACCATACCTAGGTTCGGTTATGAGGAGGGCACAAGTATTGTAGCACGAACCATGCACTTTACGTATATTAGAGAGAATCAATGCGTCTTGAGCCACGACCCATGGTCTTGATTGCGAACATTTTCATCAACACATTTAGAGTTCATCACTTGAGTATTCATGAACTTGGGTAGAATTGTTTAGGGTGGATTCTGAAACCCTAGTGTTTGTTACATTTTACTTTCACATTTTGACAATTCATCTCTGCCATTCTCATTTAATTTCGAAGTCCATTTACATTCATGCACTAGAAATAGGTCACATGAACCAAACCAAAACCCCCCCCTCCCCCCCCCCCCCCCCCCAATGTGTGTGTGAGTTGCGTGTTTGACACGTTTTGTGTCTTTGTCACTGCATTTTGTTTGTTTTCGTAATTGTTTTGGACTTTTGGCTCACGTTGTGTTCTTGCATTTTCTGTGCTGAATCCAACCGTATAAAGAACGTGAAATTTGGATGTACGGTTGGAAAGTTATAGGTCAAAAACTGGACAGAGGTCGAAACTGAAAAACAGAATTTCGATTCTGTGCAAAAAAAGACCGGTCGTCACTGTTCACGACCGGTCGTCACTGTTCACTGTACACTATTTACGGCACTGTTCACAGGTGATAAAGAGGTGATAAAATGGTGATAGAAAATGCTGTTTGTGTTTTTCTTTAGTTTTCTTGTGTTGTTTCATTTCTTTTACACTTCTTTGCTCATTTTTAGTTTCCTTTTTGCATTTGTGCATTTGTGGTATGTTAAATTAGTGTTCTTTACGTACTCAAATTAGAACTTATAGGAAACCGACAAGTTCTCCGTGGGATCGACCCCGTACTTACATAATCTATACTTCAATAGATTCGTGCACTTGCGGGTATTTTTAATTGGTTGTTTGCACATTAATTTGTGTCCTCTTAGGAATGCAACACACTCAAACCCACTATGCTATGCATTTCCTTCCAATTTTTTGTGTCAAAATAATAGATGATTGACTAAATGAACTTCTTCTAAAGTTTCATTAAAAATTTCCATGTATTTATCACAATTTCCATGGTTTTTATTCAATTTTTATTGATATCGATATTTTCCCGATATTTCCATCGATATTTCCGTGTTTTTGAACCACCGATATTTCCGAAACTATCGATATTTAAGACCTTGGTCAAGATTAAATACAAACTTAACCTAAACTAAGAAATAAAAGTTAAACAATCTAAACTTCAAAAAGTCTAATTAAATACAACCCAATAGTAAAAGAAATTGTATCAAACTAGAAATTCAAATTAAACAATTGAAGAAGCATAACAGTACATGCAAGAAACAATTGAAGAAGCTCTTGCATGTCACATGAGTAGGCATATTCTTCAAAAAGGAGGTGGTAGATGAGCTGTAGTTGTTGTAAAAGCTTGTGCATTAGAGGATACTACAAAATAAAAAATAATAATCAATTAAATAAATGAAAACAAAAGCTAAAATGTAAAAAAAACATAAGCTGAAATTCAAAAAACAGAAGCTTAAATGTCTTACTTATTTCAATTTCTTCACATTCCTTGTAGAGTTTAATCTCATCTTCCGTTGGTTTCTTGTAGAAGTTAAATCCTTCGGCCCTAAGCCGATCACTTGAACACACTAATGCCTCTACCATTTTAGGTGTCAAGCAACTTCTAAAAGGATCAACAACCCTCTTACTTAGGCTAAATGCATTCTCACTAGCCATGGTAGAACTTGGGATTGAAAAAACATCATTGGCAACTTTTTGTACAATATCTGGCCAAGCACTCCCAAAGACTCCCAAGCCAAAAGGAAGGGAGTCCCACATCGACAAAACACAAGAGGAGGGGACTCTTCCTCACTTATAAAAGAAGACCCCTCTCCTTCAAGAGAGAAGGAGAGAAAGAAAAGAGGAGTTGGGCAGGCTACTGGGGCCCCATGGGTTTACCCATAAGCCTATTTACAAGCCCACGGATCATTGGCCTTCAGCCAGATCCTCAGCCTTCAGCCTTCAGCCTCCAGCCTTCCTACCTTCAGCCTTCGGCATTCTTCTTCTTCCCCTTGGGTCTAACCCTATGTGCAATGTATACACACATTATCGTAATGAGAACATACTTCTCTGTGGACGTAGCCCATCATTCCGGTGAACCACTTACATTTGTCTTATGTATGCATGTTCATTTACTTACCGAATGCTCTTACATACTGAGGGTTCTCACCTTCAGCATCCACCTCATCTTTAAGTTGGCCTACTTACTACCCATCTAGTTTTAGCGCCAACAGAATATATATCTTGATTGATTCCCTTTCCATCAATCCAAGAGGTTGAACCCTCTATTCTAGGGTTTTCAAAGGGATCTGCAAAATATTTATCTACATCATTAGAAATTTCCACTAGATGTTGTTCTCTCCTTTTTAGCAACATGTCCCTTACCATTTGGCATTGAACATCGTCACCATAAATGGCATCATCAACTACCTCATTTGATGTTCAACCTCAAGGGTACCATCAACCCATTTATACTCATTATACAAAATGAGCAAGCACTTTTTAACCTCACTAACAACTCCTTCAACCCTTGTCTCATCCGCTCTAAGATTACAGAAAATAATTTTGAGGAATTCTAGTTTCCACCTAGGGTCAAAAACATGGCCTAAAAACACAAGCTTGTTCTCACCCTGAAAACTGCCCCAATATTTATCAAATTTTAGCTTTATTGAACCAGCCACCCTTTGCATTGTATGATTAGCATCCTTCATTTTCTTCTCAATTTCAACTTGTAAGCCAACCAACTCTATAAAAATTAGATTGGATGTTAACGTTTTGGTTGTACTAAGCTTGAGGGTTGCCTTATAAAACTTTTTTAGGAAATGCACACATAATTGTGCATTCTCCCAATCCTCTCTATTGGAGGCCCCACTTTGTTCACAAGGCTTTTCCTTGAATCCTCAAAGGGAGTATTATCTTCCGTCATCCTCCTAAAAACAATCTTATATTTAAATGCACCATCAAGCAACTTGTAGGTGGCAGTCCACCTTGTGAAAACATCTAGGGGGATATTTGCCATCTTATCTTCTTTTTTTGTATAAGATGACATAATTCCTAAACTTGTCCAACCTTGATGGTGAGGAATGGATGTACTTCACACAATTCTTTATTGACCCAATTGAGATATAAAGCTCCTATAAACCATCCTTAACAATTAAATTAAGGATCCAACAAGCACACCTCATATGCAAGTACTTCCCTTCAAGCATAAAAGTGCTTGCCTTCTTGAACCTCTTTGCCATGTACTCAACAACCCTGTCATTTGCAGAAGCATTATCCATAGTAATGCTAATCACCTTATCAATCCCCCAATCATTCAAACACACCTCCAAGCACTTCCCTATGTCCTCACCCTTGTGACTTGTGATCTTAGTAAAGTTAATGATTCATTTGTGCAACTTCGAGTCACTATCCATGAAATGGGCAGTGACTAACATGTAGTTAATGTTCTGAATGGATGTCCACGTATCGGTGGTGACACTTACCCTTTGATCACGTATCACACTCATGTATTAGCCTTTTCGACCAAGAACATATCCCACACACCAGCAACTACTTTCTTTCTATCATGGATCTTAAACCCTGCACCCTCAATTGCCCTAAAATGTACCTCGTCCATAATGACATACTTCGCACAATTCAATTCACTCCTTTTTTATTATTATTATTAAATGTGTTAGGGACCAATCCTCCACCCATTGTTTCAGTTGTCAAGATAGTTTGGCTGCCACCATCTTCTATAAACAGTGGAGAACCCTTGCACTTCAACTTTAAGTTGTTTTTTAAACCAGTTGTCTCATTTTTCTTAGAATAGGTCGGCAACTCTACTTTATAATAATTGCAGACTCCAATGACCCTCTCTACCCCATTACCATCTTTTTTTTTTCTTTTCTATTTTGTAAAGCGATCCTACACTTTAGGGCATGTTTGGTAGGCCTCATTAGCTTGGATTGTGCTAAATAAGATTTGAAACCCATGTTTGGTAAGCTAAAGGACTAAGTTAAATGGGATTGTATAGTACAACAGTAAAAAAACCTCCTCACTCATTCTCCTTATAAAGAGAGCCTGAAACTGCCTTCGCAAAATACGCCATTTGCTAAATTGAAACAGCGAGTCTAGATCTCTCTCATTCACGACTCCGACTCTCTCTCTCCTTCGCACGAAGCCAAGATTCTGATTCATGAGCTCTACACTTTGTTCTTCGCCTTAGAGCTTCAATTTTCAAGATTTATGGTTCTATTTCTTGTTTCTTATTCTTCTGATCATTCGAATCGAAGTAAGTGATATTTTTTTTTATTTTTTTTGCAGTTGCATCAGACGTAGTTTTTATTCTTTGTTTGAGATACACAAAAACAATTTTTTTTGTGATTTGTGCAAGTTTAGAGTTTCTATTTGCTTTCAATATAGGATTCTAATTTTGAATTGCCATTATTTAATTTTTATCTTTATGGATTTGAAATTTCTATTTATTTTAGATGGCTTTTTTTTTCTTCTTTATTTTTTTCCGAATTTATTTAGATCTGATTTCAAGATATAAATAACGTTCTAATTAGGTTTTGGTTTTGATTTGTGCAGGTTGAAGTTTTGTTCTCTGTCCTAGATTTGCAGTTGTGTGATTGGTGAGATTTTTGCTTGAAGATGTTTATTGTCATTGGATTTTCAATTGAGCTGAGGTATACATGTTAAGCTTCGGTGATCAGTTTATCTTTTGTTGCTATTTAAGGTTATTAATCTCATTTTGTTTAGTAGTGCAATTCTTCCACTACCCAGGTCATTATTATAGGCTTTGTTTGTAATTGTTTTTTGTTTTTTTCTTATGTTTCTTTCTAATTTCTTGGGTTTAATTAACTTTTTATTTTTGTTAAGTTCAATCTTCACACACATTGAAGAAACTTGTCTCCAATCTCTAGTTTCTAGTTTATTTTCCTATTATTGGGAGTTTGATGGGTATCTTTATATGCTTTTGCTATGATTATTGTTTTTCGTTTGATCAAAGCTCTAGTTATTGTTAATTTGTATGCTTTTGCTTTGGTTTGTTGTCTTGTGCATGGAGTTGTGTTTTCTGTTTCTTTGGTTGATTTTATCTTGGTGACTTGTGTTGTCATCCAAAGTTGGAAGTCCTATTTTTGCTGGCAGTTTGAGAACATAGTTTAGGACTAAGATTGATAGTTTTTTAAGTGACCCCTTTCTCATTTGTTTAGGACTGAGATTGGCCAACACATTGACTATATATCTTGCATGTGTTTATGTTGTAAATGGCTTTCTAGAGGAAAGTTAGCTTAGTTTATGATCGATTGGCAGCCTTTCATCTCTGTCATTCAATTGGGTCAGCCATTTGGCACCTGATGCGATAGTGGGAAGGATTGGCTTTGTTTGGTTAAGTGCAATAATTCTTTTCTTTTTTGATTAATAGATATGGATCAAAGATGAATGTTGTTGATATTATTCTTGGAGATGTGGCATTTAGAGACCATGTGTGCTTGCACGATTCTTGTGCTTATGATGCTAAAAAATATGAGAAGAAATCGAAGACTTTTATAAAGGCGTTCCCTCAGTAACCGTTCGTTTGTTAGACATGAGAATCGATTACGTTATTTGAACAATATATTAGGAAATGACAGAGAACGTGTGAGTGAACTAAGAATGGATTTTAAGACGTTTGGTTTATTATGTGATTTGCTTCGCACGGATGGAAGGTTAAAGAATGACGGTTTGGTGACTGTGGAGGAGCAAGTATGTATATTCTTGCATGTGTTTGCTCATCATGTTAAGAATCGTACTATTAGTAATAGATTTGTTTGATCAGGAAAGACTATTAGTAAGTACTTCAATTTTATGTTACAAGACATTTTAATATTATAAGGTAGCCTATTGAGAGTACCGGAACCTGTAGGTGATAACTGCACAAATCATAGATGGAAATGGTTTAAGGTATGTTTATTATGCTTTGGCTTTCTTTTATATGATCTATGCAGAATATAAACTTAATGAAAGTTTACACCTTTTTTATTTTATTTTATAGAATTGCTTGGGAGCACTAGATGGAACATACATTAAAGTGCGAGTAGCTGAAACCGTAAAACCGAGATATCGAACTAGAAAGGGAGAAATTGCAACAAATGTGTTGGCTGCCGTTTGCTCACGTGACATGCAATTTATATTTGTGTTGCCGGGTTGGGAGAGATTCGCATCCGACTCTAGATGTGAAGGCCTGTATTTTTAAATAAATATATGAAGAATAAATATTTTGCTGCCTATTTAGTTATATATTTAAATTGATTATATATATATAGTTGTTTACCATTTTATTAATTATATGTATTTTATAATATTAAATATGTATATAAGAAGCATGAGGTGAAACCATTCCTTGGTTGCTTAAGGGACGTGTAAACACACAAGGTTGTTGCCTTGTTATCCAAGTGGCTAGCTATCTTTACTTCATCAAAATATTATCCTAATACCAAATGTTAGCACTTATCCTCAACCACCAAACATATCAACTAATAATAGAATGATAGTTGCCGACTTTATTCTAGTATAAATAGGGAGCTTGCATTTATAAGTTGTTTATTACTACATCTAGAGATAACATGCATGCAACGAGAGAGAGAGAGAGAGAGAGAGAGAGAGAGAGAGAGAGAGAGAGAGAGAGAGAGAGAGAGAGAGAGAGGATGAAATTCTTGGAGGAGATATAGGGCTTAGCCTGTGTTTTCTTAACTTGGAACAAAGCTTTTGTGTCAAGGTAGGGGTTTCTTGGGGGCCCTTTATGGGGATTGATTCAATGAAATTTCGTGAGCACTATATTATGCGTGATATTATAATTTGATGGATGTTCTTGATATTGGGTGTTTAAGTGTTGTTAATTATTTAATTAATGTTAGCATGATTATATGTACATTGGTGATATTTAAATGATTACATTGTTTTTATGAGATATGTGAAAAGAAGAACTATATATTATGTCATGGAAATTATTTGGAGTTCTTGGGTTGAGAAAATAATGGTGGAAAATAGGGTAATGAAAATGATTTTTTGTGTAGTTGAGTCTAACTCTTGGCAGGTACCAGGTCTCAGGGATCCCATAGTGCACATGGTTTTTATTGGGTGATTCGGGACTGGCGACATGGAGTTAGACAAGATGACTAACAAAAGGGGAATTATGGGATGATTGAAATGGGTGTTAGTTCATATAAATGGACATTCGGGACCAAGTGGTATAAGCATGGTATGGGACGTGCAGGTTTGCTTATCCAATTATATGAATTAACGGGAGTAGATGAAGAGCATTCATGCATTAATATTATTAATGTGATATTTGGCTATGTGATTGTATGTCACTTAATTTAGTTATATCAATCTACTGTGATAAGGTCTGATGTCCCTACTAAGCGGTGGTTGCTCACCCCTCACCTTATTTAATTTTTTAGATGAATTAGTAGGCAAGAGAAGGACTAAACTAGTTGAGGCCGAATTAGATGAGAGTGATAGAGCTTTATTTATTTATTGTAAAGTTGTAAGATTTTGGATCTAATAATTTTTATAAGAGAAGTTTATTTTAAACCCATGTTTTGACTTCTTTTTATTTTATTTTATTTTCTCACGCACCGGGCGCGGGGTTTCACCTACCCCTGGGTCTGGGGTGTGACACTAGAGTCCTTTGAGATGCCATAACTAGGCCTAATGGATTAAGAGTTCCTACTAATAAGGCCATTAGCTAGTGTCCACTTTATAAATAATTATAAGTTTATATAATAACCACATAATAATAGGAATTTTTTATTTTTTTTGGTTATTAGGTTATTATTACCTTGTAGATGGTGGGTACACAAATGGTGAGGGATTTCTTGCACCATACAGAGGAACAATGTATCATCTATCGGAATGGAGCTAAGGAAATACACCTGTAAATCATTAAGAATATGTTAATATGAAACATGCTAAAGCAAGAAACGTAATAGAACGTTGTTTTTGGTTGCTAAAAGCTAGGTGGGGCATACTAAGGAGTCCATCTTTTTATCCAATAAAGACACAATGTCGAATAATTACAGCTTGTTGTCTTTTACATAATCTCATTAGGAGGGAGATGTTTAGGGATCCACTAGAGCATGAAATAAATGAAATTGAAGAGACAGAAAATGTGATAGAAGGTGATATGGTTGGCATTGTTGGAGCATCGGATGAATGGACTACTTGGAGGAATGACTTGACCTTCCAAATGTATAATGAGTGGCAAGGAAATGTGAATAACTAGCCAACTCTTGTTATTTATGTTTGAGTTCTTAAGGTGTTTAATTTTTTATGTGATTGTAATTTGTATTTAAGGCATGATAATTCAGCCTTAACAATGTATTGATTGTGGTATTGTAGTCAATTTATCAATTTATTTGTAAATTTATTTTTCCCTTTTTTTTAAAAAAAGGTTATGTGATGTACTAGAGAAGAGTCATGCTTTGAAACAAAGTTATGCTTTCTTTGTAGCTTCCAATTATTGATTGTGGTATTATTTTATTTGTGATGATTATTCTTAGGGATGGAAAATGAAGGTAACAGTCAAAACTTTGAACAAGGAAAGAAAGGTCATGGTCCAAGTTTGAGGAAGATGCATTTTTGACCCTGCTAGATGAGTTTGTGGCTGCAGGCCAACGCTGTGAGACTGGTAGTTTCAAATATGGTACTATGGTCCAAATGGAGAAGGCTTTGAATATTAAATGTCCTAATTCGAGGCTAAAAGCATGTCCTTATATTGAATCAAAATTGAAGAAGTTTAAAAAGCAATATAGTATAGTCTATGACATGATAAACACAAGTGGATTTACTTGGAATGATATAAAAAAGTGTGTTAAGGTTGACAGTAATGATGCATGGGAGATTTATGTGCAAGTACATGATTACTTATTTTTGCTATTTTTCTTACATAAAGATGTCAGGTGGGTTTGATGAGTGTAGATTTTAAACTTGGTTTTGTTACTTTTTTTTTTTTTACATATTGAAAATAAGCTAAGTGGTGTCTTGTTTTATCATAGCACCATAAGGAAGCAGCTGAATGGATGAGCAAACCATTTTCTTTGTTTGATAGACTTTCTAATATCTTTGGAAAGGATCGTGCTAACAGACAGAGCTGAAGTCCCCACTAACATGATGGAAGAGCAAAACAATAATGAAGTTAATGCTAGTGATAATTGTGTCCAGGAAGATGCATCTCCTATGGCTTTAAACAAAGAAGGAAGCCAATCCATGAACAGCCAAAATAAGAGGAAAAGAGATGCAAGCTCAAGTGATGAAGAGAAGATTGTGACTGTATTGGAGAAATTGTTTGAAGCATCTGGGAAAAGGATGCAAATGGTGACTAAGACTATAATAAAAGGTAACGAAGATCGATCTGATATTGCCGAAGAACTCAAGAAAATGGGATTTTCTCCTTTAGATCAAATTGCAACACTAAAACTCATTTTGGAGAAGCCACAAAATATATCTATATTCAAGTCTTTGGATTATGATATCAAGAAAGTGTTTGTTGAGCAGTTGCTTAGTGACAATGCTTGAGGACATGGCCTAGCTAAATTTGATGCATTTATCTTTTTGAAAACACCACAAATGATGCATTGATAAGATTGACTTCATTTTGGAAACACCACAAATTGTATAACATATTGCTAGCATTAAAGCTAGATGGTTCATGGTTGTGGGCCTTATTAGTTTCATTTGAAATTGTGAATGTTTATTTGTATGTATTAATGGTAGAATTGTGTGTAGTAATTGGACCTCTAATTTCTAAGTCATGTAGATAACTTTGGCATATATGAAAATCTTCTAACTTTTGCATATATGAAATGTACATGTCAATTTGGTTTGGAGGAAAAGAAATGTATATGTCAATTTGGTAATTTTAATAACAAAAAAAAACTTATATTTAATTATTTAAAAATAATTATTTTTTAGTCCGACACAACACCAAACATAGGTCTTCACTATTTTTACAATCCAGCTTCGTAGTCCGACGCAGCACCAAAGATAGGTCAGTACTTAATCCAACTTAGGCCAATTCGAGCTAATCTAAGACAGTCCTAAGATTTAGTCCAGTCCATGACAGTCCGCCGTACCAAACGACCTCTTAGAGGATTTCCTCTTATCTCCCATAGCAGAAGGTGTAGAATCTACTTGTTGGTCTTGTGTTTGGGTTGGGGTTTTTGCTTGGGTTGAATAGAAGATGGTGGACACATTCATGTAGAGGCATTTAGTGTACTATCACATTGGCTAGACTCCATATCCATCCTATGCTAAACACCAAACAAAACAAAAAAAACAAAAAAATCAAAGATCAATATCATCAAACATCCTAACTAACCATTCAGCTATAAACATGCATTCATGCTAAGCTAACATAGAAACATAACAAGAAACACAAAGCGAAAAGACCCTCGGACATAATTTAAAAAAAGAACAAGAATAACATAAGCACCCCTTGGACAGATTCAATCACCTAATCAAACATTGTGCATTTAATTGGATCAAAATATCATACATCAAAATACATAGACAATACAACTATTCCTAGCCTAGCAACAAACCAGTTATCCCAAAGGATAAGAAAATATACCCAAGCAGCAACTCCAAAGCCTCTCGATTCTAAGAAAACACAGCAGCTGCCAATCTTTATCCAATCCAAACCGAACAAAATCAATTTCAATTTCTAAAATTTTTATAGAAACCGTAATTTAGATTTGAAAATTGAAATCACAAACTAACCTAGGATGCGACATCGATTGGAGGAGAGGTGGAGGAGTCTGTGACAGAGATGATGACGGAGAGAGGCAACGACCACAAATGAGAAAGATCCGAGGAGGTGGAGTGGAGGAGACTCTATGACAAAGAGAGGTGACGATGACAAATGAGAAGAGACAGGCAACGACGATATGAGGAGTTGGTGGAGAAAGAAGCAACGGCGAGATAGAAGGTGAAGAAGACAGGCGAGGTGGAGGAGGAGGACGACAAGAGAGGAGAAAAGAATAGATAGGTTTTTTTTTCGTTTTGGAGAAATGAGATAAGAGAGGTGTTGAGAGGTGAAGGAAAGGAACTTGGTGGATTTAGTGTGGCCGGTTCTACATAGGTCTTGAAATAAGGCCCAATGAAACGACTACACTTGTAATTTAATTCAAATAAATAATTAATTAATTAAATAATATCGGTCGATTCGGTAAAATCATCGGTATAAATAATTAATTAAATAATATTGATCTGTCTCAGCCTCGATTTGTTTAGTTATGGTTAATGTTAGGTTTGACCACGATTCGGGATGGTCGATTCTCGGTTTGAGCGGTATTTCGGTGACAAAACCCAGCACTAATTTCATGGTTAAAAAATAGGGTAATTTGAAGGTGGATTGCAAAGTAACCATTTTACTCTTAAAAAATGGTCCGAGGCAATTTTCACAATTTCCAAAAAAATGGGGTGTAATTTAGAAACTAAAAAACATATGGGGTCAAAATGTAGTTTAAAAAAATTAATTTTATCAACCACCACCTCCTTCTTCTTGTTCGACGAGTTTTTATCAAAAATAACCAAAATTTACCCTATACTTTTATAAATGTCAGTTTTTATAAAAACTTTCAAACATAGCCAAAAACTCAGTTAAATTTACTCAAATGCCCACAAAATAAAAACACACGTAAACCTAAAAACTAAAAAAAATAAACAATACACCACCATCCCTGCCTATCCCAGTTGCCACCACTCTTTTCTCCCCTCTTTCTTTCAACAACTCACCACCTTGTCAATCTCCACGCCCCAAGCCACTTTCCCCACCTCAAGCCGATTCCCTAAGTCACACCCACCACCCCACCCCAAATATATATATATATATATATATATATATATATATATATATATATATATATATATATATATATATATCTCTCTCTCTCTCTCTCTCTCTCTCTCTCAAACCATACCCACAACCAACTCCCAGCAACATCTTCCATAACCCAAGAATTCCCTTGCCATTCGCCCCATCCCCAACTGCTCCCCTATGATCTTCCACTCGACTACCTTACCCCATGCCCTTTTTTTTTTAATCAACAAAGGTACTCCCATGCCCTTTTTTTTAATCAACAAAGGTACTTCATTTATCATCAATGTTGTAAATCAAGAACCACTCCAAAAAAAAAACTATACTTATTTGAATAAAAACAAAGGGATTGCAATCCATGGTACAATTTTGAAAATAATCCATAGCAAAATTGAAAATATCCAATATTGCTTAAGATGAGGTCTCCTTTCCCAATTACTTTTTGGTTTTTTCTTGATGCTGACTTCTTCAACTTCATAGAGAACCAAATTCATGTACACATTGTTGTTATGTTAACTCGCAATTGTACGGGCCAATTAGTAGTATAGCAAGACAAGTATGAGGTTGTACCCACGCGGACTGAGAAGTTAAACTTAGTTATGTACTTAGATTACCGAATTCAAGAAAGTAGGAAGTTAAGTCTAAACGGACTTTAAAATGAGATTGAGTTTGGAAACAAATGAAGCAAGATGAATTGGTGTTTGAAGTGAGAGTGCTTGTGATTGTGAAAACAAACGGAACAAAATGAAATTGCAAACAAAAGCAAGTAAACAAGTGTAACAAAGAGTGTTCTTAAGGGTTGGAAAACAGATTTGGAGACTAGGGCATTCAATTCACCATAACAATTCAATTTTAGGTTATAAGGATTCAAATGATAAGTCTAATTCAGATTCAAAGATTGATTTAGCTAAAGTATGATTAAGCCATGGTGTCTGGTCCTAACCTTGTATTCCTAATTCCCTAGATCCTTGTTGTCGAACTAAATTAAGTATTAGAAATCCATTAAGCATAGAAGAACATTTTAAACAACCAAGCATGTATTTAATCTCTGTTGTCGAATGTCCATACATACTCTTCCTATTCATAGTTCAATTGGAATTAAAGCATATGGTGTCTACTCTTAATTCCAACCAAGATACACAAATCTGAATGATAGCTAGGCCTTCTGAAAAGCATATAGGGAGATAAGCATAATGAATAAGAACATGAATCATGAATCAAACTTGAAATTTATAAACCCAGAATATTTATGTTAGGTTACATCGAAGCTCTAGTTATGGATTTAGTTGCTCATAATAGGAAAGAAACTTAGACATAAATGAGAAAACATAATGAATGCAATAAGAGTAGAAAAACTCTTTTATGAAGTTCTTGTGATATCCAATGCTTCTCCAAGAGCTTTCCCACGTCTAGAAGGATGTATGACGGTTAAGGAGGTGATTTGGGATGCGTTTGGGTGAGTGGTGATGGCTGAGAAAGAGGAAATTTGTAGGAAAATGGACGGAAAGCTTGCTGGAACTGTTTTGGTGATTTGTGGCTGTTTAAAGTGTTGAGTTGATTGATGAAGTGTTTGGGGAATGATGGGAGTGTGGAGGATGGATGGAGTGATTTTGTGGGATTTTGAATCCCAGGATGTCTCTTTAAATGTGGAATGGAAGTGATATTTATAGTGAGAAAGAAGTGAGAAATCTGAATTGAGTATGGCTATTACCTAAAACACCCACTTCACCAACAAATCCCACCAGAAACCACAGCTCATGCATAGCTCATCATGACCAAGCAATAATCAGCTCATCTTTAGGTCGGCATGACTAGTAACTTCATGGGCTCACGAATTGGGCTTGCCTTAAGCAATTTATGACTTTAAGTTATCCATCTTGAAGTTCAGAATGTCATCTTTCCAACCACATGTCATTTGGGCCAATCCAAGGTCGGATGAAGGTGTTAAGGCGGAAACAAATCGCTAACTCAGTCTACACGTTTTTGCACCATTTTGCATCTTTTCCTATCCAAAGCCATTATTGCTACCTAAAACTCAAATAACTGAATGATAAACACAAAAGAAATTAAGAGCATAAGTTTAACTCAAAACCATAACAAAAACATAAGCTAGAAGGTACAAAATGATATACAATTATGAACCGATCACACATCCAAACCAATGATTCGACCTTCAATCAAGAGCCAAATCTAAATGTGAGCTTTACTTTGAAGGAACCAGAAAATCAAATTAAGGGGTTGGGTTATAATCCTCTAAACTTTGGTGCTCGTCATGCTTGCAAAATCAAAGGAGCTCAGTTTTTTTCTTTTCTTGTTAGGTGTAGCTTTGCCCTGCGTCACTCACCTACTTTTTATCTAATAGGGTTTTCCTTCTTATAGGTTCATGTGGGTTTTAGTTTTGAGGGTATTTGAGTATATTTAATTGAGTTTTTGGTTATTTTTGAAAGATTTTATAAAAACTGATATTTATGAAAATATAGGGTAAATTTTGGTTTTTTTTTTTTTTTTTTTTTTTGTCTAGGGGTAAATTTTGGTTTTTTTTTTTTGATAAAATCTCTAGTTCGACAAAGAGAGGAGAGGGCCAACAACGTTTTGAATCAAAGAAGAAACGGCCACAAAGAAGAAGAAAGAAGAGAAGTCGAACTGACCCGCCTTCGCCTCCGCCTCGCTCCTGTCAGGTCAGCTTCTCTTCGCTCTCTGTCTTTCATCTCGTCACTCAATCTCTGGCTTTCATCTCCTCTGCTAACTCTCTCTCTTTCTCTTCGCCGCCACAACAGAGCAAGTAAGAGATGAAGAAGACGGGAAAAAGGTTAGACGGAGGAGGGAGGTCGCTCTCTGAACAAAAGCAGAGGGTTCTTCGTTGTCGTTTGGAGACCTTCAAGCACCTGAGCTCCTCCTCTCTGGACGAAATCGTCCACCAACTTCGCAATAATTACCGAGACTACCACCGCATCAAGCTCCAGTCTTTCACCAAGTTCGTCCAGCAAACGCTAGACTCGCCTTCCTTTAAGCAATCCAAAACCCTAATCCATGTCAGTGACTTAGAAGAAGATGAAGATGAAGATGAAGAAGAAGAAGAAGAAGAAAACGGCCAAAGCAATTCCCAGAGAAGGCGGAAGCGTGCTGCCAGTAAGGGCGAGGATAAATTGCAGCGAATGGAGTCTGCTCACCTCAGAAGGGTTCGTCAAAGGAATGGTGACCGTCCATCTACATCTTCTTCTGATGATGATGCTGACGAAGATGGGTCTGCGTCGACGTCGGAGGACGCGATATATAGCGAGCAAGTGGACCCGGAGTTTGATGTGATGAAATCGAGTCTCCGAGCATCGTATATGGAATCGAACAGCGCCTTGAAGCCCAAGGCAGCCGAGGAGCAGAAGGAGAAGAATGTAGAAATGGAGCTTCCTGGTCGTGAGCAAGTTGAGTTAATGGGTGGAAATGGAGGGCCAAGGCGGCCAAAGACATTGCAAACACCTGAAGCCAAGGGCTCGGTTTCTACAGAGGTTGAGGTGAAGGGAAGCGAGGGGCCGAGGTTTAGTGACTTAGGTGGGATGGAGAAGGTGATAGAGGAGCTGAAGATGGAGGTGATTGTGCCGCTGCGCCATCCCGAGCTGCCTCGGTGGCTCGGAGTCAGGCCAATGTCTGGGATTCTGTTGTACGGCCCACCCGGGTGTGGCAAGACCAAATTGGCTCATGCCATTGCCAATGAAACCGGCATTCCCTTTTATAAAATTTCTGCTACAGAAGTCGTCTCTGGTGTCTCAGGTATTACCATTACTCACTACAAAAAGTTTGAATGAGTTGAATTAAAAAGCTGCAAAACCCTGTTACTGTTAAGGTTTTTATCTTCCTTTAATTTATATTGTTGTGAATTGTAATCTGTTGTCACGTCATAAATTTTAGGTGCATCTGAAGAAAATATAAGAGAGCTTTTTTCTAAAGCTTATAGAACTGCCCCTTCAATTGTATTTATTGATGAAATTGATGCAATTGCTTCAAAAAGAGAAAGTTTGCAACGAGAAATGGAGAGGCGAATCGTGACACAACTAATGACTTGCATGGATGAATCTCATAGGCTTGTACAACCGGCTGATGCAAATTCCAACTCCGAGAGTTTTGATAATAAGTCTGGCTATGTTCTTGTTATTGGAGCTACCAATAGGCCTGATGCTGTGGACCATGCTCTGAGGAGGCCTGGGAGATTTGACCGTGAGATTGTTTTAGGTGTTCCCGATGAAAATGCCAGGGTTCAGATTCTTTCTGTGCTTACACGCAATCTAAGACTTGAAGGTTCTTTTGATCTTCTTAAAATAGCCAGGTCTACACCAGGGTTTGTTGGGGCTGATTTGGCAGCCCTGGCCGACAGGGCTGGTAACATTGCCATGAAAAGGATTATACACAAGAGGAAGACTGATATGTCTATAGATTCTATGAATGAGGAGTGCAATGAAGAGTGGTGGAGACAACCATGGTCGCCTGAAGAAATGGGAAAGCTTACTATCAGTATGGCTGATTTTGAGGTGTTTTGCTACATATTCTCTTCTACATATTATTGCAATGAAAAAAACATTTAGTATGCTTTCTTCATGAAATTTCTCGACTTGACAGTGTTATCATGTGAGTTCCTGCAGGAAGCAGTTCAAGTGGTTCAGCCTTCATCAAAAAGAGAAGGATTCTCTGCAATTCCTAATGTAAAATGGGAAGATGTTGGTGGGTTAGATCTTTTAAGGCAGGAATTTGATCGTTATATAGTTAGGCGTGTTAAATATCCTGAGAACTATGAGGTATCTTGTTGTTCTTTCACTGCTTCATACTTTCTGCTGCCTGTACCTTATTCTATATATTTGTTTTATTTAAGTCTGCAATCAAGTGGCTAATTATGATTTTGAAATGGTTTGTGGTTTCAGGAATTTGGAGTAGATTTAGAGACAGGATTTTTGCTCTATGGGCCTCCAGGATGTGGTAAAACACTGATAGCGAAGGCTGTCGCTAATGAAGCAGGAGCCAATTTCATTCACATTAAGGTCAGTCATTGACTTTTCCTATAGGACACTTTTGATTTGTTAGGTTACTTTATTTTGGTCACTGTAACAATAGATATTACAGTGCATGTTTTTGGATAAGCTGAGAGGATCCATTTGATTGACTTGGCTTTTCTTAACTTGTTAGGGCCCTGAACTTCTGAATAAATATGTTGGAGAAAGTGAGTTGGCAGTTAGGACATTGTTTAGTCGCGCAAGGACATGCTCACCATGCATACTTTTCTTTGATGAGGTTTGTGGTTCTCTCTTCCTGCCAATTGTTATTGCTACCATCAGCTTCTTTAGAATTTTATCTTTTGATTTGAACATTCAATGATATGAAGTAGCATAGATTACTGGCTTGTCGTGATCAAGTTTTTCCCCTCACTTACTGATAGGTGGATGCCTTAACAACAAAGCGGGGGAAAGAAGGAGGATGGGTTGTTGAACGGCTATTGAACCAGGTAAAATAATTTGCGAAGGCAATCTTTAACTCACTGCTTACATACTCACTCGTTTTCATTCATTTATGGATACAAAGAACTGACTTCTTACAACTGCAGTTGCTTATAGAGTTAGATGGTGCAGAGCAGCGGCGGGGTGTATTTGTTATTGGTGCCACTAATAGGTAAGACTCATTGTTCATTCTTCAGTTTTGGTGGTGATAATTATCATTATGCATTTCTTACATGCTGTTATACCTTTTGTCAGACCCGATGTCATGGACCGTGCTGTTTTGCGGCCCGGTAGGTTTGGTAAACTTATTTATGTCTCCCCGCCCACAAAAGACGAGCGTGGTTTGATTTTAAAAGCTCTTGCAAGGAAGAAGCCTATAGATGCCAGCGTAGATCTCAGTGAGATTGGACAAAGGGAAACTTGTGAAAATTTTAGTGGAGCTGATCTTGCTGCACTGGTTTGTCTATATTCTTAATTATATAAGCTTTGTTTTGCTTTGTAATATTTAGTTTATTATTTGATTTAAGAGCTGATTTTTCCTCTCTCATTTGCCCTTACCTCTGTTTGAGTGTTGGGGAAGAAGAAAGGTGATTGGGATTCTCTCTAACGTATTGATCCTTGCAGATGAATGAAGCGGCTATGGCTGCTCTTGAAGAAAAACTGACATCCACACCTGAGAGGAGTTCAGATGCATCTCCATGGACTATCAAAGACACTCACTTTGAGCAAGCACTGGCTAAAATTGCACCATCTGTAACAGACAAGGTATGGATTTGATTTTCAGATGCCTAATACTTTCAACGAACAATTCCTTCGCTCCTTTTTGTTTTTCGTAACACTAAATTTAAAATTCCATTTCCCATTGCTTTATCCATATGGTGGACCAGCAAATGCAATACTACCAGAAATTTGGAGAGAGCCTCAAAGCACCAAGAAACAAAGCCTAAGCCAGAAATGTCCTATTGAAGAGTACGTTGTAAATGTCCCTAATACTTTCTATTCATGTTGTTTTCCTTACTTCCTTTGTTGCTGACAGTGTTGTTGGGCCCAAGGTTTGCATAATAAACTTGACTGATTTTGGTTTTCTGCTTTTGTTATAATGTTTAAAGATCTTTCTCATCCAAGAAAAAAATGGTAAGCAGAAACTGGGACAAGTACCTTCTTTACAATTGGGTAAGCTAATTATTTGAACAAAAGGAAGACCAATATATGCCCTCTCTTTAGTTTTAAGAACTGTTGATTACAGTTCCGATCTCTTGGACTACAGGGGTCCAAGAGATTTGTGGTCACTCACCACTGGATGTAAATTCAACGGTTCACTCACTCTTGCACTCCTTTTAAGAAACTTTTTTGAACCATTGGATTAATATCCAACGGTGGGTGACCACAATCTCATGGACTCCTGTGGTCCAAGAGATCGGGACTGCTGTTGATTATATGATTTCTTTTGCCTAGAATGTTTTCTATAATGTCATACAAATGAAAGAAAGTACAATGATTTAGGCATTAGAACACGCACTTCTATAATGTGTCATACAAATGATAGAAGGTACAATGATTTAGGTATCCAAATATGTTAAATTAAATGGTTTTTGAGAATAATACAACCAATCTGATGATGGATGAGTTATGCAAGGACCTCATGGTAATTGATGATGAGTTGTAGGAAGGAGGTTGTATTCTTCATTTGTCATGATTCATAGTGCATAGAGACTTTGAGAGATGAAATTGTATAGGCAACTGATTCTCATTGACTTATTAACCATTACACACTACAAATCTTAAAGAGCGTTGGCTAAACTAACTCTAGGCTGTTGTAACAGCTCACAATGGTTCTGCTAACCAAAACTGAACAAACTGACAATGACTTGGTTTGCTGAGATGATTCTGCAGCTAATACTCTTAACATTATTCAGTGCTTGATAAAATGTTTCAGATAATGTAATGTTATGTTTTCAATAATTTTATTTTTGTTTTCTGATATTATTTTCATTTGATTTCACTATTTAGGAGTAAGTCGATGCAATTTGATTTTAACTAGTTTAGAATCATATAGGGCTTGGTAGAAGAGGCTTTTACAATTGGAATTAAGAATTTTGCATCTAAGATAAAATGATCTCACAACTGCATCAGACAACAAGTAAAATATTTTGAAAGGGCCCAAGACGAAATGAATAAGGGGATAAAAGCCTAATCTAAGTCACTAGAAATTTCCCAAATCAATCTTGATTTACTATATCTCTAATTTCGTGTTTCTTGACCTCTTCAATATATATGTTTTCCAATTCAATTTAACCCAGAACTCTAAGCAGTTGCTTCAACGATGTGTATCATCTGACCACTTAATGCAAGTAGAAGAAACTTCCGAAGAAGTTGGCTTATTTTCTAGCTGTTCTAGATTTTCCTATAAATGGTTTTTGCCTTTTCAAATTCTTCTCAAATATTACAGCTTATATATATATTTCTCTAAATACATTGATCAGTGGTTCAATTTTATGGAAACTCTGTTCCTCCTTCCAAGTAATTTATTTTACATGATATCATTGCAGGCTATAACAACCCTGTACTCAAAGAAATCCTGGTAAGCAGCAACATCTCCAAAGCTGCTTCTGTCCTTGTATATTGCATTGTCACTCCTGTGCTGGAAGAAACTGTTTACAGGTGATTTTTACTAGGGTCAATTTAGTCCACTATGAAATGGCAGTCAGCAGTTTTGATAAGCTCAGCTATTTTTAGTGCAGCTCACTTGTCTGGTGAGAATTCTTTACAGTTGTTCGTCATTGGATGTGTGCTTGGATGCTCTTATTGTTGGACTGGAAACTTGAGATCTCCCATTTTAATACATTCCCTGTAGAATGCCATGACTCTAATGATAACTTTCTTATCTTGAATATCACATTTAAGCCTCCTCACAGTTCTATCCTGTTTCTCGAACGTGGAACCTACATTTGTTTCTTAAGAGTCGGGTAATTGATACTATGGTTTTGAATTGACAGTGCTCACTTGATTTTCAGATCAATGTTATTAACTCACACGTTGGCTCTGTTTCTCGCAATATGCAATCACATAGTTGAACCTGTCAGTTTCAACACCAGAAACAGACAAAAGACTCTTCTCCACAAGTGCATTTTCTGATAAATGAAAGAGTAGGGCTTACATATAATATTACTGAATAAACGTGATTTGCATATTTTCCTCCTTTTTGATTCCTTCTTTGGTTATCCTTGAAAGCCAAGTGTTGAAGTTGGTTTTGCCACCCAAGTAGAGATTGAGGCCATAACATAGGATTGTCACGATTCTTCAGGTCAACAGAAGATCATCTCGAGTGATTTCGTAGCGTCTAGGATTCAATTAGCCCAAGATTTTAGCTTCCCTTCACTTTTTATTCTTCTCTTCAAATTTTCTATGGCAATTAGTATTCACCTCTCCAAATCTACTTTCACAGTTATGTTCACCATAGAATGTCGTAAATGTTAAAATTTCTAGCAGAGTGAAAATACTGGTTTTTTCCCGTAGCTGTGCACTTGCAGGCCAGCTAAACTTGAATGTTAATAGATGACTAGACCGCTGGTAACAGTGCATTGTAATATATGCTCGTCCCACCTTCATTCCTTATCCTATCCAATAAAACTTCCAAAGTTTGGACATGTCCTGTTCATTCTAGAATTATGCATGAAAATAGGAGTGCCCATAATGTAGAACAGGCAGGCGTTTAGCTGAGAATGATTTTTTTTTTTTTTTTTTTGGGTTGAAAGCCGGGAAAGTTAACATAGGAGAGAATGGATGGAGAGAAGAAGATTTGGGAGAGGGAATTAAGGTAGTTTTGCTCATCGGTCATCAAGTGTGAAGATAACTTACTGACCACGTCACTTACATTTGTGCCACTTGCTAACCTAGCGTTGGTTTTATTCAGACAAGTCTTCCATAGAGAGCATTCATCGTTGATGTTCTTGAATCGAGATTCAATGGCCTCAAGTGATCGATCGAGGCACCAAGATTTTTGAGCCGGAATTTTTTCTGCGATAATAAATGGCAAAATGTAACAGATTGACGTTGACTGATTTTTGTTTTTGTTTTTTTTTTGTTTTGACTGTTAAAACATTCAAAAAAATCAATATATGTCGTTGATTTAATTTTTAATTTTTAATTTTTTTTAAAAAAAACCAGATTTAAAGCTGACTGTGGATCTGAATGGCTGGCTGATCCTAACCGCATGCGGCTCAAGCAGATGGTTACTCAACAAGCATGAACCATGCAGGGGAATTTGTCACTTAAGTAGGATGCACGGGTCCCATCGTCCAAGGACACTTTGAATGAACCCTAAGCAAGTCCAACACTTGGGAATCCACTTATGGATATATCTTTGATTGTATCTATCATACCTTTCCATGCACAAGTCTGTAAGGAGACATTCCAATGGGAGTTTTGGGCTATCAAACAACCTAATTTCACTCTAGACAAAGCTTGAATTCAAAGATAACTCCAACTCAATGAACTAGAGGAAATAAGGAACGATGCTTATGCTTGTGCTAAAACATACAAGGACCGTATGAATATGTTCCATGATAAGAAAATTTTGCGAAACTCTAAACCTCTAATCTGAGCATGAAAAAAAAACCCTTAGGTTTTATTTCTTTTTGGCTTCCTTCATTTCTCAATGATATCATGATGAAAAATCAATACTATTTTTCTCATGCCACAAAATAAAGTTAAAACAAGGAGATAATCATGCTGAAAACCTCAACACTCACCACAGCAAGCAAAATCCTACCATACAGAAGAAAAGAGAAGTTACAGAGAGCCACCGCATCTTCTCTTTAATAATTCTTTGTATTCTTACTTTTTCTTTGGCTTCATGTGTATCAAGAAGGCCTCATCTATTGTGTTCACCTAGGGATCAGATTGCTCCTCCCTGTTTCAATAGAATTTAGCAAACGATATAAGCAAGGAGACAACATTTATGTAATTATTTAGGGGAGTGGGGAAGACCCAAAATAGTACAAGGATTTTCAATGGAGGCAAGGCATAAGGCATACCTTGATGACACCCAAGAAGTTGAGGTGTTTGGGAACTCAGCAAAGACATTTGAGTAAGACTTGGTCAAATATGAAAAATTAGCAATTGGAGGTAGCGCAGGCACCCTTTCACCTTTTTTTAAAAGCTCTTGCAAGTTCAGCCTCTGCAAAGTCAAGACAGCCCTAGACTCCTTCCAAATGAAGGCAAGTTGACCATCTTGAAATACAAAGAGAGAACCCGGTTTCGAGCCTGGATACCTAAACCCATACCCATTTGCAATACCCTCCCCTTTAAAAACATCCTTAATATTCACAGCAAGGGAATCTGCATCTGCATAAGTATCCCAAGGGAATGGTTCGAATGAAGGTTCATCGATATTAACTACAAACATGGCTGAGCCATTAGGATGCAGAACATAGTGGGTACCCTCTAATATTTTGGTTGCAATTAGAAGTTGTTGCCCCTGGTACTCCTCATAAGAAAGCAAAAGAAAGAAGAGAGCCTTTCCAGGCTTGTCTTTGGACGACTTCCCAGGAGGCCAACCAAAAGTCCCTCCCCATAAACCAGCATATTCTTGTTCCGCAGTTGGGATCCGCAAGGGCAATCTGTAAATGGCAAATCGACTGTCGTGCATGTTTGGCCATGCTCGATAAGAAGATAACTTCACATGCGAAGCATGTAAAGTCAACCCTATTGTATCACCTGAACTCAGAAAATCCTCAAGGGGTGCGTGCTTATTCTCACTGCTCGAAGAACCATTCTTTGAGTTGGCATTGGTTGCGATCGACTTCCCAAAGATCTGATTGAGGCTGTCCCTAAAGTACTTGCTAAGAGTTTTCCTCCTGTTGCACTGTCTGTGACCATTATCCTCATTAATAGAGTTTTGAGAACCACTTAACCGATCAAGACTCTTTCTGATCTCACTCAATTGCAGCTGAGAGGGATCAGATGGCAGCAGACTACTTGCCTTCGAATCCATGTGACCATCACCAAGCTTATGCATTTGAATAAGCATTGATCTTCGTTCCAATAAGAGCACCAAATCCTTTTGAAAGTTCTCCTCATTATCCCTCAACCGAGGAAAGAGTGGCCCAACTGCTGCATCAGGAACCTTTAGACGACTTTGGCTCGTGATAACATCAAGTAATTTTCTTCTGTCACTGAAAGCCAATCGACTGAAGGGCACCAATGTCTCACTCTGTCCAAACACCCTCTGCGACCTTGAAAGTCCACTATTTGACCTACAAATCTTCCTTGACAACTCCTCATCTGAGTGGTGAACAAAACTCTTGCTATGCAATGATTTACCCCGATTTTTATTTAGTCTAGGCTCGATCTCAAGCAAAAGCACATTGCATGACCTGCCGATAGATTTCACAAAACCAGGATACACATAATCATGTCCCTTCTCCCTTCCATGTAGAAAAAAGGATGTGGAGCCATCAAAATCACCAATAATTTCAAATACAGGAGCCCACAGAATAGGGCCGTCTTCAATGCCTAACGGCCCGAGTTCTTGAGGTATTATGCGGCACCCAACAGCAGAAACAAAACCTGGCATGACATAGACTACATTGCCAAGCTCTGGATTCTGATGAACCCATATTCCCATTAGTGGCTGAACACTAAAGAGAAAGCGGCAAAGTGCCTTGTATGATGAGACGGCCTTACGCCACTGAACAAGGTCTTGAAGAGGTACAATTCCAACCATTTCACATTGGATTTGCCACACTTTTTCGGACTCCATGAGTGCATACAAACTACGGCAGCATAGACTGAGATTGCCTATATCCCTAGGTGAGAGGGACCAGCTGACAATAGAAAACACATCATCTGACAGAGCCAGAAGCAAGCTCGACCCACAGGATTCAGAGGACATGATGATTCAACTAATAACAAGAAATTCAATACACAGCTAGAAATCTATTTCTATATATGCATAATTCACGATTCATAACATCCACGAAGCTATGAAGCAAAAGCAAACAATCAGATAAAAGATGACAAGAAAAATTTAAGTGGACCACCCTTGAAACTCCTTCAAAACCAAGATGGAGAAATTTTTTCTTTTTTCTGGTCAACCTAAGACAGTAAAAGTTTACAGATCAGACCTGGAACTGAAATGGGTTTGCCTCAAAAATTTCATTTCTTGCATTGAAGCACCATGTATGAGATAAGGGTAGGAACAAAATACAAATTGGGTTTGTTTCAGACCTTCCAAAACTCCAATTGGTGTTTATTAGATTCCCAAATCATTGGACCTATCAAAAATCTGCACACAAGAATTAGAATATAACAGGTTCAAGGAGAGAAGAAACCGCGGAGAAGGATGAGAGAGAACCTAGGAACTGGATGGTGTCAAAGTCATCACCAATGATTCAAAGTTCATCTCTTTAGGCTCTCTCTCTCTCTCTCTCTCTCTCTGTGTCTGAGCAGCCATCCAAAGTTGAATTTAATTGAATTGAGCTTAACAGAGACCAAAAACTAAAAAGAGAAAAAGACTGTTTAGTCCAATGATTCTTGACCATTTAGTGTGGAAATAACAGTTGATTTGTATCATATTGGGGGTGGGCCATGCTTATGTTTGGACTTTCTTCACCCTCCATCACGTTTCCTTCTTTTTTTTCTCCATTTATTTTAAATTGAAAACAAATAAAAATTTATATATATATTAATTTTCATAATAATAAAAAAAGTGTGTGCCAAGAGATTAGTTTAAATGAAAAAATAAGTTCAATATTTGTATAATAGAAAAAGTATGTGTGAGGCATTTTTAATCATGCGCATTTAATAAGTTTTTTTTCTTCTTATTTTAGTGTTTTGCTATTGTGTTTGTCAAGAAACTTTTTCTATTATACAAATATTAAATTTATTGTTTCATTTAGATTGTCCTCAATCGATGAGATTGTTCAGAATATATGAGATTCGTCATCGTGTTATAAATTTACAAGATTTGAAAATGTTTGACTAGTAAAGCAAGAAAGTCTAGATGAAATATAAAAAATAAAAATAAAAAAAGAGAGGAGAAGAACTTTTTTTTTAGAAAGAGAATTCATTCATAGAACCAAAGGCATATAAAGAGCGACACGATACAGTGGCCTCGTTAAAACCTTTAGAATCTATGTTTTTGCATATACAAAAAAAAAAAATCAAAAAACGCTGATCCAATAACACTCGTCCATCAGCAACAAATCTAATCTTAAAAAAATGTGAAAAAAATCACTTTCAAAATAGAATGTTGCTAAATGAACCCTAAAATTAACTTAGTACACTCTATGAATACGATTGGTATTAGGGTGGTGTGTGATAGAGTGAATTAGGGTGTACCAAGGGTATTTTTGATAGTTAAATAGAATGTACTTAGTTAATTTTACATTTTAATTAAAATATTAGGGTGTACTCAGTTGATTTTAAGATTCGTTTAACAGCACTCTTTAAAATATACACACATCCTTAAAAACCCTAACCTTCTACAAAGCCCAATTAGAACAGCATCAAACACATACCGAATCATGAAACTTAGGCTGGCACTAAAGCAATAAGGATACCTAAGAAAAAACTTCATACTTCCAACGAAACTTCATACTAAATTAAGCACAAGACTTCAATTGAAGTCACGGTTGTATACAAAATATGGAAACAAATAATCAGACCAAGCAAAAATACACAGCAAAGGGTACAAACTATTAATCACACATTATCAGAGCCACATCATTAAACTAGAAGCAACAAGGCTAACGGCTGACTTCACAACCTTCTTACACTTCTACATCTCCACAAAGTTTGTAACAACATTTATTCTAGAATTCTTAATCAATAGAAACATAAGAAATATTCCTATAATGATAAAATTCTTAGAAGCAGAGACGAATCAATTTCTTTTCTTTTCTTTTTTTCAAATCAATTAGGAGCAGAGACTTACCCATACCTATTTCGCACAGCAATCTTGCGATGGAGGATCCTCTTCTTCAAAACTTTTCACAGAACCCCCGAATCAATAACCCTTGGCTCAGATTTTGAAACAACCACACCTAGGAAGGGGACTATATATATATATATAAAAGGAAAAATATATATTTTAAAAAAAAAAGCAGTTTATATATAGCTTCTTTTGTATGATATATAAAAACTACTCAGGCAACCATATATATATAACTTAATTGGTTCCTAAACAATTCTATTTCTCAAAAAGAAAAAGAAAGAAAACTGCATTACTAATCCTTCAAATAAACAATTCTATTTCTCAAAGTCTTTCATTTCTCTGCCCCAGGACCAGGAGCATGCATGATATGTATTCTTCTTGAGCACAGCTCCATGTCTGTCTGTCTGTACCTAGAATGCCATTTGAGTCGTCACTCCTTCATCAAAATGACTCTCATATCGAACATGCCTGCATACAGAGAGCAGTATTGGTCATATAATTATGCATGAAGCGTAAGCTTGCCCTTCTTATCTTCTTCTTTTTTTTTCGTTAAAAAAAATAATAAAGAACGGTAAGCTTGCTATAGACAGTCCAATTCTAAACAATGCATGACTCATGCATGTGTTGTAAGAGCACCTCAAATGATAATGCAGAACCAACCACATATGTTTTGATACAAAGACAGCTAAGCTTTGATCATGGAGAGGCATAAATTTCCAATTAAAAATGATAAAATCAAACACCAAAAGTTGTAGAAGACTCCAATCCCACACCTTGTTTTTTTACAGTCCTATGCTCTTTACAAACCCCTCACTCGTTCATTCACTCGCTTGGATTCAGTCTCTCATATTATTACAGTTTGGCCAGAAATCAATAAAAGCAAAGAACAAATGCAGACAAATTGGAGAATACATGAAGTGCAGATCACAAGCAGCAGCCAATCCCAATGCCAATATTAACACTAGTGCGGCCTAAGACAAACTTAACGAAGGAAAGTTGGAGACCGTTTGATACAGATATGAAATTTTGATCATGAAGGAACTGGTGCCCCACAACAAGTTCTGTTTGTAATTTGCCAACCCAGGTACTATAAAAATAACCATTACTACTATAGCAATTACAAAAAGCATAAAGAATAACTAATTAATACTAGGAAAACAGAAACCTTACTCAAAGATCGAATCATTATAATTAAATGAAGAAATTCAAGCTTCATTTAAGACAATAAGGAAGCCACACTCAGCTCCAGAAAACAAAACTTCAAGATGTGTTTCCCTGTTTGTGTCATCTACAGATTGTACGATTTATTTTTGGGGGAAAGAAACCAGACTTCTAACCAAACAACTACTTGATGCTATTCAGTGTATAATAAATCAACATGAACCAAATACCATATGGTTTGTAAAAGGGATATACAGATAATTAAGATGTCATTTCCTTAAATTCCAATGAAGAACTTGGTTTTGCACACCACCCTTAAATTAATCACGGTTTCCTTATCTATTTGTCACATTTGTTAGGTCTCCAAAACCAAGAATAAGGATTAGCCCCAAAACATGAAAATACCAAACAAAATCCTTAAACTGATACAAGATAGAAAATGCAGAAAAGAATGAGTTTTACACACAACTCCAAATCTGAACCATAAACTAAACAGTAATCAATATGAAACAGCTACAGAATTGAAACTTTAGTTGGTTTAAACAACCCAACTTTCTGCCAACAACGAGATAGATTCAAGCCCAAACACTGAAATACAATAAAACTCAAATAAAAAATAAAGGATTCTCACCGAAATGTGGAGCAGTCAGTGGTCATGGGGTAGTTGATCCTTAGCTGCAGTGAAAGAGGAATTTAAAAAATAAGCAAAATTCAGATCCATAATTAAAATAGAGAAAAGGAAATGGGAGGACATCCAAACTAGAGTGGACCAAGTTGGGCATGGAGTGCTAATACAAATTGCAGATAAGTACCAAAAGGATTACAATTACCTGGTCAAGAAGATGGTAGTTGGGCTTCCAGGGAACGGCGGATTCTGCTCTATCTGTTTAACAAGAGGACCAACTTTTGCACGATCATCAGGGTTGGCAGCAGACAAAACTTCTACCTCTTCAAGATCCAGTTGTCTCTTAATCAAGTCTAAGTTCTCTTTAAGTACCTCAATCTCTCCAAATGGTAACTTCAAATCTAAGGCCTGAGCCCCAAGTTGAACTGCCTCATTCTTCTTAGACTTCACAAAAGGCATGCAAAGATTCTGGATTTGTCTAAAATCTTTAGCCTGTCCAAGAGAACTACTCTGCAGTGCCTCCAATATCACCCTGTCCGGAGCAAAAGTACGAGTCTCTATGTTGAAGTTGTTCTGGAGTATCCTCAAGCAATCTGCCTTCCACTCATCAAATTGCTCCTTCACATATATCAGGCCTATTAGCTTCTTCCCTTCTACTGAAGATGAAATTGGAGCACCATTATTACCGGCTTTCTTAGAATTTGGCTGGTGCTTTTTAAGCTTCTTCCTCATTACATCAATCGACTTTTTCAAATAGTTATTGGCACTTTGGAGGATTAGATCTGGAGCATCAGCTGCAGGCCAGCCTGCGTTTACTACAAATCCATCCTTCTTCAAAACCTCCCTCCACACATATTCAGCGTAGTGTGGACAGATTGGAGCAACCATGCGCGTCTCTACATCCATATAATGCCACACCAAATCTCGATTCATGTCCTGAGCACCAAATGAATCCTGGTACCAATCCCTGGCAGCTTGAAGACCATAAAATCCAGTGATAAGGGCTTCTCGGAACATGCAAGACTGGTAGTTCTGCTCAGTCCTTTTCACTGCGATATTTATTTCATTCAAAAAGACATGGTCCGCAAAAGTAGAAGGAGAACCTCTTCTCAAAGAGTCTGCACTCAAATTCTTCTCCATCCATGCAATCTCTTTAGTGAGTCGTCCGATGGCAGTAGTTGCAGTGTCAAATACAAAATTTGCATCATCAACACCATCACCGGCATCTGCCAAAGCCATTCGTGTGGCATCAGCAGAATATTCCTCTATTGCCTGCCGCAATGTCAAAAAATTCCCTGTGGACTTGGACATCTTCTTAGAATTGAGCATGAGGTGCCCATTACATCTATACCCACGAGGCCAATGCTTCTTGGGCATAATTGCCGTGTGGTTGTAAATGGAAAATGTTAAATGATTCTGGATGAGATCCTTACCAGACACTCGAAGATCAAATGGATACCAATATTCGAACTCCTGCTTCATCTTATTCAGAATTGATGATGATATGCCAGATGATTTTGGAAAGGGCCCATCACAAAAGATAAAATCCCATACCTCATCGGTCATTTGTTCAGGTATAACCCCAGATGTGTTGGAATCCCCATACATGTCCCCATCGTGTAAAAAGTGAGCAATGGTGTAATAAGCCATGTAAAGGGTTGAATCAGACAACGACTCGACCAAGTATTTTTCATCCCAGGGAATACGTGTTCCAAGCCCAAACGATCGTGAACAAGCCCACTGATTCAACCAACTTAACGTGTGTTCAAATCCATGTCGTGTCACGTCAGAGTACAAGTTCATGCTCGACAAGCATTCCTCAGCCAATTTTTTCCATTCAGCTTCACCATAAGAGAGGTACCATTGCTCTGTTTGAGCCACAACACATTCATCCCCTGACCGTGATACTACGTGCTTCTCCGGTTCACTATACATGATTGCATTTCCTGCCTCCATTAGTTTGCTCCTTATCCACGATTTTGCCTCCTGGACTCTCCTTCCTGCAAATTCCCCCACGAGCAGTGTTCCTTCTGTAAACCCTTTCAAGTATGTCAACCTCTTGGCTTCTGCTAGCTTCTCTGCCTCATTCTGGCTTTTGATCTTGAGATCCCCACAGACCTTCTCTGCAGCCATATCTCCAAATTCCGGAATATTGATAATCGGCACAATCTCAAAGGGCATAACCCATTCATCCTTCACACCATATTTGTTTCTAAAAGCTGGTTTCGATTTTAAATCATGCAGGGCCATATAATCATCAGGAGCATCCCCAGGTACACTAGTCACAATCCCAGTCCCTTTGTCTGCTACGATGGTTAACATAGGAAGGGCATAAATAATCTGATGGCGTGCAAGTGGTGACTTCAATGGAAGGCCAATCAAATCGTAACCAGTTAGTTCAATCAAGCAAGAAGGTTTCTCAGGTATCCTAGAGAACCCCTGATAAGAAAGATTACGTGCTGCTCTCTGCGTAAGAATAAATACATCTGTTTCATTGACTTCAAAGGCTCCATACCTCCCATTGGGCAATACCCATGCATTTGTTTGTCCATACATGGTCTCAGGTCTCAATGTTGCTGCAGCAAGGAACACTTTTCTCCCCTCCAACACTCCCAACTTAGAAGGAAAAGGTTTCGCCACCTCCATTTTGATGATAGTATATTCTTGGGGCTGAACTCCTTCGCCAATTGCCCTATCATGATCTGCACATGGCTGCCCGTCCATTGGAGAGTAGATGGTGTAACGTTTCGCTTTGACAATCTTATCCTTGTCTTTCAATTTCCGCATCTGCCACCTCACAAACTTATCAAAATACGGGTTCCTGTCTGTAGTAATAAAGGAACGGCTCCAGTCACATGCCAAGCCAAAAGCCTTGAGGTCTTCCATTGCCAATGGAGGGAAGAAGTTCAACCACTCAGATGGTTCGCAGAATTTGAATATCTCACTGTCAGAAAGGCCAAGACTACGCATGATTTCCCACTGGTGCGCTTGTCCGCTTGATTTTGATGCAGCCTTGGACTTCTTTCCCTTGAACTTAGTTTCCAGAGGTTCACCTGCATTTGCATCTTCAACTTCTTCTTGGTTCACTTGATCCTCTTCGTTGATGGGAAAGACAGGCGGGTGTCCAAACTGTTGGATCTCTTGTGCAATTTTATCAGCAGAGGCTTTGATGGGCATTCCGGTTCCATGGAAACCAAAAGGGAAGAGCACATTTGCACCTCTTAGTTTATGATAACGTGCAGAAAACTCTAGCTTTGAGAGTGAGAATGCATGTCCAAGATGCAAAAAGCCATTCATGTAAGGGAACGGGAAGTTTCCAAAGAACTTCTCCCCTGGCTTAGGAGGCTTTTCGCGAGATTCGGCCCTGTAAACGTCATTCTCTTTCCACAAAGTTTGAATCTTTGCTTCTATTTTTTTGAGTGTATCTCTCTTTACGAAGCTCTTCCCATCTTCGGCGGCCATTTCAATAGTTTTACAGAAACTGCAAACAGCGAAGATTTACATTAGCAATGTATATTTGTGTGTGTATATATATTTTCAGCACAGTGTGAAATTGAAACATAAATATTCAAAAGAAAACTCAACACAGAACAATGTCCAGTGTCAAAAACAAAACTAAAACAAAAAGCAGAGGAGAGATCATATTCAGAAGAATTAGAAAATAAAAAAATATATTGAAGAAGATAAAAGGCAAGAAGGAGGGTACTACCGTACGGTACCAGTACCAGAGGAGGTGTTGATGGAGTCTTGACTGCTGCACTCTCCACGTTTTTGCTCCAGCAGAAGAAACAAATTGACAAGCAGGAAGCTCAAGTCCCTTTTGCACGAAAACTGGTTTGTGGTTGAACCAAAGACGACAAGGACCAAAATTTATTAAGGAAAATTGGCACAAATCCTATTCGAATTAGGCGACACTAATTCAGGAAAATTGCAACTGGCTCCAACTCCTAAAGACTTGGGACAAAGGTTTTCACTGGCGGTGGCGGCAAAGATGCACTTTTTCCCCTTTTGGTTGGTATCCTAGACAAGCCTTGAGTGCGTGAGAGTGAGAGAAACGCTATACGACGGCTCCTCCTGTCGTCTAATTTTCTATAAGCAACGGAACCAAACGACGCCGTATCCATCCAGATTTCAATTTTTTTAGCTTAGTTTACCCACTTTTATCATTAATATTATAAAGAATACCCTAAACCTAGTTCCAAAAAAAAAAAAAAAGACAACTAAATCACGTAAATACCAATTTTATTTTATTTTTTTCGATTATGCCTATTCTGTGTACACAACTTGGGTGTCTACTTTTCACTTCTGTAGCCGCTTCTTTTTTTCTTTTTTCTTTTCTTGTAGTACAAGCAACTCCCTACTAATTGTTACATTAATCATCCTTTGCTGCTATTGAATCAAATTCAGAAAATTAAAGCCTGCCTGCTACTAGTTTGTTACATGAATATATAAAAGTATCAGCATATTCAAATAAACATAGTTAAAATTCCCAAATGATTCAAAATGCTAAACGAAGAAACAGTAGGTGACTACCAAGATTGTCAAACAGAAAATATTTACTTGACAAAATGAAGAATAAGAATCACACAGACAAACAAGTGGTGCCCAGAAAAATGTGATAATTCAAAGAAACCACAGAGTGAATACGAATTTAAGGGTGAATCTCATGCATCTTAAAAAATATTCTAGCTTTTGATCTATGACATTATGTTTTTTACACAAGTTTTACATCCTTGGATTAGCCCACTATGAATACCCCTTAAAGTTTGTATCTCTTATAAATAAAATAGGCTTATTAGTTATAATGCCCCTTAAATTTTGGTCAAATCTCACTTTGTGCCCTGAAACTGAAAGTCATCCATATACCCATGTAGACCGTGATTTCGTGTTTCACTTTACCCCATGCCGTCAACTCCATTACAAATGCTAACGTGGTAGGGGTAGTTTCATCTTTTCATCCTAGATGGATATTTTCCATTCAATATGAGAGGGTAACTTGGCAAATTGTGGAGCCCACCTCCATTCAAAGGCCTAAATACAAAATGAAAATTTCAAGAGTGTTGGTGCAAGGAGATTCGAAACCATGACCTCCAATACCAAATAATGGGTCCTCACCACTAGAACAAGATGTGTTCTTATGTAATATTTGTACTATGATCAATTGGGGTGGCTAGGTGAGGATGGATTTGTTGGAGTTGGTTGGGTGTAGGTTGGCGTTTTGGAGTTGTGTGGATGAATGTGTTGGAGGTGATTGGTAGAGGTGGCTGGTGGTTATGTGGTGGTGGGGTTTGTCCGATGGGAGCGGCAGTGGGGATGGAGTGGGTTTTGTGGGCTAAGAGAGATGGGAGATGGAGATTGTTGGAGTGGGTTCATCTGGTAGGTAGGCTGAGGTCGCGGTGAGGGTGCAGGAAGGTGGAAAGGTAGTGGTGACATCAAAGTGGGGCTGGGTGGACATGGCTGGTGAGGATGGGGGACGAGGTTGTTGGTTTTTTTAAAATTATATATTTATAAATTTTAATGTTTTAAGAGAATTTTCTATTTTATTAATGTTTTTATGCCATATGGGACAAAAAGGCAAAATTACCCTTGCCATGTAAGCAATTTTGACAAGGTTAGGAACGGAGTTGACGGCTGTAGGGGTCTTTTTCTTCCAGCAGCTATAGATGGGCTGGGCTGCCGTAAGGAGCAGAATGGCTGAAATTTCCCCCTTGTGTCTGAGTTCGAAGATCAAGCCCCAAGAATGTCTCGAAAGGGTAGTGAAGCCTTAGGAAACACCTTGGTTACCTTCACCAACGAAAATGACAACAACTTATTAATAAATTCTTGGCTTGGCATGAGAAGCTTGTGGCATGGGAGCAAAATCGACATGAGTTTAGCACCGAAGAGAAAACTGAGTGTTCTTGGGTGAAAAAGGGGTATTAAGGCAGGAGATGGAGAGTTTGCAAAGAGGTTTGGCTGAGAAAGGAGGGAAAGAAAGGGATTGGTGTCTAAAGTGTTCTTCCGGCAGCTTGACAGAGGTTCTGTCAAATGTGAGAACAGTATGCCAGAAGAGGGAGAATGGAAGAGAAGGGAGAATGGAGCATGAAATTGCTGGGTTTTGCATGCAAGAGAGGAAGCTTGCTCTCTGGTTGTGTGTTGTTTTTTGTTGGGTAGAAGAGGCCCTATTTATAGCCGCTGGAAGCTGACATTTTCCAAGAAACCCTAATGGTTCTATCCAATTTGGACAAATCTCTCCATTCCTTTCTCCCCTCATCCCTTCAATCATCCTATTTTGGTGAAATCCACTCTGCCCATTTGCACAAAATCAGGGATTTTTGGGAGCTCAAGGCCCCTTTCCCGCAGCTGCCTCAGTGGGAACTTCCATTTTCTGTCATCTGCCTTTCTTCTTTCCTTCCCCCTTTCATGGCTAGATCTAGAGATGGAAAGAAATGGGTATGTGCGCTGGTTCGAAAGATGTCTTGCTCAAGCATCCCTTGGTCTTTTGGATGTTTTTGCTTGAAACTTGTTTCTTGCCCACGTGCTGGAGCCTCCCAGCAGCTCTGCACACATGGCCTTTCAATCTTCACCCGTAGCTTTGTTTTCTATCCAGCTGTTGGGGTTTTGCTGCCTCTTTATCCTAATTGTATGGGCCTTCTAAGACAAAATATTGATCTATCAAATAAATGGGCTAACTTTATCAAGTGTTGGGCTATTTTATGGTTGAGTCAATAAGCTATTTTGGTTGGGCTATTTTGGTTAGGATATTTTGGTTGGAATAATTTTGGTTGGGATAATTTTCTCTTTGTGCTCACCCATATGTTTGGGCCTAAGAAATGGGCTTGAGTTCCGAGGCTCCCAAGCAACCCGGGACTTCCATTTCTCGGCCCATCAATGGGTCTCATGTCGATTTATTACCATCCATACCACAACCCACTCAAGCAAGCCCCAGGAATCTTGCGTGGCTTGGGTCCACTTAAGCTTGTAGCGTGGCGTGTTGCTTATTTGCTTGGCGTGGCATGTGTGCAAGCGCATATGACGAACTTTCGCGTGCCCAAACTGGGTTTCTTCTCGGTAAGATATTGCATTGGGCCGAGAATTTATTTGGGCCAAACCGTGACTTTTTTGGGCCTCAACAACGGCAGGGGCAAAGTGAAATGCGAAACCCCAGGGTTAGGAATGAAGTTGACAGCATGGGCAAAGTGAAACGCGAAACCACAGTCAAAGGGGATATATGGGTCACTTTCAGTTTCAAGTGCAAAGTGAGATTTGACCAAAGTTTCAGGGGGCATATAAGTCAATAAAAAAAAAATTATAAAAAAAAAATTTCCTGTCTCCCTTCCTTTTCTTGGAAACATAATTTTTTTTTTATACCTAAAACAGAATAAACTAGCAAATTCCAACATGTTGTTGCAGCACGAAAAGTCTTGTGATTAATGACCTCAAAAATGGATTTTTTATGTTATTAATATTCTGAAAAGTCATATAAGGTTAACTAAATGTGTGAGCAATTTATGAAGCTGGTTTAATGTGGAAATAATGGATTTAAGTGAGCTTAATCTCAATTCGGATTATAATGTAGTTAAGTTTAATTTTATAATTTTTTCAAAGCAGATATAAGAAATTGAATTGAGAAAATTATGATTCTTGGATATAAAAATAGTATAAGTCGCTACGAGCACGTGGTAAGTTTCGGAGAATTTTTCGGAGCTCAAATGAATTTTTAATGAATTTATTGAAATTGGATCAATCAGAGGATGACACGTGGCAGCCAAGGAAATAAAATAAAATAACTGTTCACTACTGTTTGCACGTGGGTGCCAACACTTTTTTCTCCTTTTCTTCTTCTTCTTCTGATTCTCTTCTCATGCGCTTCCTTGAGTCCAATTTTCTTGTTACCAATAATCCCTAGTGCCCTTGTTTCCACTGGCGGACCTGTGCAGGCGCAAGGAGGTGGGAGGTGCACCTGCACCTCCGGTCGCCGGAAAACTCTATAAAAGCTGCTGAAGTTGCACCTCTGCTCATGCACGGAAGCTGTTCGATGAAATGCGCATGTGAATTGCGCTGCTGTGTTGCTGCGTTGCTCTTGAATGAAATGATGGAGGATGGGGTGGAGCCCAACTCATTTACTTACTCATCTGCTTTGAAAGCATCTGCACGGGAAATTGATTCACTCCTCTGCAAATAAAAGTCCTACCATGTCTAATGTTTTTGTGGGTAGCGTTTTGATTTCTATGTATGCAAAATGTGGCTATGTAATGGAGGCATTTCAAGTTTTTGACAGCATGCCAGAATGGAATTTGGTTTCTTGAAAGGCTATGATAGTGGGTTATGCAAAGAATGGTCTCTGCCAGGAGAAGCTCATGTATCGGATGCGAATAGAGGGTTTTGAGGTGGATGATTACATCCTTGCCACTGTTCTTACTGCATGTGGAGACCTCCTTTTTAAAAACAGAAAAAAAAAAAAAAAAGGGTTTAAAAAAATAAAGATAAAAAAAAGGGGAAACTGCTTGGCCATTCGTGGGCTTCTAAAGGGCTTTTATAATTCTTACCTAATTGGGTTTGAATTGGAACTTCTCTTTATTCAATTTACGTTTTGGGAATTTCTTGTTTAAGTGGGATTGGGAATTCTCTTGATAAAACCCCAATTTAACATCACCCAAAGTGTGTGTGCATCACAAGAGTCCTGCATTTTTTTTATTTTTTTGAGCTTTTAGCTTTTAAGAATTGCACATCCGCTGAAAAATTCCTAGGTCCGCCTCTGCTTGTTTCCTCCTTAGCTTTGTGACATGTGGCACTATGTTAACTCTCTTCATCCTTTTATTTAAAAAAATAATTAAAATATATTAAAATACATGTTTGCAAAAGAAACTAAAGTAAAAAAAATAATAATAATTCCCGGCACACGACGACCATCCAACCCCAACGACGAAGCATCCCTTTCCCCCACTTTCTCACCAAATTTCTGGCCTAACAGAACATATTTATGTCGTTTGACTCAGATCCTCCATCAACCTTATGGATTGTTCTTCCTTGGAGGAAGCAATCATGGGAAAATTCAAGGTCGCAATGGAGCAGCCGCGGGAATGTTGAGCTCGCGATGAAGCTTGATGGCGTCTTCGAGGCAAAGGACTTGTGGATTCTAGATCTGGTCCAGCAGTGCGAAGGGAGAGAGATAGGAGAAAAGGAGGGTGTGCTTGTTGAAATAAAGGGACCACAATAATTGAAGGCAAATCTAGATCTATATATGTTGGCACCGTATGGTGGGTGGCGGAGAAGATGAATGGACTATGCTTGTGAATAAAATTATTTTAATATTTTGATATTCTAATATTCTTTAATAAAAATAACAATTAACATAGTTGCCGCCGCTGGGATTGGGTTGTGGAGGATAGAGGTTACTGTCGTTGGGGTTGGGTGGTGGTCGTGTGCTGGGTGGTTGTTGAAGTTCGATGGGTAGGTGCGGGGATTTTTTTTAACTTCAATTTCTTTTGTCAAACATGTATTTTAATTATTATTTTTAAATAAATGGATGAAGAGAGTTAACAGAGTTAAATTAGTGTTAAGTTGTGTGCCACATGTCACAAAACTAAGGAGAAAACAAGGGGCACAGGGAATTTGGTGACAGAAAAATTGAACTCTCCTTGGTCTAGTTTGAGAGAAAGAAAAATAGATTTTCTTAGAAAATCTTTTGAAATTCATATCTTTAGTTCTAGAGCTCGAATTGTGGAACCGTTTTCACCTACATGATCGCGAACCCTACAATCTAAGGTAAATTTTGAAGGCTTTCATACAAATTTCGAAATGGCTACAATAGTGGACTTTTTATGATTTTAGTTCCAAGTTCATATTTTGAGGTTAGGTTGTAGTCCTTGTTGTAATGAGCACAGTGGTGTGCTCAAAAGTACGAGATCCGTAGTAGTTGACCGATGATTTATGCATCGTAAATTCTTGACTGTTAGATCGGACAGCTGGATCGTGTCCAATTTTATGTATGTAGTAGTTTGTATTGTTGTGAGTCTGTAGGTTCACGAGGACCTTAAGTTATCGTGCGTAATCGTGCGATCTAGAATGGTCCGACCGTTGGATCGAACCCAAATTGATGCCAGTAGATGTCAAGGCTATTTAGAGTCCATTGGTGCAACCGTATGCGAAATTCGAGGTTGTGGGCTTGAGGTAGATTTTTGGAGCATCATGTTGCCGTGTGAGACCTATGGGACACAAATAGTGACTTTTTGGACAATTGGAGATGTTTGTCATGTTTTGATGCCAACAGTGCATATGTCATAGTTTTGGAGTTGTTTGGATGAGATTTGATCGCTTTGGACCCTGGGTTGGTTCGAAGGGCATTTTCATCATTTGGATGCGGAATCTTGTATTTGCACGAGGTTGAGGATGAGGTTGAAGATGTGGTTGGTCGTGATATTTTTGGAATTGTCTGTGACTTTCGGGAGTCACATGTGAGGTGCATCTCGAGTGACGTGTGCCTCGATTTGCGTGCAAGTGCACAATGAGATGAGTTGGGAGCTCTTTTTTTTGGGGGGGGAGGGGAGAGTTTTGTTCTAAGTTGAAATACGTACTTTGAGTCTGTATTGACATTGTAGTTCAGAACAGGTTATATTGTATTATGGAAAGAAAAAAAATTCATGGTACATTTTTTGAAGATTCCAAGCTTCGCATCTCGTATCGGTTTGTTTGTAATAACTCTAGTGTTATTTTTTGTTGAAAATTCGAGGGCTATTAGAATTTTATATTTTTACTTTTGGAACACTCGCAACTCACACATTCTCAAAGCCTATTCTAGGGCTTTGACAATTTCAGTTAAACAACCCAACTACCATCTTATTGATTGATAATTTTAATATTTTGGCACATATCTAAAGTTTTGTATCATATTATTTTCCTCATTTAACATGTATAAGTTAAAGCATCAGACGTAATAGTCGACTTACAATTTTTTTTGCTTTTTTAGTTTGCAATTGTATTTTTGTAGATGGGCATTTTATCACCCATATTTTTCTAGACATGTGTCCAAATAGTTTATGTGCGATAAAAGAAAAAAATAAACTATTTAGATGCACGTCTAGAAAAATACGGGTGATAAAATACCTGTATACAAAAATACAATTGCAAACTAAAAAAAAGAAAAATTGTAAGTCGTGTGTAGTGCACGTAAAAGAAAAAAGCCTCCCACACGCTCAGGAGCGCTTGCAAGGAGGTTAGTGAACAATTAAGTGTGCCCAATAAATGATGGTTATGTATTGCCACATCAAATTTTATCTATTAAATTGAAAAAATTTATTATATGAACTTGATTGTGAACCAAACAAAACTACATGACTAAATATGCCAAATTTTCTTTAAAAAATATCCCAAATTTGAAATGACATGGAAAATAAATCAAACTACGAAAACAAAAAATATTCAAGTAAATGTAACTCATTTTGCTCATTATAAATATAAATCATATTAATTAATTCTTAGTCTAGTGGTATTTCTCTTTTGACAATGTAATCGTATTTCTCTTTTTCTCTAAATGATCGTCTTAAAAGTTTTCTTTTATCGTCCGTATTTTTCTAGACATGCGTCTCAACAATTTCTTATTTCAATATCGCGTGTGTGATTATTGGTGCATATATTTTTCTAGACATGCGTTGTAACTTTATTTTATTTTTTCCTAACTTTTAAAATGGACGTCTAGAAAAACTATGCGTCATTACTCACATGCGGCGGCCTTTTTTCGATCTCTCAGGCTATCCACAACTTACAATTTTTTTAAAAAACAATTGTACTTTTCTAGACATGCATTTTAATTCGGGCAAGCAAAATAAATCATCTACAATGCCCGTCTAGAAAAATACAATTTCTTAATAGAAAAAATTGTAAGTAGCATGTAGTTCAAGAGATTAAAAAAAAGCCTCCTGCATGCACGGGAGAGGTTGCAGAGAGGCTAGTTGTTTAAAGGTATAACCAAAATAGAATTTAAAGGTATAAATTAAAATTGGAAGATATAGAAACATAATAGATTCAAACATACCTTCAAATCTCTTGTTCTAATCTCTGAGAGTGAATCTTCATAAGAAAAAAAAGAGAGGCAATAGTAATAGAGGAATAGAAAATAATTAACACCATTACAAATAAAACAAAATGAAACATAATAACAAAAAATTAATCCTTCATATCTCTTGTTCTGATCTCCGAGAGTAAATTTTCATGAGAAAAAAATAAGGTATATTAAATCAAATGACAGAGTAACAGAGAAACAAAAAATAATTAACACCATCACAAATAGAACACAAAGAAAAATAGGTTATATTCCTATTTAGATCGGTGCACTAGATACTAAGTTATATCAGGTTTGATAAGAGGTTATTTCCTTTTGCGCGAACCGTTGCTCGATGGGCTTAGAGTGTTAGTCAAGTTGGCCCTTGGTGATAAGTAGAGACGACTTGACCTAACCCTATATAAGCTTAAGACCATGTTCTCATCACATACGTTTTCTAACCCTAATCTCATCATAAAGAGAGAGCTTAAACAGTTTTCGAGAAAGAGCAGAAGTCTTGAGCCGTTCGTGTCTTTTGCTAGAGTTGTTGCTACTGCGATTGAATGAGTTCAGAGATCGTATACTCAAGGAAGATGATGCAAGGTATGTCTTTTATGTATTTCAGGTTGTGTGAAAGATCATGAACACTTATATAGAAATTCTAACAGTTGGTATCAGAGCACATGGTTACTCACACACATTGAAATCGTTTTCAAGCATGCCTATTGTGATTTTCTTTTCGCTGATGCCATGACTATTTTGGTTATATTTTAAAAAAAATTTATGACAGATTAAACATGTTTTCTAAATACTATGAATATTAAAGAATTTGGAAAAAGCATGTTTCAATTGATTTTTCATATCTTCAAAACTTTAAACTCGGCCTTACGTCACTATAAAGCAGTGGGTTCTGTTAGTTACGCCATTCCCTTTTCGGAAAGGAATTTTGGGTCAAAAAGGGACACCAAAAACCCCTAACACACTTTTCAAAGCAGAAACATTGTTCACTTCAAAAACATTATTTACAACAATTTTAGGGTTTTCTCTTAGATTGCGTTTTGTTTGGTTATACTATGTGCTAGATAGGAACTTGTTTTTGTTATGAGAATCAACAAATTTTTCATAACAAAACCAAACCTAAATACTCAAATCCTAACGAAATAACCAAATTGCATCATACCTAAATTACCTAATAAGTTTCTTCAACAAACAGAATCTATCCTATAATCTATTTATGATGGCACAAAATAACACGTAATCTGTTTGTAAGTTATAAGTAATCTCTTGCCACAAATGTGTGATACTTAATTAAGGAAACTTGTATCTATTACTTGTTAGTTTTGTGGATTAAAGTTAAATTGAAAAACTATTTTCTCTTAACAAATTGCGAATCGGTTTTTTTGGGAAGTACTTATACTTTCTTTTGCAAATCCTTCCAACATCGAATCCTTCCTCAATCAATTTCTCGCAAATTGAAACACTCACTAGATCAAACTTCAAAAGATGAAAGTTTGATTTTAAAGATATTCTCGGAATGAATGAGATCGATTATGATCTCACTCATGATTGTATTTAATTCAAGCTAGTCGTTTCGTTTATGTATCTTATAGTACGGCTCCAAAAGCTTAGGAAAAAGGAGAAGCATCTAGCGTTTAATTGGTGCTACTCGTGTCAACTTGTCATGAATGAGGTTCTAGTAAAGAATATAAGGGAGCTAATTAAGAAGTGGAACGAAGATCAATTGCAACGAAAAAGGGTTGAGACGTAGCAACGCCATCAACTTTATGGAGGACTCATAATGAGGTACACAGCTACAATGGACAGTCTTAGGATTGTCGTAAAGTTTTGGATGTTTGTGGGGAATGAAAAGCAAGTAGATGTGGAAGCCATTGGAGTTGTTAACATGAAGTTGGCTTCTTGATTTATTTTAGAGTTGGATGATGTAGTTTTAGTACCTTAATGAAGAGGAATTTAATTTATGTTCCAAGATTATCAAGACTTGGTTGTTTTTGAATTCGATAAAGATGGTTTCACATTATCTCAAAAATCCAATATTCTTGCTACTGGTTTTCTCTCAAATGGATTATATTGTCTCAATTACAATAAAGATGGTGAAGTTTTAATGGCTGAACCGAGTGAGAAAAAGATTAGAAGTGAAGGAACATCCACTAGGTTATGGCATAGATGTTTAGGGCACATTAGAATGAAAATTATTTTTAAAGAACAAGTCTTGCCACTATTGACTTTCAGTGATAATGAGATTTGTATTGAATGTGTTAAAGGAAAACTTACTAAGACTAAAAAGAAAGGTGCAGCTCGCAGTAGTGATCTTTCAGAGACAATCCACACAAATATTTGTGGATCATTCCCTCAACAAACAATTGATGTAAATCGATTTTTCATCACTTTTATAAATGACTATTCTCGTTTTGGTTATCTATACCTCATAGCAGAAAAATCTCAAGCTTTTGAGATGCTCAAAATTTTTCAAACTTAAGTTGAAAGGCAACTTGACAAAAAGATCAAAAATTGGAAGGTCAGACAGAGGGAGGTGAATATTATGGATGTTTTGATGAAGGAGGACGATGTGCTAGATCTTTTGCTAGGTATCTACAATATAATGGAATAAATGCTCAGTACACAACGCCATGAACTTCACAATGGAATGGTGTGGCTGAGGGAAGAAATCGAACTTTGAAGGATATGATTCGTAGCATGATTTCCAAAACTGATTTGCCTATGCATCTTTGGGGAGAGGCAACCAAAACAACAAACTACATATTTAATAGAGTGCCCAGTAAGTTCATGGCTAAGGCACCTTTCAAAATTTGGACCACCAGAAAGCCTAGCTTGCGACATTTTCATGTATGGGGTTGTTGGGCTGAAGTTAGAATCTATAACCCTTAAGAGAAGAAACTTTATCCTAAAACGATTAGTTGCTATTTTATTGGTTATCCTACAAGGTCAAAGAGTTTTAGATTTTATTGTCCAAATTATGGTACTCGAATTGTTGAGACTGGTTGTGCAAAGTTTATAGAACATGAGGAGAATGCTACTGGGACTGGAGATTTTATTTTTGAAGAAGAAGGGGATGTAGTTGTGATTAAGAATGTTGAACCAAATGTTACACCATTGATTCCCTTAAGTGATATCGCACCAGCCCCTCAGAATGAACAATTGGAGCCTCTACAATTTGAAGAACCAGTTGACCAACAAAAAGAACAAACTACAGAAGATCCTCAAATAGAAAATTTAATAGAACCAATACAATTGAGGAGATCTAACTGACCAAGAAGACCCACATCAAATTCAAATTATGTGTACCTACGGGAAGCATATTTTGACATTAGAGATGAGGTTTATCCAACAAGTTTTAAAGAAGTTATGGAGAGTCAGAATGCAGAAAAGCAATGTTAAATGAACTCGAAAGCATAAAGAATAATCAAGTATAAGAATTAGTTGAACCCTCACAAGAGCTAGAAATTGGTAGGCTTGAAATGGGTATTTAAAACAAAGAAGGATAATGATGGAAAAATCGAAAGATTTAAGGCTAGATTGGTAGCAAAAGGATTCACCCAAAGGGAGGGAATTGACTACACTAACACGTTTTCTTTAGTTTCCACCAAAGATTATTTCCGCATAATTATGGTATTGGTGGTGCATTATGACTTATTTTTACATCAAATGGATGTAAAAAACTGTCTTCTTGAATGGTTTACTTGAATAACCAAATTTTATGAGGCAACTTGAAAGGTTTGCAAAGGAGGAAAAAGAGCATATGGTTTGCAAACTTGACAAGGCGATTTATGGACTAAAGCAAGCAAGCAGGATGTGGTATTTAAAATCCCATCAAACTGTCTCATCCTATGGTTTTGAAGATAATATAGCCAATCAATGCATTTATCTGAAGAAGTGTGGGAGCCGATTTATTTTTCTGGCTACAAATGATCACAATTTATTGAAGCATACTAAGGAGCTACTTTCAAACAATTTTGAGATGAAGGATTTGGGAGAAGTTGCTTTTGTGTTAGGCATTGAAATTCAGAGAGACCGAGCTCGAGGTTAGCTAGGCTTGTTGCAAAATGAGTATGTGTTATGGATAGAAAGTTCTATTGGCTAAGGGAGATTTGAAGAGGGAGCATTACCCCAAGAATGAAAAAGAAGAAGCTGAGATGAGAAACAAGTCGTATGCTTCTCTAGTTGGAAGCATTATGTACGCACAAGTATGTACAAGGCCAGACCTAGCCTTGTGCATTAGCAAGACGAGGAGATTTCAGTCAAATCTGGAAATGCAACATTGGATAGCTGGAAAGAAGATTCTAAGGTACCTATAGAGAACAAAGGCTTACATGTTGATTTCAAACGCACAGAGAATTTGGAGCTTGTTGGCTATGCTGATGAGAATCTTGGAAAAGCAGAGGGTAATTACATCTTTACTTCTGGTTTTCTTTTCAAGATGGCAGGAGCAGTTGTATCTTGGAAGAGTGCTAAATAATCTGGTGTTTCGAGTTCAACTATGTTTTCAAAATACATAGCTTGCTATGAAGCCACTTCTCAAGCAGTATAGTTAAAGAATTTTATCAAAGACATTAAGATGGTGGACACGATTTCAAGACCAGTACAGATATACAATGACAACATTGCAGCTGTTTTTCAGTGCATGAACAACAAGATGTTGCCTGGACTTCAGCACAATGACGAAAGTATTTAATAGTGAGGGAGAAGGTAGCACACAAACTAGTCAGGTTTGATCATGTCTAAACTCAAGATATGATTGCAGATCCGTTTACAAAGTTTCTGCCTCAAGAAGCTTTTTTGAGACATGTTGAGAGCATGAGATTATTTCCTAGCTTTGATGCTGCAATCTAGTGAGAGTCTTGTTCCAATTCTGATATTTTTCTAATATTTTATTTTGTTGTTTTTTGAATTGAGGGATTTGCATTTAAGGATGTTAATTTGGTAGACAATTTTTATTATTAAATAATTTCTACCATTTTGACTATTTAGATGTTTAAACTTATTATGCATTTTGTTTATGTATGTGAGATTATGGTCTCTTTGAGATACTATTGTCTTAATAACATTATGGATTGACTCTTGCTAAGTTGTAAATGGGTATATGTACTAAATAGCATAAAGATTCACATTACAGATCAGTACATGTTAAGGTTCGCGTTTGTAGGTGCTTCATGTGTTTTGAGATTGCATTATGTGATTATAGATGACATGTTTTTAATAAAGAAGAGCAGTGCTTGTCTATAGTTCGTTTTGTCTAATCACTTTTCACTGTAGTTTGAAGGGAATGACTTAACTATTTTAAACTCATGGCCAATAAAGATTATCAAACTTTTGCAATACATAAGCTTAGTGCTCTAGTGCTTGATCTAGTGGGAGAATGTTATATTCCTATTTAGATCAGTGTATTAAGTACTAAGTTATATCAGGTTCGATAAGAGTTTAAATTAGGTTATACCTTTGAGGCCCAAAACCTTGTGAAATAAGGAAAGTTTTGATTGAATCAATTAGGGAGAATATTCGCTTGTAGATCCTTCGCCTCTTGAACTTCCTTCTCTCTCTTCCTCGTTTCCTGTAAAATCAAATAGGAGTAAAAGACCACACCCTGGGGGTGTTGGCCAGCCTAAGTTAGTTCAATTGAATCCTTGAGAAACAATAGCTAAAAAAGGTACGAAGTTTTCTCTATGGGGAGAACCCGATGGCCAAAGCCATGTGTGGTGGCACTTAGCCGTGTGGGAGAGACAAATTTGGGAGAAGCCGGTGGCTAGGGAGGCCGTCGGCTAGGAGAGAGAGAGAGTGAGAGGTTTCAGGTGTTTTTTAGGTTGAAAGAGGAATTTTTGAATTACCTTGTGTGTTGAATGATACTATGTATTTATAGGGCTCTAGGCATCTATGTTTTTTTTCAAAGAATATCTTCTTATTTGGAAGGAATATATTCTTTCCCCAAATTGTAGAGATTGAATCAATTATGGATTTGATTAGGATCAAATCACTAATCAAAATCCCTAATTGATGATGATATCTTCGAAATAGGATAATATCCTAAATTGGTGATATTATCTTTTAATTGGTGATTATATTTCCAACCATATTTAAGATAATATCTCTATTTTTAGTATCAATTAATTGGCCAAATAAATGGGCTCAATTAATTGACCTAGGAGATATTATTCTTGTCCACGTGGTGCTTTGTGATTGAAAGCTAGATTATTTGCTCTCATAGGGAGAAGAAGGGGAAGGAAGTTCAAGGGTCAAAGTATCTACGTGCTAATATTCCCCACATGGAATTTTGCTTAAAGATCAGCAAATCTTGAAAAATCTAATAACATGAAGTAATAGAAATTTTAATTCAATCTAAAATTAAAAAATAAGACTAAAAATTACAAAAGCCAAAAAACAAAAAAAAAACTACAAAAGCCAACTCCCCTTCCCAATCCCTATCCCCACCACTCTTACCCACCCCGACACCACTCATACCGTCATGCCTCTCTCAAAAACACTTGTCTCTTCAGGTGGTCCTAGTCGTTACAAGAACTGTAGGGATGGGATTTGGCACACTGAAAACCTAACTCATCTTTTCCCTTCCCCTTTTCCACAAGCATCCACCAACTACGACTACACCAGCGAGCCCTAAAGCAATCTTCTAGTTAGGGGATGAAACCCACCAACCAATTGTTATGATGGCAACAACATGATTTTTGATTTGTATTTACTTAATTTTTTTGAACGATAAAATAATTGTTAATTTTAAAATAATTTTATGATAAAAAGAAAAAGAAAAAAAAAATGATGATGTGTCATGTCATAAACAGTTAGATTATAAGAATGGTCTAGCTATTGTGAAATGTTGGTAAATGTACGAACACTAAATGTAGAGGCTTGGGATCCTTCAACCCTAATCAAATGTAGAAAAGTTTTCGTATTACTTGGTGCCCCAAAAAAACACAACGAGCATTGTTGGAGGCTCAAAGAGGTGTCATTGAATGTTCTTAGAATAGGGTGTTGTGTGATAAAGTGTATTAAATGTGATAGGACTCTATCTTTCAACCTTAGAATATTAACCAAGAACAGAGAGAACCCAAAGAATGTTTCTGTATATTTCTCAATATGCCGTACAATGGCTCCTCCAATTGGTAATAAAGCCACCGTAGAGGATACAACAGTAATTGTAACAAATTCCCAACTAAAACTTGACACGTGGCTAATTGACTAACCAAAACTGTTTTACAGTTTTGCCTCCAACTCCTAATTCCTATCATTACCCCTCCCTTTGAAACTAAGTTTACAAGTATTGAAAACTTAATACAACGAAAAAAGAGGTGCTACAGAAAACGCAACTTGAGTCATCTCGAATTGAAAGCAGCTTCAACCTGGGCAATGAAATCTGGAAATCTGGCCTTGAGGTCATTGTAGTCCTCCCAAGTGGCATCCTTTAGTGTGTGACTCTTCCAATGCACTAAGACATCCACCCCTGCAGCATTGCCACGTTTGACGAGCTTCCTTTCTAGAATAGCCAGTGGCTCATCTTGCACAATAACATCTTCAGTAATTCGAGGTAATGTTAAAGAAGGAGTCACGTGAGTTCCTATATGCTTCTTCAAACATGACACATGAAATACGGGGTGGATCTTACAACTAGCAAGCAATTTGAGTTTGTAAGCCACTGGTTCCAACTTCTCCAGTATCTCATAAGGTCCATAAAATTTGGATAAAATTTTATGGTAGGAGTGAGCCGCCAAGGATTGTAACCTGTAAGGTACCAATCGCAAATACACCATATCCCCAACCTGAAATTCCCTTTTTGATCGATGTTTATCAGCTTGAGTCTTCTTTCGATTCTGTGCCGTAAGGAGATTAGATTTCAGCAAGGTCAACATTCTGTCCCTTGCAGCCAAGCTTCTGTCAACATTGGCAAATCTTGTAGTGCCTGGCTCATATGGTGTAACAGTGGGTGGGGGCTGACCATAAACAACTTCAAATGGGGTTAACTTGGTTGATGTATGATAGGCTGTATTATAGCTAAATTCTGCCCAAGACAACCAAAGCAACCATTTTTTGGGTTGAGCTGCAGCAAAGCACCTCAAATAGGTCTCCAAACACCGATTAACTACTTCAGTTTGGCCATCAGTCTGTGGATGGTAACCAGAGCTCATCCGTAATGCTACATCATGCAATTTGAAGAATTCTTTCCAGAAGTCACTAACAAATATTGGATCTCTGTCACAAACAATAGAGCTGGGCATACCATGTAACCTAAACACATGATCCACAAAGATCTGAGCAATGGTACCAGCTGAATAAGGATGGGATAAAGCAATGAAATGGGCATACTTGCTCAGACGATCTACTACCACAAAAATGATAGATTTCCCTTCGCAAGGGGGCAACCCAACAATAAAATCCATTGAGATGTCAGTCCACACCTGATTTGGAATAGGCAGGGGTTGCAATAATCCAGCAGGAGACACAGTTTCATACTTGTGTTGCTGGCAGGTGTGACATTCAGCCACCATTCTCTGCACATCATGTTTCATACCCGGCCAATAAAAACTCCGAAATAATCTTCGATAAGTCTTTAAGAAACCAGCATGACCAGCTGTAGGAACTGAGTGATGAGCATCAAAAACTTTAGCCTTCCAAACTGAATCATGACTGAGGACTATTCTGGAGTTATATTTGAGGAGACCATTATCAATGTGAAATTTGAGTAAATGATTTGCCGTTGAAAGAGAATGTGAAGGAGATAATTGTGTAGAACCAACGACAGCTAGAATTTGTTGCTTTTTACTGATATTCCAAGGATCACCCTCATTGTACCTTCGTAAATCATCCATCCAACTGTGATAAGGATATGTAATTGCCAAATTTTCAATATTCTGCTCAACAACAACATTTCCAGTGGCCACAGTGTCTATGGCAAGGACTTGGACTGTGTCAGTAGAAGAACTGTGACTGATAGGAAATCTAGACAAAGCATCAGCTGCTTTATTATCACTCCCTTGCCTATATTGTATCTCATAATCATAGCCCAAAAGCTTAGTGACCCATTTTTGCTGAAAAGGAGTGTGAGCCTTATGGTTGAGAAAGTATTTAAGACTATGGTGATCAGTCTTAATGATAAAGTGTCTTCCCTGCAAGTAATGATGCCACTTCTTAATGGCATGAACAATTGCCATCATTTCCCTCTCGTAAGTAGAAAGGGCCTGGTTTCTAGGACCAAGAGTCTTGCTGGTAAAAGCAATAGGCCTTCCCTCCTGTTGTAACATAGCTCTTATACCATAACCAGAAGCATCACTCTCAATGATAAAATTTTGTAAAATCTGGCAAGGCAAGAACCCTGGGAGACAACATGAGTTCCTTGAGTTTGTGAAAGGCAGTAGTAGCCTTTGGAGACCAAACAAAGCCATCCTTCTTGGTTAATTGAGTCAAAGAAAAACTTTCCCTACCATAGTGAGGAATAAATTTCCGATAATAGCCTGTGAGACCCAAAAACCTCTCAAACTCTTCACAGAAGTAGGGATAGGCCATTCTGCAACGGCCTTTAATTTGGAAGGATCAGCTGCAACTCCTTGCCTAGAGACAATGTGGCCCAAATACTCAATAGTAGAAACTCCAAAGGCACACTTGGACATCTTGACAAAAAGTTGATGATGCTTTAGAATTTCCAAAACAGTATGTAAATGCCTCAAATGATCTGACCATGAAGTACTGTAAACTAGAATATCATCAAAAAATACCAAGACAAACCTCCTTAAACAATTTCGGAAAATCTCATTCATCAAACCTTGAAATGTGGCTGGAGCATTTGTCAATCCAAAGGGCATAACAAGGAATTCATAATGTCCCTCATGAGTCCGAAAAGCTGTCTTTTCAATATCCTCTAGATGAACTCTAATTTGATGATAGCCACTCCTCAAGTCCAATTTGGAAAAATACTTAGCCCCATGCAATTCATCCAACAAATCATCAATAAGTGGAATTGGATATTTGTCCTTTATAGTTAACTCATTTAATTGTCTGTAATCCATGCACATTCTCCATGTGCTATCCTTCTTCTTGACCAACAAAACAGGAGAAGAAAAAGGACTATGACTGTTCCTTATAAAACCAGAATCCATCAGCTCTTTGACACATTTTTCAATTTCTGACTTTTGAAGTGGTCCATAAGCATATGGTCTAATGCTTGGTGGTTTACAACCAGCAACCAATGGTATCCGATGATCATGGTCTTTCACAGGAGGGAGAGTTGTTGGTGTGCCAAAAACTGTAGAAAAAGAATCCAACAAGGCTTGCAATTCATACTGTTGTGGTGAGGATAAATCATCTGCAGGTGTGGTCATATTTTCACATTCCACAGCACAAAGAATCACTCCATAACATCCTGAAAGCAACAACTTGTCCATCTGATGACAAGAAATAGGCTGTGGAGGCTGAGGCCTGGAACTGGACAAACAAATCTGCTCCTTCCCATACCAAAATTTCATAGTTAATTTCTCAAAGTCCCACAAGATTGGATCAAGAGTTCGCAACCATTGAACCCCTAACACAATGTCACAGCCTCCCAATGGCAAAGCAAACATATCAGAAGTATACACATAATTCCCTATGGCTAAAGGAACAGCAGCACAACAACCTTTACATTGAACTTGTCCACCATCAGCAATCATGACATCACAAATATGAGACTGATCTAACTTCCAACCCAACTTCTTAACCATGCCACTATGGATGAAATTATGAGAGCTTCCAGAGTCTAACAAAACCACAACAGGACAATTCTTTATTACAGCAGTGAGTTTCATAGTCTTAATAGCAGTAGGGGCAGGAGTACCATACAAAGCACAAGCTGTGATATAACAAGCATTCACCTCAGCTACTTGTTCAAGTGTTGTAATTCATGAACTATTTGCTCCTCCTCCGAACTATTATAACCCATATCCAACAACAAGATTTGCTTCATTGCACACTTATGACCCCTCACAAATTTTTCATCACAATAAAAACAAAGATTATTTTGCCTTTTATATTGGATTTCCTCATGGTTAATTTCTTGATAGGCATATTCTTTCTAGGAACAATTTCAGGTTTAGCAGGAACTAAATCATTGTGTATTGGTAAAAGAGGCAATCTTGACCTAGAAATTCCAGAAGAATGTGCAAACCTCAACTTTTGGAGTTTAGCATCCACTTCATGAGCAAAATTCATGGCCTCATGAACTGTAGCAGGACGAAGCAACTTGACATCATGCTTGAGTTCTTCTCGTAATCCTCCAATGAAACAGCTCAATCGAAAAGTTGGACTAAGATCACAGATTCGAGTTGCCAAGCGTCTGAATTCAGCAATATAATCCTTCAAAGGACCTGTTTGACGAAGCTTAAAGAGCGACTCTGCAAAATCCTCAAACCCATGAGAGCCAAATTCTCTGCAAAATGCCTTGGTAAAATCTTCCCATTTGGAGAAAGAAGAAGCACATTCCTCCCATTGATCCCATTGATACCATTGCAAGGCCTCACGATCCAGATGGAAAGAAACCATTTTGACCTTTTTCTTGGGCAGCACCGAAAAATAATCAAAATACTGTTCCGCCTTGTAAATCCATTCAATTGGATCATCCCCATCGTTGAATCTGGGAAAATCCATCTTAACAAAGGGCATACGATTCTCAGAAGGAAAACCCATTTCCCTCTCTCGATGATCCCTTTCTCCTCGCCGCCGAAAGCCGTCACCATCGTCGTCATCAGATGGAGGTGGGAATGCCTGATCAGAACCCTCACGACGAGAGTCAATTGAATCGAGGTGTTTGTCGATGGACGCGAACTTATCCTCAAGAAGACGCTGAATCGATTCCAAAACGAGTTGGTTCTTGGAACTAGAGGCCTTAAGCGCAGCAACACGAGCGTCCATTGTTAACGAACGAGTACGAACTCGAGCACGGGTCATACATTAAAGGAACAGCTTAGAGGATCAATGGCCTAATACCAATGATAGGACTCTATCTTTCAACCTTAGAATATTAACCAAGAACAGAGAGAACCCAAAGAATGTTTCTGTATATTTCTCAACATGCCGTACAATATGGCTCCTCCAATTGGTAATAAAGCCATCGTAGAGGATACAATAGTAATTATAACAAATTCCCAACTAAAACTTGACACGTGGCTAACTGACTAACCAAAACTGTTTTACAGTTTTGCCTCCAACTCCTAATTCCTATCAAAATGGTTAAGAGCATTTACCCTTAGACTGTCTCCAACCCAATGGGTGGAAACTCAAACTTTGAGTTTAGCCTCCAAAAATCTTCTCCAACCCATGTATTTTGGGAGGTGAAAATTTGAGAAATGTCAAAACTGGATTGGAATTCCAGTCTGCTTTCTGCCTGGACTGATAAATTCGTGGGCCCAAAATCTGCTTTAATTTACATTTTTTTATTGAATGCCAGAAACCCACGTGATGGGCAATTGATGCAGGGCCCGTTGACAAGTGGGAAAAGCATATTGCCATTCCTTTATTGCGCACCAACGGCTAGTTTTTCACTTCAAATGTTATGCTATTTTTTAATTTTTTATTTATTTATATATTCCAACAGCTATAAAATCAACGATTCTGATTCATTTTAGGCAATCTCAACGGTAAAATTTCACATCCAACGGTCAAATTAATATTTATAATTAATCTAAGTCAGATCCAACTCCAAAACTTATTCCAAACTCTATAAATAGCCATTCATTTGGTAAATAATCCACCAAAAATCATTTTTTTCCTTTCTCTCTTTGTTTTCCTTTCTCCCTTTGTTATACTTTTTCATTCTACATTCATTCTTGTTGAGAATGGCCCCAAAATCCCAAAGAGTTGTGAATTGGAAACCACAAGAAGATGAGGCATTGTGTAGAGGGTGGGTTTGTATCTCTGAAGATGGGGCTATTGGCACAAATCAATCAAACGATTCATTTTGGTTGCGTGTGTACCAAAAATTTGTGGAAAAATGAGCCGGGCATGAGCGGAGCCAGGATACGATCACCACAAGCTATTGCTTCTCAGTTCAAGATCATCAACCAACAATGTTCTCTTTGGAAGGCATGTATAACAAAGGCCAATGCAAGGCATGTGAGTGGCTCCAATCTTAAAGATATGGTGAGTACCCATTTTTTTCAATGCTTAAATTTATAATTTTGATTGTTTTCAATTATTAACTTGATTTTTATTTTATTTCATGGGTAGGATACGAATGCAAAAACAATTTTCTTGAATAATAATAAACCTCCAAATAAGCCTTTCAAGTTGTATCATACTTGGCAAATCTTAAAAGATTGCCCAAAATGGAACGACCTATGTGAATCTCCCACACAAACATTCAAAGATTCTTCTCATAGTGGCAATACAGTCAATTTGGAGGAAGATGAAGATGATGTGGCCATGCCCACTCCAAGGCCGTTGGGAAGAGATAAACAGAAGGATGAAAAAAAGAAAGGGAAAGATGTTGAAAGTTATCTCAACCAAAGTGGTAAGTTCTTGTCTGAATTGGTTCAACAAGGAAATGAGGCAAAAGAGGATAGGAGGCGAAAGTTAGAGCTCCTACAAGAGCAACATGCATATTAAATCCAACAAGATAAGGAGGCCAATAAACAGAGGATAATGTCCATGGACCTATCCAAATTTACTCCAAGAAAGAAGAAGTATTGGGGGAATAAGCAAGACGAAATTATTGAGGCCCATCTGAATACAAGTTCCCCCTACAATCCAGAATACAAGTTCCCCCTACAATCCAGAAGACAACTCTGGAGACTATTATCCAAGCCCTCCACATAGTGGTTATTAATTTACGTTTATTTGTAATTGTTTTATCTTTATTTATAATTGTCGTTTATCTTTATTTCTAATTGTTGTTTATCTTTATTTTTAATTATTGTTTATCTTTATTTGTAATTGTTGTTTATCTTTATTTATAATTATCGTTTTCCTTTTTTTTTTTTATGATTGTCGTTTATTTTTCTATGATTAGTTTTTTTTTTAAATTCAATGATAAACCATATAATTCATTAAAATCACACAACCACTTTTATAATTTAAACACACTTTCATAATTTAAACACACAACATAATTTAAACACGCTTACATAATTTAAACACACAACATAATTTAAACACACTTACATAATTTAAACACACAACATAATTTAACCACACAACATAGCTCATTGCCCCTCTCCTTCGCATCTCCAAATGTGGTTGATCAAATCATTTCTTAGATTGTGATGCACTTGTGAAGCACGAACTCTATTATGACGGACCATGTAGTCTGAGATAGTTTGTCTATCTCGGTTTATATCGTACGTGATAGTTGGCTCAAGCTCATAAGCAAGTCTTGCTCTTGCTCTTCTAGATGTTCGTGGACAATTGTCTTCATCATCAGATTCTGCATCTAGATCCTCATACTCATCGTCAACAATCATGTTGTGCAATATTATGCACGTCATCATGATTGAATGAAGTTGTTCTTTGTGCCACATACGTGCAGGTCCTCTAACAATTGCCCATTGAGCCTGAAGTATTCCGAAGGCTCTTTCAACATCCTTCCTATAAGCCTCTTGTTTTTGGGCAAATAGTCTTTTTTTTGGAGTATCCGGTTGGGAAATCATCTTAACCAATGTAGCCCCACGAGGGTAGATACCATCAGCCAAGTAATAACCCAGATTATATTCATTTCCATTGACAACATATTGGATATGGGGAGACACTCCATTCACTACATCATTGAACAACGGGGAACGAGCTAGAACGTTGATATCGTTGTTCGATCCGGCAACTCCAAAAAAGGCATGCCATATCCAAGTGTCATACGAGGCCACTGCCTCTAGAACGACAGTTGGCTTATGCTTGTAGCCAGTAAACTAGCCGGCCCAAGCCTTGGGGCAGTTCTTCCATTCCCAATGCATGCAGTCAAGACTGCCTAACAGGCCTAGGAATCCTCTGCGACTAGCCTTGTGCAAGAGCCTGTAAAGGTCAGTCGGATTTGGGGGACAGAGGTACCACTGACCATACACGGCTTCAATAACGGAACAAAACTTTCGCAAACATTCAAGGGCTGTAGATTCACCCAATCTACAGTACTCGTCGGTAGAGTCTGCCGAGCATCCATATGCGAGCATTCGAAAAACGGCTGTTAGCTTCTGCTCTGGGGATAGACTTTGTCGTCCACAAGCGTCTATCTTCTGGGTAAAGTATGGCTCATGTGCAACAACATCATTCAAGATGCGATAGAAAAGCTCTCTTCTCATGCGAAATCGCCTGCGAAAGTCCACTGGGGGATAAAGTGGTCTTTCACAGAAGTAGTCCTCCATGAGACTCTTATGATGTTTTTCTCTCTTCCGATTCTTGTATTCACGGCCTGCAACAGAACCACCATGTTTGGATTGTTGAGCATATTGCTCCAGCAAAAACGTGTGGTGTTGAACAGCCATTGCAACACTCTGTTGATGAAGTCATCATCATCAGAATCATCATTGAAGAAATTTTGTATAGCCTTCCCACGTGAATTCATTGTAAGAAGGAGAATTGAAGGAGATTGTGTGGTCAATTCAGTAGAATAACACTTCTTAAATAGACAAGAGAATGAGATGACCTACATGTTTGAAAATAATTGAATGAAGATAGGAAAAGATAAGGAAAGATAAGGGAATCCAATAAAGTGAGATGAACAAAGATGAGCAATGGTGATTGAAACAAGACAAGATGGGAAATGGTTCAAAAAATAATTGAATGAAGATAGGAAAAGATATGGAAAGATAAGGGAATCCAATAAAGTGAGATGGACAAAGTTGAGCAATGGTTCAGAACATAATTGAAACAAGACTGTGGGGGTCTTTTTGTTCCAGCAGCCTAACGAATGGGCTTGGGCTGCTGTGAGAAGAAAGCGAACAAAAGAACCTCCTAAAGCCTGAGTTCAAGAACCAGACTCCCAAAAGAATTTTAAAAAGACTTGCTGAAGCCTTAGAAAAATACGTTCGGGTTCTTTTCACCAACACCCAAAAGAACGCATGAAATTCGTTAATGACTTAGCGTGAGGAGCTTGTGGCATGGGAGCTGAGCCTTCACAGGTTTAGCAATTTGAGAGAGAGAGAGAGAGAGAGAGACCAAAGCATGAATTTCTTGCAGAGAAACATGTTTTTTTTTTAGTGGGAGAAGGGAGAATTAGGATGGCTTCTATCTTAGAACAGAGAGAAACGTTAGGAGTAGAAGATGGGAAAATTCCAGTGTGCTTGACAAAGCTTGGTCTTGCCCTGGAATGGTGTGTGTTGCTAGGTAGAGGAAGCTCCGTTTTATAGGCGTTTGGAACCCCAATTTCGTTGATCCTCCATTCTCACTTTTCCTTTCCCCTTTTCCAATTGCTCCCTTTCTTGTGAAAAATCTTTGACAAGAGTGCCTGAATCAATGGCTTCTCAAGGTTCCAAGGTTTTGTGCGGTTGAGCCTCTCCATGGGGGTGAGGCGCCACTTGCTTTTGCCTTTGATTTTCAAATCAGAGCTCGCAGAGGAAAAGGAGAACAGAGGAAGTTGTTTGTCCACTGGGTATTTCTCCTACACCCATGGATTTCCTATGGTCCTTGCTGTGATTCCTTGTTGACCACATGGGAGCTCTGATATGGGTGGAGCTCGATGCTGAGTTTTTTTAGGAGATGCTGGGCTGGGCTTCGTGTATAGCTTTGAGGTTATTGGTGTTCTCTCTTCCAGCGGCCCACACGCTTTCGTCCAGCTGCTGGAAGTGGCTTGTTCGATTTTGGGCATTCTAATTATCATGGATTTTCCTAAATGCTATAGCAGCCTATGGGATATTCTCCTAAGGCATTGGGCCCCATTCTTCTCTCTCTCATGCTAACCCATGTATTTGGGCCCGAGGAATGGGCCTGAGTTTCAGTGCTCCCAAGTGGCCTAAAACTTCCATTCCTCAGTCCCTCAATGGGTCCTGTGAGTGCTCGTACCCATCCATGCCACACCCTTCTCAGCAAGCCCCGGGTGATTATGTGGCTTGGGCCCACTTGAGCTTGTAGCATGGCACAATGGTGTTGCATGTTTATTCGTTGTGCTTGTGCTTGAATTTAATTGTGCTATAACAAGTCGAGATTGAATTAAATAGCATCGGATCAGCGCGAATTTATAAAGCCGTTGCATTTTTGGCATGCTTGCTTGGCGTGATGTGTGACTCATGGCTCGTGTAGGTGTGTCCCACAATTTCCGATTATGCCCCAATCGGGTTTCTTTTGTGATTAATTATTTGCGCTGGGCCGAGAATAAGCTTGGGCCTAGCCCTTGGATTTTTGGGCCTCAACAAAGACAATAGGGGATGGGAAAGAGTTCATAAAATAATTGAAAAACACAAGTAGAGGTGGGCAAAAGTTCAGAACATTATTGAATGAGGATAAAGGAATCCAATGAAGTAAAACTAAAAGTAAAAGTAAAAATGGAAGAAAATTATGGCAATGGCTTCAATGAAGGGTTTGAATTATTCCGGGCATACGTATGGTGTTGTACTTGTTTTTATTTTTAAGTGAAATTTTATTATGTTTTGGAATTTTAATTTTTTTAGGTTAAAATGTTTAGAAAATTAAATCACGAGCATTGAAACAAAAATAATGTCAAGAAAAATTAACAAGAAAAAAAAATTAGGGGTAAATCATTTTTAAACAATTTCATAAAGTTGCGGACTCAAATTATGAGTTTGCAAGGTTGGAGAGAAAAAAAATTTGAGTCCTGCAAATACATGAATAGTTGTATTTTAGAGGGTGAAAATTTGAGTTTAGCCCTAACATAGTTGGAGATGGTCTTACACCTAAGTTCCTAGGTTCGATTCCCCCAATATAGGTTACATTAAAAAAAAAAAAAAAATTACTAAAAAAGCAACAAAATATAAAAAGAAAGCTAAAAACCCTCAAAACGGGATTTTCCAGTCGGGCGGGAAAATCCAATGTATGATTCTCTCTGTGTGGTTGAAGAAAGATAAAAGGCGCAATAAGCTAATAATGGTAAATCTAAGGAAGGAGCAGCGGGTGTTGTAGAGGATAGGAGAGGAGAGGAAGGCTGAAAAGAATGAGGGTGCTGAATGTGGCGGAGAAGCCGTCAGTGGCGAAGTCGGTGGCAAGCATACTCTCAGGGAACCCAAATCTGAGAATGAGGGAAGGCCGATCCCGCTACAACAAAATCTACGAATTCAACTACTCCATCAATGGCCTCCCCTGCCAAATGCTCGTCACCTCCGTCACTGGCCACCTCATGGAGCTCGAATTTGAAGACCGCTTTCGCAAGTGGCACGCCTGCGACCCCGCCCTTCTCTTCACCGCTCCCGTCCGCAAGGTCGTCCCTCAGGTCACCTCACCTCCTCCATTTCTTCCCAATCTCTCTCTCTCTCTCTGTCTAGTGTGTATGTCTAGGTTTTTGATATATTAGGGCTAGGTTTTCATATATTGTCTTCTTATTGGTGGTTTTGTCAAGTTCAGAGTTTGTAAGTAGGAAAAATTTGGGTGCTCGTGTTTGTTTGTGGAGTGTGTGATAAGAAAAGTATTTGCAAATTTTTACTATTTTGAAAATTTGATTTTAGTGAACAAATTCATTTCTGGATTGAGACGGAGACTATTAGGGTGCTTGTGGATAATGTGATAAAAAAAAAAATGAAGCTTTCATGGATATCATATGGAAATACATTATTATTTTGTTGGATGCACATTAGAGTGATGAGAAAACTTATTGTCAAAGATGTATGGTATAACAGGGGTGTGTAAATCTGCAATTGAATATGCAGCAGCAATGTTTGCCACTTATTTTTTACCGTGGGCAGAATTTGATGAAATTATACATGTCTGTTGGTTTCAAATTCAAATAATTTAGGACAAGTTGGATATCAAGAGGACGTTAGAGGAGGTAGCTAGGGGGTGCCAATGGCTTGTATTGTGGCTTGACTGTGATAGAGAAGGAGAAAACATTGCATTTGAAGTGATAGAAGTCTGTACAGCCGTAAATCGTCAACTTACCTTAAGGAGGGCTCGTTTCTCAGCTTTGATTGAGAGGTGCTGTACCCTAGTCTTTTTTGTTCCTTTCCTTGAAATTCCAAATTTCCGTTTTCCTTGGGTATCATTTTCTGTAGTATTTGATTTAATTTTTATTTCAGAGATATCCATGATGCAGTGCAGAATCTTGTCAACCCAAACAAATGCTTTGCGGATGCAGTGGATGCTAGGCAAGTCAGTACCTTTCATCACTAGACTCTCTTTGTGTTGTTTTGGTAACTTCAAAGTTAGTTTACTAGTTTATATAAAACTATATACTTCGGGGAACTGAAAATTAGGTTGTTAATTTTTTGTGCTATCATTTTATGGCCATGTTATTTTCCTGTCAGATAAAATTTATCTTCTTTTTTTTTCTTTGGCAGGAAATAGACCTTCGAATTGGTGCTTCGTTTACCAGGTTTCAGACTATGCTGCTCAGAGATGCATTTGTTATCGATTCTGCTACAAATGACAGAAATCTTGTTCTAAGTTATGGTCCTTGTCAGGTATGAGAATTCTGCATTTATCATTTGTCCCCCTTTTTAATTCAGTTGTCTACACTTATGTATGCATTTTTACTTTTTGTTCCTTATATGCAATACAGTTCCCTACACTTGGATTTGTTGTGGAACGATATTGGGAGATACAGTCGCATGAGCCGGAGGAATTTTGGACCATTAACTGTTCACACAGATCAGATGAAGGCGTTGCTACATTCAATTGGATGTAAAGTGTGAAGACTTTATGTTCTTCTTTCCAGCTTCAGCAACCATTTAAAGTTTTATAATATTCTAGATTTGCAGGCGTGGACATTTTTTCGATTACGCTTGTGCGGTTATAATTTATGAGATGTGTGTTGAGGAACCTACTGCTACTGTGAGTCATGTTGAGTTTGTGTGTATTGCTAATTTCATATTAACTAATGCACTCTAAGCTTTAACATTTTCAGTTCCTTACAGGTCACAAAGGTGAGACAACAGGAGAAGCTGAAGTATGCTCCAGCACCTTTGAATACCATTCAGCTTGAAAAGCGTGCCTCGATATACTTTCGGATGAGTTCTGAACACACAATGAAGGTGAGCACTTGGGCCACAATGTTGTGTCTTCCTGTTTTATGCCTGTTAATGGGTTACAACTTAAATTGATAAATTCAATTTCATATGTTTCATACTTATCCCAATAATTTGACTGTCTGTCCATGCATGTCTTTATATGTGAATGCCTTTAAATTATGGATATTGGTGATAATGATACGCATCATCAGCCTTCTGCCATCTGCTTCCCCAATATTAGCGCTGGGTTTTCTAGACTGAAGCATTGTTCTGCACTTTTTGAGCCTTTACCTTCTACTGGATCCAGCCATTTAGTCAATCCAATTCCTTCCTCTCATAGTATCTCTAGGCTTTAGAGTTTTCAATGGTTGTCTCATAATTTATTTTCATAAGAATCTCTTACTAATTGATTGAAGCTAAATATGTCTTAGGGTTTCTGAAATCAGCTGGTTATAGGGTGTGTTTGCAAATATTTTGGATCAGTTATGCTCCATGATAATTTTATCTCTCCTCTTTTTTCCCCTAGCCCCTTCCAAAGATAAGGAAAAGAAAAAAGAAAAAGAAAAAGAAAAGGGGTCTATCGTTTCCTGTACAGTGGGGCATCGTCCAGTTTCTTAAGTTTTAGTTGCATATGCAGTTTAGTTGACAATTGACATGTTTTTATGGTTGTGTTTTCAATAATGTCCTCATATCTACACTCACTCACTCTTACTGATTGTAGGTGGCAGAAGAGCTTTACCAAGCTGGTTTCATCAGTTACCCTCGTACGGAGACTGATAGCTTCTCTGAAAGGACCAATTTGCATGTTAGTAACGTTTTCTTCTATTGATAATCCCAAAATATGTGACTGGTTCCCGCAGTAGTAACTATTGACAGCATTTGGATTGTTTTGATTTAAGATTTTGATATATATTGGATAAAAGAACTAGAAACAAAAAGGAGTGAATTTATGCGGATTCATTGTGAGAGATGATGAAGAATATAGAATAAGAATGTTTATAGAATTCACAGAGAGAACTAATTCATATAGATACAAGAATAAAACATGTGTCTGTACAAAAAGTTAAGTTCGAATTTTAGCTTTCCTTGTAGAGCTATTTATTCTCTTTGACTGACCCCTTCAATTCTCTCTCCCCGGGTGCTACATCAGTGTAATTAAACTCTGACAGGAAGGGAAGCTAAACAGTAACTTACCAAAACAAGCTGTGGGTTATTGTTGAAATGCTATTATAACTCATTGAATATGAAATGGTTTTTTTTTTCAAGGCCTTTAAAGTTCCCTTTTATACACTAGTTATCTCAAATTAGCATAGTTTCTTCTTTTACAAGAAAAAGAAAAAAAAAGCATAGTTTCTCATTTTTATTGCCTTTGCACTCTTCAGGTTTTTAGCCTCATTGAATGTAGTATTGTTTCCATCTCTATCTTGGTCATTGCAGCTCTATTTTGGTAATAATTCCTTACCTTTTGCTGCATAACTAATCAGTTGTATCTTAATTTGATGTAGGCGATTGTGCAAGAGCAACAAGGGCATCCTGGATGGGGATCATATGCTCAAAGATTGTTAGACCCTGCATCCGGGCTTTGGAGAAACCCTAGGAATGGTGGACACGATGACAAGGCCCATCCACCTATTCACCCAACCAAATTTTCTTCCGGAGAATCAGGATGGAGTCAAGATCACCATGTAAGTAGTCTAAAGCATGCACAGGTGATCTTTTGATCACTGCATATTCTTCAATTGCACTTTTATTTGATCCGAGCTGAGAGACATGTTTTTGTTTTTCTTGAATCCTATTGTCATCTTTTTCCTTTTTCAGAGATTGTATGAGCTGGTTGTTCGCCATTTCTTGGCATGTGTCTCACAGCCAGCTGTAGGGGCTGAAACCACTGTTGAAATTGATATTGCTGGCGAATTGTTCTTTGCATCAGGGAGAGTGATAGTAGCAGTGAGTTTTCCATTCCAGTCTTCCACTCTTCTTCACTGTTTGGAGTCAGTTTTAACCGTAGTGAATTTTTTTCTCTTTTTGTTTTTTTGGAAAAGAATCTTGCTGATTATTATTCATTTGCTAGTGAGTATTTTTGTTTAGGTCGCTGGCTAAGTGTTACATTTTTTTTATGCAGATTTGTCTTTCTTGAGTAATTCTTAGGTCGTTGGTTAAGTGTTATTATTTTTAGTGCAAATGTTGGAAACTCTGTAAGCATTAACTGCATGTAGGTGATGTAGGTGTTATGTTTGGAAAGTCTCTTTTGTATCTTATGTGCGTGACTTAGGGTTTGAGGTTTATTTTGTAATTACTAGTAGGTGATGTTTTGTTAACATGAATGAAATGGAGTGCCTGAGACCTCAAACCCATGACCTCTAACTCGGACCTATCTCTGGGGCCTGAAACCCTGAATTTGGGACTCTGGTCTCAAACTGTGGAACCCGGACTCTAGATGCTAAATTGAACCCCGGACTTGTGACATAGCCTCCGGATTCTGAACTCGGTACGGCGGATGTAAGACATTTGACCCTAGAGCAGGGTCCTTGGATGCCAGACCCCCAATCTGACTCTGGACCTAGGTCTCGCATCCATGTTCCAGGTATGGGGTCTGGAGTCTTGGATCCCGGTTTTTTGTTCCTCTCTAATGGTTAAGCAAAACACTGAATGGAATCATAATTGGTTCCATTTCTAGTTCTATCTTTCTTCAACAAAATAATTGACTTTATTTCATTCCATTCCTATTCCCCTTCCCATTCCTATTCCTATTCCACCAACCAGACACCCATTCCCATTGCTATTCCTATTATGCCAACCTAACACCACCTTAAGGTTTTCTTATCGAGTTTGGATTGTCTATTATACAAATAAGCCTTACTTTAACGAGGAAGTAGACTTGATTAATGAATTAAATTTACATTTTCCTTAATTTCTCTTCACCATTTCTCTTATTCTCCCTTTAATTGTTCTATCTCTCGTCTAATTTTCTCTTTTTTGGTCCTACACCACCTCTAGACTGAAAAGTTGAATAACAGTATCCTTGGGCCTTGCAGTCTTATCTGTCCTGCTGTGTGTTTGATATGCTTTCTGTTGGAAAGTAGGAAAGTGTTGACTAAATAAACCTATAATTGATCCTTGATTATGGGTTTGAGTAAAGTATGGGATTATAAATCACTTAGCCTTCAGATATAGTAATTTAGGAGCTGGTTATGCAATTAGGAGTAAATTTTGTTCCCTATATTATTTCCTAAGTTAGCTTTACATTTCTTGTATAAATTATGGAGAAGAATAATAGCAAAGAAAAAGGGAGGTTCTTCTATTTTTCAACACTTTCATTGTGCTCATACAACTTGCAAGAACTTCTGTCTCTGTTTGAAGGTTTGGCACTACATTTATATGTTTGGAAAATAAGCTAAGTGTTTGGCATTTTATACTTGATTCAATTCCTTCCTTTTTATCAGAAAAATTACTTAGATGTTTATCGCTTTGAATCATGGGGAGGTTCATTGCTACCAACGTATGAAGTTGGACAACAGGTGTGTTCATTTATCATTAAACCAAGCTATTCATCTAAGTTTCCAATTGGAGTTCAATTATTGTTTTATACCATTCCTGTATAAAAGATCTGCTCTGTCACCATTTCACAAGTCATTTAATATGTCCTATCAGTGAGATGAATCCATAAACTAGCATATGAATCCAAATATTTATTCTACCCGTTAATATAAATTATTTTAGGAGTGAATGTGTGGCTGAATTACTAGATCAAGTGATAAAACTGTGTTACCCATTTTGTCAATTATGTTATCAAATTGTAGAAAGTAAAAGTTTGGCTATGTTATTTTGTGATTTTTGAGGTATGTTTTATTAGGGGAGCTTTAACAATCATGATCGATGATATGGTTTAAAAAGTTCGATCTAGTTTCTAGTAGGTTTGATGATGTGATGGACATAAAAGTTTGATCTCTACAAAAATTTGTATTGAAACTCAGATCCATATTTTAAAAAACTTGTCTTGATACTTTTAAACACACACACACAGAACGAGAAAAAAGAAAAAGAAAGAAGAGAACATAGATTCTAACAATTCAAGTTACAATTTTTTACGTTCTGAACCTTGTGAATAACCTTCTGCTTTATGAGTGGCCAAAAATGAAAATAAAAATCTTCTGCTTTATGTTGTAGACTGCATCATAAAACCTATGCATCTGATATACATTAAAACCTTAATTGGTTACGTTGCAGTTTGTCCCAACGACTTTAACTCTGGATTCAGGAGTCACAAGGCCTCCACCACTTTTGAGTGAAGCTGATTTGCTGGGTTGTATGGACAAGGTGGAAAATATATTTTGATCTGGCTTATGATTCTTGTATTGACTCTATGAAATTTTCAGTTGTTTTCTTAGGCAGTTGCAATGATATTTGACATTTGTTCATGTGTTCATGTATATATGTTGCATATATACTTTCTTCAAAGGCGTATTAAGTTTGGAATATATTCCATTTTGAGAGAGTTGAAAAAGCACTATCTTGTTGAAAGGTTCTTCACATATGCCCTTTCTCAAGGCATTTCTTTAGACAAAGACCACGTTTTTTCCTCATTGTGGATGGTAAATATTTCTCAGATATTAATATATTTTCTGATCTTTTGCTTGATTTATTAGGAGGGCATTGGCACAGATGCAACAATGCATGATCACATAAAAAAGCTGCTTGATCGATTTTACGCAACTAAGGACTCAAGCATGCGGTTCTCACCAACCAATCTTGTAAATTTTTTTCTGGCTACAAGTTTATGATATATTCTTTGCTTGATTTGATCCTGTTTAATATTCTTCTTGTAGTTTTTCTACATATTGTTTTTTCATTTTTGCTTTTGTTTTTTGGTTTTTTTGTGTGGCTTGCCCATGATTATTCTCTTGTTGTTCAGTTTCCCAGTTCATATCCTAGTAATTGGAAGGACAATTAAGTAGTGCTAGAATTGAAAGTGGGAAATAAAATTCTAAGGTTATATGTAGTTCTCAAAAGGTCTTTTCAATAAAATGCCTTGTTGGTCCCATCTAGGCAAGGATAGGATAATTTTGGAGTTGGAATAATCATGTGTTTTTTCTTTTAAGTCCTATTCATGGAAACTAATGGTAGTTTTACTAATGTGGGGGTCTTGGGAGGGGAGACTTGCTTGGGGGGCTAAGCTCTCAAATGGGAGCTCAACACTTTTAAGTCCTATTCTTAAATGAGCTTGCGTTTGGATTTTTAAAGAAAGAAATGGTTTTTTGTGCATTTGATTTGCATAATCCCAAAGTTGGTTGAAGTCATGATGGAGTTGATTAGTGACACAACTGGTCTATTCCAACAATGTTATAATATGAGAGGTTTGCTTGAGTCCCTACAATATGTGGTCAAGCGAAAGGGATTTTTTAGGTATCTAGAATATCTCTCTAGGTCCAAGCCTAAGTTCTAGACGGACTCCTTGTTCTAGCCTTGGTACCTATAGATGACACGTCACACATATGATATAGGCAATGCCCTCATAACCCTGTAACCCCAGCATACGCTATGATTCTGAACTTCTCTGGAAACCAAGCACAACTTTCCTTGAAGTAGGTGTGCCAAAGAATCATACAAGTTAACCAAAATGGCAATACTGAACTTACACACAATCCCTTATTACCTATTGAGCCTTCTTGGGAGCCACACTATTTGTATTCCCTGCTACGTCTTAGTGGCATTGCAAGATTCGAATTGGGTAGCTGCCGTACAATGTGAAATGGATGTTCTGGAGTAAAGGCCCCGACTTCAGAGATGTTCCCATACCTGTGGGAGAAAAGACTGCAGGGTGTAAATTGGCGATCAGGGTGGTGGTGGTGGTGGTGGAGGTAGTGGCCATGGTGGTGGCGGTGGTGATGGTGATGATGCTGGCGATGGTGACAGTGACGGTGACGGTAATGGTGGGGCTGATAGTGGGGGTGGGGGTGGTGGTGGTGGTGGTGGAGGCAGTGGCGGTGATGGTGCTGGCGGTGTTGGTGGTGACGGTGGGGGTGATGGTGGGGTTGGTAGTGGGGGCAGCGGTTGCAGTGGGTGGTTGTGGAGGTGGTGGTGGTGGTGGCGGCGATGGGGATGGTGGCAATGGCGGTGGTGATGGCGGCAGCGACGATGACTGGTGGTGGTGGCAGCGGCGGTGGTGTTGATAGCCATGATAAGATGGTAGTAGTAGAAGTGGTGAAATCATATCTTGAGAATAGAAACAATACATCTATCAAAATCTCTTGGGGAAGCAAAGATTTGTCATGGCCTAAAATTAGTCTATAATCAAACGAAATCCTCCATTTTTTGTATTTCCTATAAAATCAATGAGTTTTTGAATACATCCAATCTTTTATGAAGTCTTTTAAAGTCGTGATTGAATACATCCAAATTTGAATGGAGTTTAAAAAGTCTGAATTGAATACACCTAGAATTGTATAGACTTCTATAAAATCGTGATTGAATACACTTGAACTTTTAAACATTCTTAAAATCTTTTAAAATATCAATTGAATAGTCGATGGTACAATTGACTCCTAAAATCCTTGTTGGTAAGGGCTTTAGGTTCCAAGGAAGGACTTCACTTCCGTGTTTTCTCCTTTTGCTAAGTTGAAAATTTCTAATAGAGGTTCTTTATTTCATATCAATAAGAACCTTGACACATTGCATGCCACATCCTAACATGGCTTTATTGACTTTTGTCCAGCCTCTCTATCCCAACTGCATTTAATATGCTAGTTTTAAATTTATAATATTTCAAAATGTTCTTAGTGTAGCAGGAAATAATTGTGAGTTTCTAGTAGCTTTTATTTTATTTTCTAAATGTTTCAAAGATAGGTGAACTTTGACATACCATTCTCTGTTGCATCCTACTAGGAAATGAAATGGAGTTTCTATTGATAATTTGGCATGATTTCAGGGTGAAGCGTTGGTGATGGGATATGATGACATGGGGTAAGAATTTCAAATTCATCTTCAATTCTTAAATATAGTATCTTCAATCTTAATCTACTTATCTCAAACACATTGGGATGAGTGTTATTTTTTCCACAAGAAAATAATTCAAGGATTTTTATGGAGATTTCTTTTGATTTTTGTTAGCATACCTGGAAATCTGTACAACTTGTAATATTATCAAAGTATTGGTATATAAATAGGAATAGGCTCCTCTCGTTTTGTATGGAAAATGGAGAAATCTTGAATTTGTACCATCAAGGCCCAGACTCCAGACCCCTAGTATTGGGGCTGGCTCCATGCAGGTCCTTCGAGCAATTAATGGTCTTCATTTGGATCAATCCTCTCCGTCCTGTCCAGAACTGAAGGGGAGCTGGACCCATATACACAAGCATGTACATGTGTCTGTAGTTTCATGTACTTGCATTTACTACTCCCTTTGTAAAAATGATAAAACAATTTTGTACAGTGAAAATGAAAACATTGCAACAGAAATGTCACCATGAGCATATCAAAATAAATATCCTTTATAGTCTTATTCTTAGGGTGTCTGGGTATAATGTTGTCAAGGCAAAGGTGTAATATGAGCATTTTAGTACTTGCAAGGCGTTGAGGTGTAAGTCATTTGTGACTCGAATTATTATAATATAAGATATATATATTAAACTATTTTTGAGAAAAATCCTTCTTGCTCATGGCTTAGAGTTGCTGATGATACCTGGGGTGAAGGCTTAGAGCTACCTGGAATTTGGGTTTTGAGCAGCCGGAACTCATTTGGAGTTAAGGGTTTATTGCTTTTCACTTTATATTGGGAGGGTAGGCATTAGACCTCTTTTATTGGAGCTGTCTAATGCTTTATTTTCTTCATTTGTTCTTTGAAGTTGACTTCTAGTCCTCTGCTCTTGTGTTATTGTACAGTTCTATATGTTCAATAAACTTTGTTTCTTCTGAAAAAACAACACTACTTAGTTGTAGATACTTTTGTTTCCCATGATTTTTGATGACTTAATCTCTAGGGAATTAATATTTTCTCACTAATGTGTCTTTCAAATTTGATGGTGATCAAATTTATGGGAATCATTACTTCCTAGTTATAAACTCTGGAAACCCTACCTTAGAGCTGTTATGGAGCGTGACATGAAAGCAGTTAGCGAAGGTGCCAAGAGCAAAGCTGAAGTTTTGGAAACTTGCTTGCAGCAAATGAAAGCTTGCTTCCTAGATGTAAGTTTGTGTTGGCTTTTATATATATATAGGGTTAATTACTCAAATAGTCCTCAAACTTGTACGCAATTTACATTTTGGGGCCTCAATTAAATTTTTCGTTCAAATGGTCCATCAACTCTATATTAATTACTCAGATTGTCCCACCGTTACATTCTGTCAATATTTCCATTAAATATGAGGGCAAATTGGTCATTATTTACCCTAAAATTTGGTTAAATCTAACAGAAAATTAGACGGTAGGACCATTTGAGTAATTAATATAGAGTTGATGGACCATTTGAACGAAAAATTTAATTGAGGCCCCAAAATGTAAATCGCGTACAAATTTGGGGACCATTTGAGTAATTTACCCTATATATATATTTTCCATGATACTATTCTCATGCGCACATATATACACATGTTTTACTGTCTTTCATGATTTTAATTTCCTATGCACTTTAATTTCGTTCCAACTATTAGACTTTAGACCAATTATCACCAAGGATGAAAATTTCAGTGTCGATGGAACTATTGGTAGTTCTGACTTATGAAAATATCAGTAAAATATCAAATACTAAATCAAATATCAGGTACAGAACATTTATCAAAAAACATGGATAAAAAAAATTTAGGAAATGCCAAACCAATTACTATATTCGTGAAATATATATATGCATAGGATGAAAGCAGTGCATGTCACTGATACATATATGGTCTTGAAACTTGGATTCTAGCGTGCAACATATTTTTATTCCATAAGGATAGTATTCTTAGGACCTCTAGCGGAAAAACTTACTTCAAGCTGCTTCATACATAGTATGAAAATTATTTTTACCTATGTTCCCACAATAGCTAGCTTTCTACTGTCAAACTTATTTATTAAGAGTGTCTTATCTAGAAACCAATTCTTTATCCTTTTAAATTTACATGGAATAATATCCAACCAAAAACCTTTGAAAATAATTTGGGAGTTCTGATTGACACCAAAAACCATTAAAATCTGTGTCTTATTGCGAAGATGTCGCTAATATCCTTCCACCCCTTGTTGATGTTGGTGGCTACAAAAACTCGAAATTTCAGTAACTTGATGGATTTGATCCTTGATTTTCACAAAACCTGGAAATGATTGTAGGCAAGGTTGAACAAAGTAAAACTCTTTGAAGCCATGGCAGTATTCTTCGAGAGGTAATTTTTCTTTTTCCCTGTTTCTCCGGTGTATATATTTTTCTATGATGATGCAACATTCACCTTTTATGCAGATCGAATAGGTCTGGTGGAGACGAGCAGCATGCATCTGGAGAGTTTGTTCGGCGATGTGGCCTTTGCCAGGAAGCAGACATGGTGCTTAGGCAAAATAGGGTAGTTATTTATATCATAAATATCTCTAATTCAAATATGTTTGACTCTTTCCTAAGTTTCTTGCTTGAAATTTTCTTAGAATTTGCCATGCTCAATCCATAAGCTTCATCATCACATGTTCATCTTCTAGCGACCTTTCGAGAAAAAGTGATGCTTTTGTTTATTGAACTTGTGTCTCTCCACACTCTCATAATGGATTTGCTTTGCAGTGCGTTCAGATGAGGAAATTAATATCGTTGTTTTGGCAAAAGTCAAGATTTGGAAAATGATAATGTCTAATTTACTTGCTTGGTATCATAAAAAAGAATCATGAAATTCAGTGTAGAACGGGACATAAGGAATGTGAGGGTCATAAGTTCCGACATAATTTCATTTAAGTAGATGTCATTTCCAAAATCTCATGACAATGAGATTGCAAGAAAAATCCCAAACCCATTACCATCAAAGTGGCTGCCGACTTCACCATCACTGCAACTGACCCTTAACCCCACCCCAACTTGCTCACTTCCTCCACAACTGCTGCCAGCACCCCCCCACCCCACCAACACCCCCACCATCCCTCCTCCAGTGCTGCTGCTGTCACAGGCACCCCTGTCTCACTGCCACCACTACCATCGCCGCCTAGCTCCCACCATTCCTACCTTCAGCATTACAATTGTTGTCGCTGCCACCAGCACCCCTACAAACCACACCTCACCACCACCATCTCCACTACCACAACCACAGCCTCCAGCTTTGTCACTGGCACTATCATCACTGTCACTCTCATTGCGACCATAACTTGCACTGTCATCAACGTCTCAATCACCGGTATCACATGTGAATTAGGATATTCAAACAAGAAATTTGACAAATTCCAGAATTTTAAACTTATTACTTTGTTATGCTTCCTCTGTACAGGATGGGAATTTCATGGTTGGATGCTTGGGTTTTCCTCAGGTTAGTGTCCTTGTCGATCATACATTTATTCTATTGTAAATTGCATGTTTGGACAAAGTTTTGTTCAGACTTGGTATAAACAATTTGTCAAAAACAAAGGGAAGAAAATTATGGACAATAAACGGTGAAGCTACTCATATGTTGTAATTATTGATAAATGGTTCTTAGTTGTAATACGTTGTAGCTTATCGTTGATGACTCTTTTTGTAAAATAGGAGTTTTATAGTTTCATTTGTGTTGCTTTTGACTGCCTGTCCAGGGATGTAATTTCCTTTTCACTAATAAACATTTTTTCTTCTCAACAAAATAAAATGAAAAAGAGCGGTGGCAGATCAGGTCATTGAGTCCAACTCTTTTCATTCTTTTACTTTTGTCTATTTTTCTCTCAATTTCTTGCTTCTCCAGATTGGAACAGTTTATTTCTTTTAAAATAGGAAGTCTGAGAAACTTAAAGAGACTACATCATTTTTCATTTTTCGTAACATCACTGTGGTCATAATAATTTTAATACCTGTTTGGTACATATTTTTAGTGTAGGAATGTTGTCTGGCTCCCTGGTTCTGTATCAGAAGCAGCTGTAACAACTAACGTTTGCAATTCCTGCACTCCAGGTTCCTTTTTATTATTATTATTATTTATTTCTTTAAAGTTACCTAAATAACTGAAACAAATGCTATTCAACATGCACTTAACTTTTAGTTTTTGTGCTTTTATATGTAGATGGAAAATTCAACTATCCTCTAGCTATTAACGTTCATTTCATCTAATACCCTGAACTTGGAGTCTATATAAGCTGTTACAATCTCTTTGTGAAATTGAACCCACTTCTAATATTCATAGCACGATGAAATCATTAAGAATTACGTCTTTTGGGTAACTCTGATAGTGTTGTATCCAAAACTAGGAGACATACCTCCTACTTGTATCCATGTTATCTGTTCATGTGGGGTGGTGGTGGGTCCAGCTAGTAATGTGCATCAACAGCCTTTGAGAAGCCTGTTCCTAATCTTTCGCCAACCTTTCCAAATACATCAATTGAAAGGGATCTGTTAATATTTTGGTGCTCACATGAATACACTAGGTGTTGCACTACTGTATTATTTTAATTTTGGTGCTCACATGAATACACATGGTGTTGCACTACTGTATTATTTTAATTTTGGTGCTCACATGAACTGTTTATGTAGTTCACCTGCTTTAAAGAATCATGCGGCACACGTTGTGCAATATTATGTGTGTGACTAATCCTCGTGTTTCAGATCTCATTTTCTTCCATGTGATATTAATTTTTCAGGTCCTGTTTACTTGATTCAATTTACATTTCGCCGGCTGGAAATACCACCAGACTACAATGCCAATCATTTGGGTAAGTGCGACTCCAAAGTAAGATAGGCATGTTTAAATACATCCTATCTCGAGTTCTGTTCCCTGACTCAGACAATCATCCAATGTAATAATATCATATTTCACATTAACTGCTTAAAGATCTTTGAGGTAGAGTGCTTCCATCAGCCTTTCCAATCACAGCAACTAACAAACACCGAATTTTCAGGCCATCAGTTTTTCCTCAATAGATCCATCTCTAACTTTTGAATAGAAGCCATTCCTTGTTCTTTTTCCTGTGGTTTCCATTTACTCATCAAATTAGATTATTGTTTTCTCTTCTGTGCAGACACATTGGCTCAGAATTCTAACATATATATGCTTGTACACACAAACATTCTCAATGTCACACCCTTACACCATACATTTTTTCTTGGTAGAGTATTGTGCTTCAGTTGGTCTATCATGGAAATTCATGCATGCATGTAATCAGGTTGCATTGGCGGATGTGATGAGACTCTTAGACAGTTGACGGAAATCTGTGGAACTGGTTCTCGGTTGTCAGGTTTGTTTGTTTTGAGCAACTGTTTGAATTTGTGTAAAATATTTGATTTTTTCAAGATTACGACCAATTTGTATATGAATTTTGTTACTGATGCTATCTTTGCATTATCTTTGTACAAATTATAGTAACCTTTTTAGTTTCATATTTTCTTTCCATCATTTTTCTTGGGTACCGCCCACTACTCTGACCCTCATATGCTTAATTTTCTATTTATGCAAATAATTATCATATCTGAAAAATGGGATACATTTAGAACTCTGGATTAGTGGATCATTTGCTGTATTTTTGTATTTCTTTTTTAACTTAGGAGTGGAACTCGTGTCTGGAATTGTCTGCTGTATTCTGAAATTTGCATTAGTAAATATCTTTATGGGTTTGTTGTTTTTGGATTGTCCTTTTCTATTCAAGAATTACTCAGAAAGGTAATATCAGTTTTACCGGGATCACTACACCCCCTACGCCCTATCGCGGTACTGAACCACCCAAAATATGGTGCATGCGGACTCTAAATCATTAGAATTTGGTTCTCCAATTTTATCTTTTCCTCATTTATCAGTAATAATCAAAAGAGTTAATACACTACGCCTCTTGTGGTTTAGTGTAATTACAAGATCTACCTTGCCCTTTCAGAATTTACACATAACTCTTTAACTAACAGTAAACTTGCAGTCTTGATAAAAGCATACTTACTAAATCTGTACTTATAACCCAAAACACAACCTTAATAAGAGTGCACTTTGGGGCCAAATGTGTCCTTTGTTGAACTATACATATGGTCAAAATATACTTATTTCACCTACCACTGAGCAGACAACTCTCCATTCTCCTGGTAACAGTGGGTGATATCCATAATGTGAAAAAGTTGTCTACTGAAAGTCAATAACATTATTTTGACTTGTAAATGAACAACTTCTATGTGCTCTTGAATATTGCACTTTGTAACACATCCTATTTCCATTACTTTGACGATTCCTGTCAATTGGACTTCTCATTATAATGCTTCTATTACTTTAATATTTTCACGTGTGTCTCCAGCTATCATTACTAGTTGAGGACTGAAGTGATGAAAATTAACTAAGAAGATGATAAATGTCAAAAAGAAATGAAAAAGTGGAACAACTTGGGAGAAAAAGTTCTTGGTGCAGGGGTTTTCATCTTCTAATTTTTATCTAAATTACACAATGCAGATGCAATTTATTTGTCTCTTATAACCAATATGCTAAATAGTTTAGGAGAAAATTTTATTGAAAACTAATCAGAAATTCGAATTTATATTAGAAAGCATTGTTTCTTGGAGTGCTGTTTATTACAGTGCACAAAAGAAAAATTGGTGGAGTGGTATGACACCTAGCTTAAATTTTGTGATAAGATAGAATTAGCTGATAAAGATCAGTTCTCAGAATCATGAATGTGAAAAGACATTTTAAGCATGAGTGTGAAGCATTTTTAGACAGTAGATGTGTTGCTTCAACAAAACCTGTAGTATATCTAATTTTATAGTTGTCCTATATTCATCATTCGACAGCATATAAATCTGGAAAAAGTTGCCTATTCAAGGTTTTTATGTACAATATTTAAAATTTCGTGTACCGAATGTTGACTACCTCCTCTAACTGAAGATCACTTATATTATTTTGGTTATGTGTCACCAATAAGTGAAATACCAATCTTTTGACAAGATGTATAAATATGTTCTTCAGCGAGAGGGCGTGGTGGGCCAGCAATGCCAAACAATGTCCAACGAAGTAATACCAGGCAGGGTGCTTGCATATACTGTCATCAAACAGGGCATTCTTCAGGCAATTGCCCTTCCCAATCTTCAGGCCCTCGAAGTTCGAGGCCTCAATCTATGAATGTTCAAAGTGGTATGACTGCTGAACTTCCATTTATATTTTTGAGTTCATATTTTGTCAGAAGCTGTTGCATGGACTAAGCGACCAAGACAAGTATAATCATTGAGGATGGGAGCAAATGATCATATAATGTTAGAGGACAGTATGAAAGTGGAACATGTCATCAACGTTATAGGTTTGGAAGTTTTAGGGAAATAGAATTCTTATTGGGAACTATTAAATTAATGCGTATGACACCTTTTGGGAATATATTATGCCGGTTTCAGTGTGAGGTTACCGACGTGAAGGCTTAACATATGCCTCTTGATGGTGGTGATGATAAGATACGAATTATCTCAAAAAGCCTCCATGATATGATACATCCATCTATTCTCAACAGTAAACACCACCCCTAAAATGTAGACCTAGCACCTATATGAGCATAATTTCAAACTATTTTGGGAGATTTTAGGATTCAAGCAGAAGACATTGTGTTCGGGATTATTGATTCTCTGAATTACTAAAGCACATTAGCAAATGAGCCCCCCTGGCTCACCTGCCCCTCGCTTCATTATTTTGTTTATATCCCATTTAACGTCAAGCCCCACTTGATCGAACTAATGTGTTTTGATAATGGTGTGTATTTAGCAGGGCAGGTGTCAATCTCATGTAGTGCATGTGGTGCACCGTGTGCTTTACGAACAGCTAATACAACGACTAACAGAGGAAGAAAATTCTACTCATGTCAGTCGCAGGCGTGCAACTTCTTTGTGTATGTTCACAATACATATCATGTACTTCAAATTGCTTCATTAGGACCCATTGGTAACTCTTAGTATTTGGTTTTTAGTTTCTAGGTTTTTTTTTTTTTTTTTTTTTTGGGGGTAGTTAATGATAGAGGGAAATATATGGGAGGAAGGAGGGAGGAGGGAGGGAGGAAGAAGGATAAGGAGAAATGAAAGAGAATGTGTGAAATAAAAACATGAAAATGAAAACTAGTTTGAATTGCTTTTATTTTTTGGTTTTTTGTTTTCATTTTAGGTACCATCCCTCCTCCCCCTTCGTCCTCCTTTCTTTCTCCATCTTTTCTCCTATGGATTTCCTCTCTTTTAATTAAAAATAAAAACTTAAAACCAAAAACTGAAGTGTTACTAAGCAGGCCATATTTGATTGTTTTTTGGAAGAGCTGTCAAATGGGCTTCACAGGTAGCCACAATGTTTCATGCCTACTCTGCATAAATGATCCACCATGAGCGATACTTTAGTAGAAGCTTGTCTCTAACAGGCAGCTCTAGATTGAGGTTTTCATCTGGATGGAGATGACCTAAATGATATATACAGTGCCTAAAATGCTGGTCTGTATTTTTTTATCGTGACCTATCTCATTACTGGTCTATCCTTGTTGCTCCTTGTGCAGATGGGAGGATAGCATCAACAATGGTAATAGAGGAAGAGGTTTTCAGCGTGTAAATGTTAGTGCCTCAGCATCGAACCCCAGTCGGAGTGTTGGCCATGGTAGAGGTGGCCGGGGTGCAGTAGATGCTGCTGGTGTGACTTTTGTGTCAGCAACTGGTGATCCCATCTCTGGTAGAAGGTGTTTTGTCTGTGGAGATCCATCGCACTTTGCAAATGCTTGCCCGAATCGTGGTATCTGATGCACCTCATAAAAGTGTACTTCAGTAACCTTTGTGTTTAAAGATTGATGTCATTCTTCAGCATAGATGGTACTAGATAGTAGATATACAAAACAATATCAGGTTGGGTTCTTAGCAGTCTATACTGATGTTATCAACTGAACTGAATTTTGATTTCAAAGGATTAACATTGTTACATATGCATCTGCAGTATTATAATGAGAACCCTCAGTGTCAAATGGCAATGGCTTTGGAAATTGAAAAAAAAAAAAGAAAACAACGTTACGAACGAAATTTCAAATATAACTTTATTTTTGAAATTAGCTGACCTCCATTTATTCCCTCTCCTACATAACTCTCTGCACTCTGTGCAAGCATTGCTTGTGATAGTCCTAGTAATTTAATTTCCCAACTCCAATATCATTTGCTACTCAACTCATGGGGGACGGACTAGAATCTAGAATCACCTCGCTAGTAGAATATGCTACAATCACTATAATAAAAATATAATTGATTATTGTTGTAAAATAAGTTTAAATAATGGATTTGAGTCCTCTGCTTGATTAACGGAACCGGATCCTTGAATAATGCAACAATCGCCTAATTAATATAAATCATAAGTACTTAAAATCTTTAAAAGGTAATTACAAGAGGATTGAAGTTGGTGAGGTCTAATATGAGAAAGACGTTAACATGGCACGTGCTAGAGAGCGAAGGGAGAATGTATGTATCAACTTGTCCGCATTCGTTATACAATTTTGGCAATATTCAAGAAAAGGCCCACCACTACCCACGTTAGCACGCATATATACACATGATGGACGTGCCAGATAAATGTAAGATTTCTACAAAAATATTGTGCCTCCTATAAACTCTACTATTTTCCCGGTTAAGCCGGTTGGTTAAAACAATATTTCCATCCTTATACACTCTAAGTTCGATCTCCTCATTATGCATTAAGCTAATTTAGAATATCATTAGGTCAAACAAAAGACATTTTGCTACTGAAAAGGGAGTAGAAAGTAAGGAGAGAGAGAGAGAGTTTAACTACTGGTTTAGTTGTTCCTTGTTTTGTTGGCAAGCAAAGTTGTGACGTGATTTGATTTCTAGTCCACGTCCCACTTGACTGGTAATTTATCTTGCTTAATGTCTTGGGAATACAATGGTTCACCGAATCATGCAGGAAGCCAATTTTGGATACATAGGAAGAGGTTATGAAACTCTTCCACATAATAATCTAATTAATCTTCAATGTTTCTCATGAAAATATATATTCCTTTCTGAAGACAAAAAATATCCTTTTTTTCCTGTACGAGCAAAATTATCTGAGCTTTATATCAAAGACAAAAAGTAATTAAGTTGTGGTCTGAACTTTTTATCACTTTATTTTATTTTTATAATCAATGGGGGAGGGTGTCAATGAAACAAACTATATGTCGCTATATTTGGACAATTTCCAAAAACTAAATTATTTAAGACATGAAAAATGAGCAAACTATGAATAAATTAATAAATTATTTAAGAACTTAAAAAAAAAAAAATTGAAGTTGAATTTACATTTCAAAAAATGGGTTAATTACATAAAACACCCGAAACTTTAGGTGTAATTCTTATTAAAATAGTAGATGCACAGTCTCTAAATGTAGTTTTGGTGCTGGGAAGTTTAGTCTAGCCGATAATATCTACCTTGCTCGGTAGGATTTCTCAAGAATTACCGTAATTTTTTTTTTTTTTTGGGGGTCGATATGAAAAATGAAGAGCAACTGAGCCAATTTTAGTTTTGTCAAGGTTAGATTGAATCTTGTAATGAATTATCTTGAAACATTATGGTAATAAAAATAGGATAAACTGCCGAATTGCCCTTTTAATGTATTTTTTTTAAAAATTAAGAGGTAAATTGATAATTATGTACAAATTCATAGGGCAATTCGGTAGTTTACCCATAAAAATATAGTTAAAATGTAAAAAGGAAAAAGGGACGGTGCAGCTAGAAGTAGAAGATTCGTTTCCCTTTTTTACATTAATTAGCACATGGGTTTGTACTTTGGATGGATGGAGCAAAAATCTATAATAATTAAAAATTCTTGTTTACCTTTCCATGATTTCCGTCCAGCAGGGTATTCTTTTCACCTTTTTTTGTGTCTTTTACCAAAAAGAAAAGAAAACTGCTGCCCAAAACAGAATAAATAAAACATAGCAAAAAAGAAAAAAGATTTCTTGTTCTATTTTGTTGCATCTCTTGTGCTTTTAAGAATAAGAATGTTAGTAAAGAAGGGTGCATTATTATTAGTATTAATTATTATTATTATTATTATTATTATAATTTAGAACAAAATGGCCGGACACTCATCTCTCTGGAGCAGGCACAAGAGAGAGAGAGAGAGAGGTTAGCAAGTGAACAAGGTAGAGGAGCCGAAGAAATAGCATAAGATTTTCCTCCGAGACCATCTACATCTTCACCAACCACCCAACAAGGATTCCATTTCCCAATTTCCAATTTCCAGTTTCCAATTCTCAACGGAATAGACAGACAAACAAACGCCAGTGCCATTGGAGTGACTGATTTCTCTGGGAAAGAAACAACGTAGGACTGAAGGCAGCCGGTGGTGAGATGAAGTTGTTGACCGGAGAAGGCGGGGGTGGTGGTGCGAAGACGGTGGTGGTCGGGGTGAAGTTAGATTCACACAGCAAGGAGCTGCTGACGTGGGCACTCGTCAAAGTAGCGGAGCCTGGTGACAATGTCATCGCCATTCATGTCCTTGAGGACCACCCCCACACCCCCTCTGGTCTGCTCTCTCTCTCTCTCTCTCTCTCTCATTGTGGTTTGTTTGTGATTGTTTTTTTTTTTTTGTGGGTTCCTGTTGAATTTGGTTTCTGTGTTCTGTTGAATGAATTTGGTTTTTGGGTTTTGTAGAGGGGACTTCGTCTTTGCTCTCACTGGTAAAGACATTCGATTCTGTGCTCTCTGCTTATGAAGGTTTCTGCAACTTAAAGCAGGTTGAGTTCCTCATTTTTACTTTTTATTTTATGTTAACTTCTCTTGAGAAAAAACCACCTGAAGGAAATTGTTTTTAATTTTAATTCCTTTGGAGGTTGAGAATATTTGAATTGTAAACAGGTTGATCTGAAGCTTAAGGTCTGTAGAGGCAATTCTGTCCGGAAGCTTCTTGTACAAGAAGCAAAATCATACCATGCGGCTGCTACAATTGTTGGAACTTCCAAAACTCACCATAGAATCGGGTCATCTGCCTCTGTTGCCAAGTACTGTGCGAGAAAGTTGTCCAGAAGTTTCTCGGTTTTCGCCGTTGATAATGGCAAAGTCGTATTCAAGAGGAACGGACCTGATAGCAATGCAGATAAAATTCAAGGTTTGGATAATTCTTCTTCTGGGTTTTGTTGATGTTAGTTCCAAGGATGATTCCTAGGGTGTGTTTTTGTTATAAATTTCCCTTTGGTGTTAGTACTATGCTTAACTCTTTCACTTTTTTGCCTTGTCGATGAACAGATAATGATCAGAACCAGAGTTATGAAAAAACTAGTTTGTCACTGATCAAGAATGCAAAAGTACCTAATGATGCTAAACTTAATCAATGTCGACATCTAATAAGAAAATCTTGTTCCAAGTGTGGCAAGAAAACGCTAAAGAGAAATTGTGAGAATTGTGCAGCGGATTCAGTTTTTCGGGAAACCTCTAGGACTCAATTAACTGATGAGTCGGAAGGGGAAGATGGTGAAGAAAATTCACTGGCCTTGGTACCAATCCAAAGACTCGACATTTCATCAAACTCTATCAAGATTCAAGATTCGCAGTGTTTCAAACCTGGTTGGTCACTTCTTCGTCACACATTTCTACCAAAGCGACAATACATGGAGAAAACTGAGAAAAAGACATCTGTTTTTGGATGGGCCTTGAGACCATTGAGCTGGAATACTTCAGCTGTTGTCTATCCTGATCACAAACTGGTGAATTCTGGACAGGATCAAGATTGTTCTTCCATGCTGAATGGAATAAGTGGAGCAATTGTGCCGTTTGGGCCTAACGCAGTCTGCCCTCCTCTATCTCCTCACCATGGCATGGAGCCCCTTCCTGAAGAATTTTTGGATTTATGTAAGAAATATTCATCCAGTTGTAGACTGTTTTGCTATAAGGAACTTTTGTCGGCGACCTCCAACTTCAGGCCTGGTTTGTTTCTTTTCCCTAATTTTACAATCCTGGTTTTGAGTTGACTCAAAGTTGGATGTTATACTAACAATTCTTAAATTGAATTTTTCAGAGAACATGGTTGGTAAAGGTGGCAGTAGTAATGTTTATAGAGGGTGCCTTTCAGATGGCAAAGAGTTGGCAGTGAAACTCTTGAAGCCATCTGGAGATATCTTGAACGAGTTTGTTCATGAAATTGAGATACTCACAACTTTAAACCACAAGAACATAATCTCCTTATTTGGATTCTGCTTTGACGAAAACAACTTACTTTTGGTCTATAATTTTATATCAAGAGGAAGCCTAGAAGAGAACCTCTATGGTATCTATTTCTTTGGACTTGAAAACTTTACTCTCTTTTTTCTCTCCCTATTTTCAGTTTTCTTAACTCATAAAGGATAATTTCTGATCAAGGTAATAAGAAGGATGGGAATGCATTTGGTTGGAAGCAGAGATATAATGTAGCCGTAGGTGTAGCAGAGGCAATCAATTATCTACACTATGGCTGTGAAGAACCTGTAATCCACAGGGATGTGAAGTCTTCCAACATCCTTCTTTCAGATGATTTTGAGCCACAGGTTCTGTGCTATAACTTCAATATGCTTTGTTAATTATTTGAAGCTTCATCTGCTCATCCCCTTATCATGGTTCTGCAGCTCTCAGATTTTGGACTTGCTAGTTGGGCATCGACGTCATCCGATATTAGTAGCACAGACGTTGCAGGAACATTTGGGTGTGTAGTGTCTTCTTTTAGTCTATATATTCCCCTTCACATATTCTTTCTAACACTCTTTACTGTGCCAGTTACTTGGCTCCAGAATACTTCATGCATGGCAAAGTGAGTGATAAAATTGATGTCTATGCATTTGGGGTTGTGGTCCTTGAGCTTCTTTCAGGGAGAAAACCAATCTACAGTAAAGATACAAAGGGCCAGGAAAGTCTGGTGATGTGGGTAAGTTCAAACATGGGGCATGGAATTATTTTCGTGTCTACTCTTTCTGAATATTGTGATTGTCGTGAATATGAAAGATTAAAAGGAATGCAACTTACTTCTGAGAAAGGAAGCACATTTTCTTTTTTTTTTTCGTGTCCAATAAATGTGCTATTACAAAGAAGTTGCAATAGTGATTCTGTGAAAGTGTACTTAATTGATTTATGTCAATGAATGGGGGTTGATTCCAGGCAAAGCCAATATTGAAGAGTGGGAACGTGGCCCAACTGTTAGATACAAGCCTGGGTAATGACTACGACCAGGATCAAATTGAGAGAATGGTTTTGGCTGCTAACCTTTGCATTAGACATACACCTAAGCTTCGGCCTCCAATCAACCTTGTAAGTTTAATTTTTGCTTTCACTTTCAGCTTTGAATTTTACTTAACTTTTTGGTTTTTATATAACTTCAAATTTATTTAGTTGGTGATGATTTCTTTTTTCAATCCCAGGTTTTGAAGCTTCTCCAAGGAGATGAGGAAGTTAGAAGGTGTGCAAGGCAACAGGTCAGTGCATCAGAAGAAGTTGAAGCATTGGACGGAGAAGCACTTCCTTCTAACATTCAATCGCATCTTAACCTTGCGCTGCTAGACTTGGAAGACGATTCCCTTTCTACTAGCAGTGGTGAGCAAAGCATCTCATTAGAAGATTACTTGCAAGGGAGATGGAGCCGCTCATCAAGCTTTAACTAGCCACCTTTTCAATTTGAACCTCTTGAAAATACACATGGTGATATATTAGTAGGGTTCCTTTGTACATTCCTTTGTCTTTGTTCAGCCAGAGTTGTTGGTTGAGTCACTTAAACAGAGTCCTGGAAGAGAGGCTGTTCGCCAGAGGTTTTACCTCCTCCTTGATCTAATCGTTGTTTTGTAGTCTGAGCGTCTTAAGCTGGTTTGCCCCTCAATTCACTAGTCTCTCTGTTCTTGAGGCGAATGGATTAGAGAAAAAAGTGGCAGGACACTGAGAATATCCGTTCTGTTCTGGTCAGCATAATAATCGTTTCTTTCCATATGTTGTACATGAAGGGTATCTGATATTAGGAGATAGGTCACGGCATCCTTAACTTTCCAAAGTTTTCTTCTTTTTTCATCTCAACTTTTTAATAATATGTTGCTACTATTTTAATTATTTCTTTTGAAGAGACTGTTCAGACTGCTGATAAAAAGAAAATAAAAATAAAAAATTGTCCAGACATATTTTTTTGTTGTATCGGAGGTGATATTGAATTACAAGCGACAGATGCAAGGCAAAATCACCTGGGGTTGTGAATAACTTATTTGTAGCAGAAACTCTAATTTGGCACTTGCGGGGAGATCATGTCAAGCAAGATCTACCCTAAATGGACTCCTGCTTGTGTTATTTGCTTGCGCTCTTAGCACCCTGGTATTGATTTCCAGTTTCTACCAAGATCTACCCTAAGAGCACCTCCAGCGCAGACAACAAACCAGGCAAAAGGCCCCCCCGGACAGCCCAACTCACTCCAGCGCAGCAGCCTTCAGCCCAGTTTGGCGTGGGTCCCACCAGCCCGGGCAAGCCCAAGGGCAAGTTTCGCCTGGGCATCAGCCCGAGGGCTGTGACATCAGGGCTGATGTCACGCTGATGTCAGCGAGCAAAAAAATATTTAAAAAATCCAAAACAATTCTAAAAAAATCCAAAAAATTTTCAATTTTTTTTTTTATAAATACCAAAAAATTATATATGCTTTCCCTATAAATACATAACAATTTTATTCACTTTCTAAATTGTTTATATTTTGTTGCATAATATTTTTTTCCTTTCTTGCCTTAGACTTGCCCTAGACTTAGCCCTCATGGGTGGAACCACAAATGGCAAGGCTGACACTATTCACGTGAATAGTGGCAGCCCTTGCTTACCCTTGCTTGCCCTTGTCCTAGACTTAGCCCTTATGGGTGGAGATGCTCTAAATCCTTCCTACTCCCATAAATACCCTATTAAAAACCCATGCTAGAGAATACTCAACCTTTCTCTAAAATCACATTAAAACCCCTACCTTTTAAGCATCTACTTTCGCTAAGTGTAAGCGTTGAGGATGCATGGTTACTATGGTACACAATTTTTCAATGATAGGGGCTTTCCCTATGCCAAATCACATAGTGAGGAATCAGTCCAGGGATTCAAATAAGGAGCCACCAAAGTGACAAGGTAAGAGCCTATATATAGAGGCATAAGAGAATCTGTGATGGTTAGGATCAATGCAATTTTATTTCATGAAATTGAACTAAAATGGTAAAATTTCACTTGTAAGGGTGTGATTTAGTTCATTGCAACAGATGCAATTGCAATAGAGGGTGCTATGTGATGAACCCTCTATTGTAATTGCGATAGGCTAACTATGAGACCCGCATGCCAATAAAAAATGGAAAAAAATACAGTAATTAATGCATTATGTTGTTAAGAGCATCCGCAATGGTTGTTTAATAGTTCAATGCAATAGAAAAAAATTCATCAATTAATTTTATTTTTTTTCAAATATGTTCAAAATTGGTCTCTTTTTAAAGATCTCTTTGAGAATATTGCACTTGTACAATTTTTAGTGTTGTTAAATTTATCCCTTTTATTTTATTTGAGTACGTAAAAAGACGGGTAACTAGATATAACTATTGAAATTGTACCATTGCAAGTAAAACTGCAGTTCAATTCAATAGATGTAAAAAAATAAAAAATAAAATTATTGAACTATTGAACAACCATTGTGAATGCAAGTAGAGGTATAGAGCCAAAAGGCTAAGTATTTATACAAAGTTAACTATGAGGAGAATTAGGTTACTTGGAGACAACTCCAAATCAATTACAAATTACAATCAACAAATAAAAGGAAACTAAATAACAATTAAATTACTTTCCAAATTTCTAACAATTTGAGCAGCGTCCAATTGCAATTTCTCAAATTTCTCCGCAATCTGCTTTAACCCATACAAGATCTCCTTCCTATCCCTCACTACCTCCACCTCCAGTATGGTTAACTCCTCCTCCAGTATGGTTATCTGCCTGCTGAGACGTTTGTTCAAATCATGAAGCTTCTTGGCATATTTGTACTTTTTGTAAGCATTCCACCAGCAAATGGTGGAGCACTTGGTAACGAGTCCATCGCCTTCCTTCATTATTTCTTTGAAATTTTCTACTTCATCCTTGGGATGACCCAACAAAGTGCCATACTTTTCTATGTCTTGGATCAGTGGTTTCATAAGATGTATCCTGGAATTGAGATCTCCGACGAGGGATTTAAGAGTCATTGTCTTTTCAGCAAAACCCAAATTCTGAAACAAAACCCACGATCTTCTTCTTCTTCTTCTTCTTCTTCTTCTTTTCACGCTTGGGTTTTTCAAATAACTCAAATCTCTAATCTCTCTCTATAATGAATTAAATAAAAGGGGTATTTATAATCAACTAAAACCTAGAGACAATAGGATATAAAATCCCTAGATAAAACAAAAATCCTAACCCAAATAAAATAGGACACGTAGGGGGCTGTATTCAATTAGGATTCTAGAGCGTTTAAAATGATTTTGTTGAAGTGCCAGATTTCATAGAACTTGATGGAACTTTAGATTACTTTCAAAAGACTTCTATATAATTGTTTTATAAACTTTCTTAAGATTTGTATGGCTTTTATTCTAGACTTCTATAATTTCTTTAACATATTTTTTTAAAAACGAATGCTAACTTCGGCATCCTTACCCAGATGAAGCACTACATCATGTAGCAGGCAGGCTGGTTCATAGCATATATGTTGAGATGAGAAAATTTCTGCACTGAGGGATGAGAAAATTTATGAACTGATGTTGATATTAGACTTGAATTCAATTTTATAAACTTAAAAACAATTTTTAAGTCCAAAGCCCAAAAAACTTATTTGGTAGGCTCATTTTTGAAACCCAAACGAAAAAAAAATCGAAAACACCCACCATCCTTGAAATAGCTCCAAACTTAGACTAGTATGATTTCTATTCATCATGTATGAGTAAATTAGTCAGCCATTGATGTCCTGTTCAACTTAGGCTATCATTTTTGTAGAATGGCGCAACGTGAGTGTGTGGGTGCGTATATTTGTTTTAGTTTGATGCATCATCTATTTAAGTGTAACTTGCGAACCAAAATTTATAGTTTACAATGGAGAGCATGAATACCTCGGTCCATTTTTGAAAAAAGGGAATATAAAATGTTCAAAGTTATTCCCAGCTCAGATCCATAATTGAGTATGGGCCAGTAACCCAGGCATCAATGGGCCAATTGGGCCGACCTGCCCTAAATATGGGGTTGAGCCCAACCCCTCTATTATAAGGAGAGGTTGTTCTAGTCTAAAAGACACAACCGAAATTATGTAGTTTCTAGTGACCTTCAAATCACACATCAACACATATGCAAAAGTAACTCATCAAACTACAAAAATAACTTCTACACGCATACCAAATTGCAATTTGTTTGGTAAGGAGCCAAGTATTTTGTTTCCAATGTTTTATACCAAATTGCAATTAGTCTGGTAAGGAGACTAATCCCCACTCTGCTAATCCCTGTATTTGATTTTGTACCAGTTCCGCCTAATCACAACAATGAGTTGCCACAAGCTTATTTCTCTTGAGAAAACATCACAAGCTCCGCAGAGACATCCCCCATTGAAGAAAGCAAGATTACCCATCTGAGTTTCTTTTTCTTTTAATTCGTGTTGCATATTTAAGATTACCCATTTGACTTGAGTTTTAGCAAAACAACAACAAAAAGCATGGCAATATTGTTCAAGTGTGATTTTGGCAAAACAACTAATTAATGCTGATCACATGCCCCTCCCCTTGATTTGATTTAAGTTGGTTTGGTTCATATGTACTTTCCTGCTTGGGTTGGCTTATGAATTTGAAGTGTTTGGAAAAGAAAGTTGCAATAAATTGATCATAATTTGGGTAAGTTTCAAAAACTGAATGATTACCCACAACAATGAGTTTCAACATAACCGAATAGTATTCATATTGAATTAATAAAACATACATCTCATTAACTAGTGTAGTCACACAATCACAACTAGTCACTTTCACTTGACTTGAGAGATATTCGCATTAGATCGCGTGACGAGAGAGATTCACATTAGATAAGGTGCATGTGATTTCTTTCATTCTTCTAGCCTTCTCCAATTTGGCGTGGTATTGAGTTTGAGAATGTGATAATTGAGTTTGAACATGTGATATTTGAGTCTTTTTCTGTAAAACCATTAATCCCAAGAGATGCTTCGCCAATGCCCGAACAGTGAGGCCCTGGCGGTGCTCCTCTTCCATAATCTTCAGAATGCCCATTCGGGTTACCTTTACCCGCCCCAATTCCAACTGGATCACTGCCTCCACAAACTTCTTATGATGCTCCAGTTTCCATGAAAACGACATGTCGCCCTCCTTCTCCTCATCCTTCTTCTTATTAATGTTAAGTCGTTCAAAGTCTCCCATCAAAGCATTGTGAGCACTGGTTTTCTGAAAACCGCGAGCAGAGAATTTCTGGAAACGCTGAAAGTTGGAGATGTGGGTCAAGAGAGTTGACCGCGGAAAAAGCCTAAAGGCCTCGTTGCTCATGAGCTCCACAATCAGGATCGTTCGCCTGGCTGTACGGACTCTGAGATCATCCAATTCTAATCGGATCATGGTGTCCACGAATTGCTTGTGGTGCTCCAGCGTCCACTCGATTTTTTCCACACTTCTCGGTGGCCTCCTCTGGCAATTTCTTTGCTCACCCTCATCGTGATTTTCTCCGTTCACTTCCATATTGATAATTTTGATCTCTCAATTAGAAAAGTATGAATTATAGGCTAGGAAGTCCTTGTATATATAGTGATTACTGAGCATACCTTTCCATGTCTCGCAAGTCACAAGCAAAATCTCCTACTTGTATCAGGAAACTAACCAAACTCTTTACCCAATTGAAAAAGGAAACAGACCTTTCCAAAATTGAGTATGGGCCTGAATAAGAAGTTGAGCCCAGCCCTTCTATTAGTAGAGGCAATGCCAATTCGAAAGACAAACAAAATTATATAGTTGCTCGTTACTTGAAACAAAATTATCCCACATATGCAATAATAATTCATTAAAATTTCAAAAAACAAAAATTCTTTTAAAATAAGAATGATATTACAAACTACTAGGGTTAATGAAGTTTCTTACAAATACACTACTACATTACTATAGGAGTTCAAATATGACAGGATTCGTCTCCAAGTCAATACCCTTTTTTCCACTATACTATTAATTTGAAAAATAATAATAAAAAAACACCGAGTATAGCCCCGCGGCTGTACTCGTTATTACAAAAATTATAATTTTGGCAAGTTACAACTGAAAATTTCCGCATGTATATAATATTTTACAATAATTTATTTTAATATTTTAATATATATTATTTTTAATCAATAATATGTGAAAATTATGTGTATAATACGTGAAGTTTGTGTGTATTATTGAAAATTTTGTAAAAAGTACGTGTATTAAACATGAAAAATACGTACGTGCGTGTACAATATGTGTATTTTATGTTTGCTTTAAAAAAAACTTGTATTTTAGCAAGCCTTTAAGATGTGTACGGAAAATGGAAGTATTATTAAAAAATACATACATACATGTAGAATATGAGTATTAAACGAGAAAAATACTAAATTCTTTATACGGATAATAACTCTGGAAAAGTAAAAAATCAAAAGGAAGTATTATACGAGTATTATATGGAAAACGAAAATATTATTGAAAATACATACGTACATGTACAATAAGAGTATTAAATGGAAAAATACTTAATTCTTTATACGAATAATAACTCTGGAAAAGTAAAAAATCAAAAGGGGACAATAGAGGCTTGGGTAATGGCCTAATAGTAATAAATAATGTTCTAAACTACTCTTATTTATAAACGAAAAGCGGGGAAAAAACAATTCTTATAAAAATAAAAAATAAAAAATTATAATTTACAACGGAGTGTGTGTTTACACAGTTTACAAGTGTAACTTGCGAATTATGAAACCCAACATTGCCAAGTGCAATCCTAAAGCGTCCGACTGGTATATTCCCCTCCCACATCTGTTTCCAAGCCTTAATTTTAGAGGAAAACGTATTTTCAACAAGTAGCTTAAATGTGATAAAATGTTCACAAAATTCATAAGCATAGGAGTATAATACATAAAAATACCTAAATGGTCCTTAATAATGTAGGTGTCTATCATACAAAGTTTACCAAAGCAAAGTATGCGGTCAACATCTAGAACAAGAAACCAAGAACACTTTCTTCAGGCATCTTGCATCACCAAAACATTAAAAACCCTAGAACCCAATAAAATTTGTCCTTAAGAAATAATGGCTCAAAATTAGGGGAAAATAAAGATTAAATTAGCCAGTCCTAGAAGCTCTTATTAAACTAGGCCATTCTACTAAGTAAGATGTGAACTTAAAACTACTCAATATTCCACGAATGATGTAAAGCAACTTAAGAAATTGGTATTAGCGATTAATAACAAGCACTTCATACAATGTTACACATGAAAATGACTCGTAGCAATGTCATTATTGTCTTCCTAAGATAATACCAAATCGGATTGCCTTCAAATTTACTTACCAAAACTACGGGACAGAAAACACATATGGACATAGGACAGTCGTACAAAATGCTGCATCATATTTTTAATTGACAGATTTAACCAAGAACATAATAGTAACAATAATAACGTAGTCCTTTTCTGTTTCCATGTTTCATTGCTCAGCAACATTATCTTATATCAACACCCTTTCAAACTCCCCAGTTATATCATCTAAGTTAATAACATTTCTCTCATTTCCTTCCACTGTACCAAGTCTATAAAGCTCAGAATTCAACTCAGCAATTTGCTTTTGTATCTTCTCTCCCTTATCTGGTAATCTTGAAACCATAGCCTGCAGACATTGTTTAAAAATATAATCACAAGGGCGAATCAATTAATAGGATTAAAACTAAAATGAGCACGAATATTTGTTCCAAAGAAGGATATCTTCACTGAAAACCAGGCGTTAAATGAACAAAGTAGACAATGAGTAAGAATACCTTATTTGCAAGAGTTTGTGACAGCCTATTGATTCTCTGTTTAATCTCCGATTCTGTCAGTTTACCCGCATCATTTGGTGAAGAAAGCTTCTTGTTTAATATTACATCCTTTGGCTTGAAAGCATATTCAGCCCTGTCAACAATGAAAACCAAAAATTTCATCATACAATAATCTCTTTCCTGTTCACAAATGGGATAAACGCCTTGATTCACAGAGCTCTACCCGTTCACATTGCATTCGAGTAAAGAACTTGAAGATGACCTTCCTGCAGTTGAAGCTCCCCTGATCCTGTGCCCAGTATAGCAAAGTAAACAGATAAGATTTCAGAATTAACTCGTCATAAATGCCCAATACATATTCAGTATTACCAATATCACAGTATTTACTGGGAAGCTTTCAAACGATATTTCCTGGTCAAACTGAGTCTCACACTAATCTGCTTTTAGTTTACAACTAGCTAGTACAAAGATGTAAATGGAAACAACAATAATCCGATAAAGCTCAGAATGATTCAAAAAAATAGAAACTCACTTCCAGACTAATATAAAGTTTGTTGTAGTTTATGTGCTGACATGCGTACTTAGGGCTCAACTGTAGGGAAATTAACCTTTTTGCAAAGGAGCAAAAGATTCCAAAGAAAAGAAGACAAAAAAGTATAACAATAAATCTGTTCTGGCGAAAGTTAAAGAAGTAAATGGGTCTACCTTTCAGCTTCCTCCTCTTCCTCTACAACTGCTACAGGTGCTGTCTTGGAGAAGAGTAAACTGTGATGACTGACTCCTGCTATGCCTTGTGTTTCCAGGAATTCAATATGGGACTTAAAGGATTCGTCCCTACAGTAAACAGTAGAATTGCAAGAAAATCTTGAATGGAGTGTATACTCTGAAAGTCATTTCAAATATGAATCCATGAAGCATGCCCAAAAAAGAGATGGAATTAAACTACATTTGAGGCTAAAACAATAAACATCTTTTGCACCAAAAAAATAAAGCACATACAAGTAATATTCTAGATTCTAACTCTATAAACTGCACAAAGCTCCCTACTAGGATTTGAGGATTACTCTTTAATCTAAGAACACAAACACTACTTATGTTGCTTCAAGTCAGAAAAAGACTATTATTTTAACTTCAAAAAAAAATTCCTAACAATTTTATTAATTTCATATGTTATTCAAGGACAGGAGAGATCATACTATGCAATCGTCAAATTAAAGAATATACAAGCAAACCTCAGTCACTAAAATATGACAACCAGTCTTATGTCAGATTCTTACGCATTATTAGTACCCTATTCTATGTTTACCAGTGAAAGAACAAACTAAAAGAAACATCTAATATAGCATCATCTGGGAGCAAAAAAGAATATAATAACTTGTGAACACATATATGAATGAGAGAGAGAGAGAGAGAGAGAGAGAGAGAGAGGGAACCATGAGATGGAAAAAAATTCTATAATTTCAATACACGTGTCAAATTTAAGAACAAAAAGAGCAAATTGCAGAATCTTATCTCAATCTCAAATATATGCACATCCAAACACAGATTTATGCGTCAACCCAAAAAAAAAAAACAGATTCATGTGCATTTATTATCATAAAAATAACATAGTTAAAAGTCACAAATATTAGGCCCGACGATTGCATACATTGTGTGCTGGCGATCATGCTCCTCATATAGCTGCTGCTGAGTAAGGGAGATATCAAAACCTTCTTTTGGGAGACCAAAAAGTTCACATAGATCCTGAAATATTAATAAAAGTTAAGTATAGAATGAGTGTTCCTCTTCCTCTAATGTTAAGGATATAAAAATGCTCACTATAGCAGCAATTACAACTTTTTAAGCATTCACCTGTTGACTAAAGTACCGCATCTGTTCTTTATGCTCGGTTGCAGTTTTAAACAATCCCCCCTTGTATATCTAAACAATATATTTTTGAAGAGTTAATACGATGATGTGCTACATGATGTTTCAAAGTATGAAGCATAACTGAACCACACATAAAATAAATAGATATTCAAACAGGAAGAAATGCTATCGCAGCATAGCATAGAAGGAATGGCAAGTTTTTTATAACATGAAAAGACAATAACCATTTAAGCAGCTATACTTAAAGTCGTATAGATATAGGATGTAGCGTTCACTACTTGAAGCAATCTTCGTAAACCACAGTACAGGACCCCGAAACACTTATCTAAGCATTCTAAAATCATTCATAATACAGGATCTAAATAGAGGGAAAATAACCTGTTTTCTGTATATCTTCTCTTCAACAGTCCCACAAGTCATTAATCTATATACAATGACATCCTTATTTTGCCCAATTCGATATGCACGGTCCACACTTTGGTTATCCGTACTGAAATATACGAACCACAAATTGCACAATTAATATCCTTGTTAACCTCAACAAAGAAAGAATATACTGAATTTCATAGGACATATTGCTTACACATGAATCTAAACTTAATTCGAACTTTTAATCTTCCACAGAACATATAGAAAGAGAAGAGAAGCGTTATTTTCCAAAAGGCAACATTGAAAGTCTCAAAAGCATTATCTTTGATAACATGTTGTCTTCATTCGTAAGCTGTACCATGAGTATTAAGCAACAAATATAGCTTACCTGGTTTCTTGTAATTATTATTAAAATTTCCAATCTTCCATTGGATATATAGGAAGAGAACAGACACAGTTTGATCAGCAAAACCGCCACAAATACATCAAAGAATTTTCTTTTTCAATATTTAATCTTAATTTACAAAAAAGGAAATATGGTGGAAGTAGTTTCATTTCTTAATCATCATCATGTGATAAACCCTCATCTTATCCTCTGTTTTGTTCTTGTAACTTTCATATGTTCTATTAAGATAGTATGATTCTCATAAATAAACAACAAAAAAACCTAAAAACATGTGACAACCAATAAAAGTGATAAATGTGAGAAGAATACTGATATTATCTCTAGAACTACATTAGGAGAACATCTGATATCCCCCGTGGTCGTGTATCAAAAATTTGTTCTCAAATTCAATTTAAGCGGGCTTTAGGATTACAGGGAGAACTAAACCTTCCATACAAAAGGGAAAAGAATACTGATCATATCAGTCCAAAGCCAGAAAGAATATCAAAACCACACATGGACAAGAAAACAAATCACAACCACCTCAAAGTAGCCAACAGATACAAGACAACAGCAGACATGGGTAAATACTTTTGTTTCTGAAAATGAAGAGACTTATCAAACCAAAATAGAAAATAAGTTAAATTTATAATTAAAAATTATAAGAGAACACCTTGGGTTCCAAGCAGGATCAACCACAATCACACGATCTGCTCGTGTAAGCGTAAGGCCCAAACCACCTACTTGTGATGTTAGGAGAAATATGGGAGCCCCGTTACCCTCTTGGAAATCCTACACACAAGATTAATATAATTTAATGACCATTCTAACTAACTATTGTTAAAAAAAATTCTGATTTAAATGATCTAGAACACTTACATCAACAACCCTCATTCTGTCAATTGCTTTTGTGGTACCGTCGATGCGTAAGAACTTGTAACCATTGGACACTAGTGATTCCTGTAAAGAAAAGGTCATCCATAAATACTACCAGTTCACCTATTTGGAGCATACAAATTGTTAAATAAGCAAACTTCAATATTTATCTCTTAAAATCCATTTGAATTCGGGAAAGCATTCCCTCAATTTAATGTTGTCAGTTGGTTGAACACTGTCTAATCTTAATTGGATGACTATGACATATTAATAGCACAAGTACGATGCAATGCAGTCTTGACAAATGTTTGGCAAATGACAACATGCCCTGTCCAGTGGCATAAAAAATGGAGAGGTTGTACTGTTCCAACCAACATGACAATCAATCTGAGCCTGAAGACATTGATTCTACACTCAGAAATTTCCTTCTATACCCCTCCTCAAGGGGCCTTTCCAAAACTTTTACTTGATGAATTGGTCTCTAATCCAAGTCTGGTAATATAGTCCTTGCAGTACTCTTGCAGGAATGTTTCTTTTTTTAAAAAGATCACCGCCTCTCAACTCAATTAATCTCACATCCTCGAGCTCCAACTTATTGATCACATTCTTTCATCCTTGTAAGCAGATTAGGAATTGTCTTTCAGTCCAAGGCATAACTTGTATCCATGTGCTTCATATTCACCGGAACTGACCAACCTATGAAACAACCTCGAACTGATACCCCTTTGTTTTACTCAAGAAACTCTTGCTGTTTGACTCCAAGGAGTTTCTTCTCTGAAAGCCAACCCCAAAAACCTCAGGCTTAACATTTTTTTTCACTAGTTCAAGAATCATCTAAAGCCCCCTCCCCCCCTCTTCCCACCTAGCCTTGCCTTTGTGAATACTTCACCTTTTGTAAGGTCCCAAAAACCTACAGATTCCAAACCTTGAATGTCTTCTTATACAATTTCAACCTCTTCATGAACTTGTATCCTTCACAACCACTTAACTCATTTAATCGAACAAGCTATGCATGAAGCACATGCTTATGAAAATTTAGTCAAAACATCATGATAGTTGGCTGAATATGTGTTGAAATAGCAATTATTTTTCTATCACTTTCAGCAAGAAATTTTTTATAATGACAGGTTAAATTCTTCTAACACTTCTAAGCACCTAGTTGGCAAGCATAGTCATCCACATTGCACAAATTTCAAGCAATCAAATTATGATTCTCACTAAGGAAAGCATTAAGATGTGCCCAGAAATGACAATGTAATGACATCTCTCAAGAATTCATATTATTAGCATATTTCAGACATAACTGTGAATGACTAACCTGAATAAGATTAAGCATCTTTCGAGTTTGAGAAAAGATAAGAACATTATGTCCCTCTGGAATTAAGTTTTCCTGTAAAAGGGCATTGAAGACATTTTAGTATTATGCATAAAAACACTGAAAGCGTCAAATCTATTAGGACATTGCAGCCTTACCAGTAAAGACAATATAAAAGATATTTTGCATGAGATGTTGGCATGCTTCTCATCAAAGTCCTGTCTCTCATCCAAGTCCTCCTTCTCAGCAACATCTGCTATGTACATTGCTAGTTTTTCCGCCATGCAAGTATCTTCTGGCTTCATCATCGAATCCATCTCTTCTAGTACATCTTCAGCAGCTCGCTTTGTCAATAAAAGTGGATGATCACATATTTTCTTCAGGATCTGTTTCATATCAAACAGTCCTTCCCCATCATTATTTTCAAAGAAGAATTAACAAACTGAACTAATATTTCTCTCTTCTATTACTAGGATAAATATCAAAATACATTTAAAACAGAGTGAAAGGCAATGTTTGTTCTTCCAATAATGGACAGGTTTTAAAAAGATCTAAAACAAATCAAAATAGGAATTTGTTATAAACAAATAAAGAGATGATTAATTTTCCAACATCAACAAGTTCAAGGACCTGTTAAATAGCTAATTGTAGCTTATTTTCCAAAAAGTTTACTCTAATTAGTTTATATGTTTTTGGACAAGAAACTCAATCTATTTTCCTTCCAAAATATCCAACATACCCCATGCAGAGTATATGAAGCACACAATAACCGTGAAAAGACCAATAAGACAGAGCAATGGTCGTCTTTTCAGTAAATTATAGGAAAGCAATGGGGAATAAATTAAAGCAAGATTCCATTGTTTTCATTTGAACTATACAGAAGAAATTCAAAAAATAAATTAATGCCAGAACCAGCTCCTTTAGAAATAAGCAGAAAAAAGAACTAAGAACTACATAACAAACTGTACCGTAAGTGCGGCCAATGGGGAGCCATCAAAAGCAGAAAGAACCAGCTCACTCTTTAGAAAAGCTTCATAAAGTTTCCGCTATACCAAATAAACGATTAACTTGAGAAACATACCGAAAATATGTGAAACTACTTAGAGAAAAAATGTCATTGGAGTATAGCAGATCGAACCTGACAGCCAGTCAATCGTAACCAAACAATGATCTCATTCTTTTTAGAAAGTTTGGCATTTGTTTGACCTTTGTCTTCATTAAATACCTCATTCTTTAAGCGGCGCAGAAAAAATGGTTGAATACGTTCTCTTAGTTCCTGTTTTAAAATGTAATTGTATATCATTAATATCATCAGAGGCCTGAAAGAAACATAGTTCGCAGCTATAAATAACAAAGAAAGGAGTAAACAGAAAAAGTCAAAATTTTAAGGGGAAAAATCACGAGTACAACTGCATTCCGTAGTTCAGTGTAAATAACTATTTTTGGAGAATTTAAAACTTGAGCTAGTCCATTACCACTTTAAATGAATGTCATAAAACAACCAGAAACGTTCAAGAGTGTGAAACTGAGGCCACAACAAAGTAGTATTGTACACTGATTCCTATTGATTTAGCAAATAAAAATCATCTAGTAGGAATTTGAGCAACTGTCACCACATCCACAAGCTGCTTTGTTCGCTAGATACAGGAGATATACAACATAAACAAACAACTGCAATACTCTGGTCCATATCCATGCAACATTGACACCGAAACAAAGATTACACCAAATCAGATAACACAGAATATTAGAAGATAATAGTATCATTACCTTTGCAACCGTGGAACCAATACGCTTTTCCCTATCTGAAGCATTTTTCTCATTTCCACGAAGAATGAGAGACTCAAATTTTTCCTTAAACCTGAAAAAATTCCGCAGTTTCATACAGAATACAGAAGCAGAAACATAACTGAAGGCAACCAGAGCATGAAAAATATTATTACCACTGCTTATCACCCAGTAGCTCAGGGCAACAGAAGTTGAATAAGGCCCACAACTCCTATTTTGAAAGTCAAAAGTACAGAAAATATACAAAATTATGTCGATGTTTTGTTTGACACATACAACGCAATGGAATAAAAATAGCAAATATGAATCTTCAAGAAACCACAAACAGTACCTTCAGATTGTTTTGCAATGGCGTGCCACTTACAATAATCCTATGGGCACAAGGAATCTCAAGCAAACTTTTGGCTCTTTGTGTACTTGGATTCTTTATGAGATGCCCCTGGAGATGCAAATAGGTCCATCAAACTAAAAGTAATTTATAGCATGGGCATGTTGACATGATGTTCTTATATTCAAGTAAGAAAGTCCTATCTCAACTACAATAGGTTGTTTCATGCACCTTTCATAAAAAGAAATCAAGTGTTGCTTACTTGAACAGGCAACCAAGTGAGTTTCAAGTGTAAGTTGGTATGATGGATGGGTGTGAGTATGTGGGTATAAATGTTCATTTGAACACTAGGGTGTAGAAAATTTCACATGTACTAACTAAATAACAAAACTTCATTTTGTTAATAATTTCAAAGACATTTATAAGTCTGAATGAACAATTTCTTGAAAATATCAGTAGAAGTTTAAAAACAAAAACAAAAATTGCTTGAAAAAACAACACTTGAAATTTTAGAAAATACTAAATCAATTAGTAATGCACCAATTAAACATATAAGTTTCATCATAGTATATCCATGATAAATATATGGCATGTATAATTAAACAAGTCCCTTCTTCGACAGGATCATGCCAGCGGTGTATGAGAGGCCGGTCGAGTAATTGAATTGACAAATAACCTTTCTTATGCATGACCATAACTAACAGAAGCTACATTGTTTCCTTACGCAAACCAATAGGCATCAATTACTCAAATTGAATAGCATATTCATTTTCACCTCATCAAGTATCATATAATCCCATATGATATCTTCACTTTCATCATCATGGACATAGCGGCTCCCCCTTAAAGATTTTGAATTAACCCGCACAATATCATAAGTTGTGAGAAGAACGCCTTTGTCCTACAAGAAAAGCAATGGAATGTGGGAGCAAAATGAAATGGAATCTTAGTATACTTCTTAATATGAAAGAACAAAAGTGCAGCCACAGCCATGCTAAAAGTTCACTCAAAATAAAATAACATATATTATGTGGATGGCACCATGAGGCTTCATTCTGCAGTAGTTAAATTTGAAACAAATAAATGATTTAACAAGCAGACTTTAATAATGAAATGGGCTTCCCTCAATTCCAATATACACCTTGAATTCAAAAAGTAAATGCTAAATGCATGGTCAACAATATTGTTCGCTGAAAAATATATTGCATCTTAGATGTAGGGGGACGAATATTAAGTACTTGTAATTTGATGTGAAGGGTAATTGTGATTCAATGGACAAAAGGACACATCAATTACCTGAAGTATATTATAGAGGAATTACCTGTAGTACGTATTGAAGCTCATATTGCCGAGCTTTGGCACAAGTCCCATAGTATCTACATGGAAGCACAAATATGCGATTACTATTTGGTTTTCCTACACAGATTATCGTTTAATCATATGAAAGACAAGAGCAAGCAGCCTCACTCTCTTATCTTATCAGAGAGACCCACGAATGATAATTCTTTAATCCAATGGGAAAGCAGCGTTTTAGGGGCCACAATCATTACTCTTTTAATCAAACATGAGTGAAATAACCCTGCTAAAAAGCTACAAATCTGCAATAAGATATAAACAGAATCCATAAATTATACAAAAGAAAAAAAAAAAAAAAAAAAAAAAAAAAAGGGGTTCCAAAACAAAATATTTGTTAATCATACTCTTATCTTTTTACCTGCATTGTTTTACCCAAGCCCATGTCATCACCTAAGATTCCACCCTTACCCTGACAATGCAGAGACCATAGCCACTTTAGGCCATCACGCTGATGTGGAAACAAAATCGTTGCAATCTTACCTGGCAACTTGTAAGTAGATTTGAGGCCACTTAAAGTAATAGAACTATCATCCTCCAAACCAGAATCATCAACCACAATAACCTCATCAGAATCGTAGTGCTCTTTAGAATTACCACTATGCCTCCCCAGTTCTTTAACTATCTTCTTGTCACGCAAAACTACACAACCATCCTCATCATCAACCTCTCCTTTCCCACCTTTAGAAACCAAGGAACAGCACTCAGTTTTTGGTTTCTTATCCACCAATGAAGCTTCTCTTTTCTTTTGTCTTTCATCATGTTTTGTAGGCAGCCTGTCCACATAATTATCACCACGGGGTTCACTCTGCAAATAAGCCTTTGCCTCCTCTCCTTCAGTTTCAGACACAAAAGAATCCCCAACAAGCACTAATTTCGCACCCATACTTCTGGATTCATTTCCACCAACCCCTTTACCAGTAATCTTCATACCATGGGTCTGCTTACCAAATTTGTCACCCTCAGACTTGTATTGAATACGTCCCTTGTCTTCATAATCATCTACCACACTCTCGACACCATTTCTAGCCTTCTTAGTAGCATCTAAAGAAGAATCAGACATGTCAGAAGCAAGTGAAAATGAAGAGCCCGCACTTTCATACTCAGGCAAATCAACTTTCTTTCCATCGTCCACTTCTTTACAAATAACCGAAGGGAAAGAACCTTCAACCATGTCAGCTTTTCTGGCACCCCTCCTCTCGATTGACAGAAACTCAAGCCTCGAGCTCAAGTCATCAAGAATATCCCTAATCTCATTCCCACCAGTGTTGGCACTAGTCTTACTCGCATTCCTCTGAGGCAGTGTTGGTGACTCAAAATCAGTAATATCAGAAAAATTGGGCTCATCAAGCACCGCTGCTTTCTCAGCTGGAGCATTTTCTTGCCGCGATGAGATTTTACAAAGACGCCGTCTACCTTCAACCTTAACCTTTGTGGGTTTTTCTGGTTCTACAACTGTTTCTAAATACAAATAATAAAAACAACTTGTAAGAAATAATTTCGCAATTTGCAGTCACAGGGGCATATATTCAAACAGATTGTGGGCAAAGCGAAAAATGAGTACCAGGAGAAGAATCAAAACCAGTGAGTGAGAAATGGGGAATGTTATGATCACTGCGGTTGTTGTCGTTGTTGCTTTGGTCTTTGGATGAAGCTCTGCCTTCGATCTTCACCATGGATGGCTTTAAGGCCTCCATTTCCTCTTTATCGTCCTCTATTGATTCGATATTTGAAAACCCACAAAAATATAATTTAACGTTAAATAATTATATTTTAAAAATAAAAAACAATTGCAGACAGCGTAAAGAGTTGGGGTTCATACCAGCGAGTCTGGAAAAGGGTTTAGCAGAAGGAGAACCGAGGTCTTGGAGGAGGCGATAGTGGCTGTCGTTTAGGCTCTGTGGTTTCTTGCTGCTTTTCCTCTCCGCCATTTCAAAATAATACGAACGAAATAAAAATAAATAAAAACTTGAGATTGTAGCTCTACATATATAGGCAGAGAATAGAGAACATCAATGGAAAAGGAAAATATGGAATTTTTTATTTTTTATTTTTCATCTAATGCTGCGGTCTTTTCTATGTCAGGAGCGTTTCGTTTCCCGCTTTGCCTGGAACTTTTTAAATTTTGAGTGAGCAGCAGTCTTCATTATTTTGTCGGGTTTTAAAGATTTTCAAAGAATTAAAAAGTGTGGAGGAAACCAATTCAAATTTTTAAAGACTTTAAAAAATATTTTCCAACCAAAAAAAAACTTTTAAAAATATTTAGTGGTATTTAATTGTAACTTTTGAAAGGAATATTCATGAGTTTTTCTATTTAAATCTCGCATTTCTCTTTGTTCACCCCCATATTCTAAGTTCACCTCAACTTTTAATTCAAATTTTCATAATTTCTGAGAAAACTTCACTATCTTTCCAAACTAACCCTAAATACACATCCATCAGAAAAAAAGAAAAAAAAAACAATTTATAAAACTCTTCAACCTCACACCCCACACTCGAATCCTAAGATCTTCAAGTCCATCTTGCAGTTTCATACCAGCATTTTACAGGCATTACTGCATAATTATTCTTTTGCACCCGAATATTATTTTTTTGTAGAACAAGTTCTAGAATTTTTCAATGTAACATAGTGTAATAAATATTTTACAAGTAATAGCTTACAAGTGTAGTTGTTCTTCATCAAGATTTTTGTTCTGCTCTGGAAAACAGAGTTTTCACATGGTATTTTGATGTATATTTTCTTATTATATATATGTTGTACATTTAGGAGATAAATAAAAACAACAAGCAGAAGTGTGGAAGTAATCTGTTAATAAAAGAAAGAGAGGTGAGGAAGGAACGCTAAGCCAAGGGAATTCGAAAAATATCCACTCCATCCCTATACATCTATATTACTCTCACAATCCCAATTTAGGGTTTGTGAAGAGAAGATGAGAGTGTAGTATGTGTAGGGGCTTTTTTCTTCCGGCAGCTACCACGGGCCTGGGCTGCTGTAAAGAGCCAAATGTGTGGAATTGCCCATTGCGTCTAAGTTCAAGATCGGACCCTAAGAATGCTTTGAAAGGGTAGCTGAGCCTTGGGAAGCACCTTGGTTACCTTCACCAACAAAAATAACAACAACTTACAGATAGATTTTTTCGCTTGGCATGAGAGGCTTGTGGCATGGAAGCAAAATTGTCATGAGTTTAGCACTGAAGAGAAAGCTACGCATTCCTGAGGGGAAAATGGGGTGTTAAGGTAAGAGAAGAACGGTATGCATGAAGGTTTGGCTGAGAATAAGGGAAAAAGAGAGGAATGGGTGACTTGAGTATTTTTCCGGCAGCTTGACAGAGGCTCTGTTCAAGTGTTAGAACAGTCTGCCAGAAGAGGGAAAATGGGGGAAAAGGATGAATAGAGCACGAATTTGCTGAGTTTTGCAGGTGAGAGAGGAAGCTTGCTCTCTAGATGTGTGTTGTTGTGATGGGTAGGAAATGCCTCTTTTTATAGGCGCTGAAAGCTGTCATTTTCCAAGAAACCCTAATGGCTTCTATCCAATTTGGCCAAGTCTTTCCCTTCCTTTCTCTCCTCATCCTTTCAATCATCTTCTTGTGGTGAAATCTACTCTGCTCCTCCGCATAGAATCAGGGATTTTGGGAGCTCAAGGCCCCCTTTCCCGCGGCTGCCTCTGTGAAGAATTCCTATTTTCATCCCTCTCATTTTTCTTCTTTTCTCCTCTTTCCATGGCCAGATCTGATGAAGAAAAGAAATGGCTATGTATGCTGGTTCGAAAAGTGGCATCCTTCCTTGCGCGCCAATATCCCTTGGTCCCTTGAAGGTTTTTGCTTGGAACTTGTTCCTTCCATGGTTGAAGCTCTACAGTTGCTCTGTGCACGTGGTCCTCCAAGCTCCTTGCGCAGCTTTGTCCTCTAGCCAAGTGCTAGAGCTTTTGATATTTCTTATCCTAATTGTACGGGCCTTTCATGACAATAATTAAATAAATGGGCTACCCTTAAGTGTTGGGCCATCTTGATTGAGGCAATGGGCCATTCTTAGTTGGAGTAATGGGCTATTTTCTGGTTGGGCTATTTTGGTTGGAATAATGGGCTACTTTCTCTCTTGTGCTTACCCACGTTTGGGCCTAAGAAATGGGCTTGAGTTCCGAGGCTCCCAAGCAACCCCGGGACTTCCATTTCTTGGCCCATCAATGAGCCTCATGTCAACTTATTACCATCCATACCACAACCCAGTCAAGCAAGCACCAGGCATTCGCGTGGCTTGGGCCCACTTAAGCTTGTAGCGTGGCATGTTGCTTATTTGCTTGTCGTGGCACGTGTGCAAGCGCATATGACGAACTTTCGCGTGCCCAAATCGGGTTTCTTCTCGGTAAGGTATTGCATTGGGCCGAGAATTTATTTGGGCCGAACCATGGATTTTTTGGGCCTCAACAGTAGGTTTCTTAGATTGAAAGAGAAGAGTAATCCGGCAATATGGTGCAGAGGAGTTTGTGTTTTTCTAAAACTTAATATGAAGATATGTATTAGGGTTATGTATTAAGGTGTGTGGGGTGTATGTATAGATGTACTAGGGTTAAGTATTAAGTTGAATGACGTTTTTTGTCTTTTTACACAATAATAAAATTTAAGAGCTTAATGATTTAAGTATTGGGGGGAACAAAGAAAAATGTGGGGTTTAAATAGAAAAACTCATATTCATTTCATGCTTGTGTGGAATTTTAGGCCCCATTTGGTTGATTGAGGCTTAGGAATGGGAAATCAAATGTTTTCTCTTGTTTGGTAAGTCAAGGAATGAGAAATGGTTGTCTTGCACGTGGGAAAGTAAGGGGGAAAGTGAAGCCCTCCTCCCTCTTGGGTGTTATTTTCCTCATGGGAAAATTTGGGAAAATTAGCCAACATTAAATACAAATTTTTCATGACCATTTTGTCCCCATTAACAATTTAGAATTACAATATAGCATTAAATGCATTCTTTTTTATTTGGTTTCATATGGGTACAAATGGAAATTTAAACAAACTTTGTTTTACATTCCTACATAAACCAAACATGTGAAATGAAATTAAGTGATATTTCCTTGTTACTTTCTCAAGATTACTAAACATGATAAATGAATCTTCCATTTCTCATCTCTTATGAAAGACATGGGAACGTATTTCTCATCAAATCTTTTCTGCGAAACAAGCAGGGATCCTCTACTTGGATTTTCTCTGCCATGATCCGCAAAACAAATTGGGAGAAATAGGGACTCTATGTATCGAATCTGGACTTTCTGCTTGAATTTTATCTGCCATGATCTGGTTGGTTTTTCTCCTCCATGTGCCATCTCACTAAAATTTAATCCAAGGGATATAAAATTGACACTAAAACAAAAACTCAATTTTCTCAAAATTAGCAATGAAAAAAAAATCCCTAATTGAACTAACAGTGTCGTTAGTTCTCTCTTCTTCCCCTTTAACATCTCTGCATCGATCTTTTTCGACCAAAAAAAAACATCGGTCTTCCCAACTCATGATCTCTTTCATTTTCCCAAAAAAATTTCTTTCTTGATAAACATATCTTTTCTTATGTAAAAATTTAAAATAAAATCTCTTATCTTCCCATATGTCCAAACTTGCATTTGGTAATTACACACATATGATAACAAAAAAATATATTGTAAAGAACACAATGGTGGGAATCGGTTGTACCTATTTTTATTTGAAAATAACAAATCATTTTTTTTTTGTTGAAAATAACAAATGGTTCCTCATAGAAAGTTTTGCTTTTGTATCTAACATATCATTCTATGTTTTTTTTTTCTCTTAAAATATCTTGAATCTAATCCAAAGTCACAAACATAGAAAAGAGAATTCAAGTTATTGTTGGAAATATGAGTGCTAAATTGCTATAAAATAAACAAATAAATATTGCAAACAGAACAGATTTTTACAAAAAGGAGAATTGAATTAGAAAAACCTTAATTGAGTCAAGACAAGTGTTGGACACTCTAACCTTAAGACAAATTACACCTCACACTAGTGCTTATGGTTCACTAGCTTTCGCCTCCCAGGATACAACGACTCCCCTCCTTGTGAAAAAAACACTACAATTCACAAAGAACTTTGAACCAAATTATGCAGGAACCTCTCTTTGAAAGAATGAAAAACTCTAATGCTCTCTATATATGGAAGTCTGTTTGTTGTGAATTTATTTCATCCAATGACTGCAGGAGGATTGTTCTATTTATAGATGATGAAACACCCTTTCCAAAAAGGTATCCCAATATGAAAAGGTAATCAATGCATGCCTAGGTCTCAGATAGGGTTCCAGACATATATGAAGAGTTGTCATTCCCCATTTAAAGAACATTCGTTGCTCTACTTGGGCTCCTACACAAACTTCTAAATAGTTGGGCCATTATAATAACCCAATGAACTTTATTAATTTCCATTCAAATAGAAAATTAATATTAAATTTCATGCAATCCCCCACATGAATGGAAATTAGTTTGACAATATGAAAATGATAATGCAGACACTAGAGAGAGTTCATATTAGAAGAATACTGCATCTGGATAGGTAGCTTTTGGCCTTGAACCTTCCGTAGTGAAGTATTATCGAATTCACTTGGCTAATCAGTAAACGTGATGTCTTGAACTGTTCAGCCGTTCGTTTAAACCTAGACAATAATACTCACACAGTACCCTTCTAGACATATATGGTTTGATCAATTGTGCTTGTTTTGGCCTTGAGCAACTCCTGGTATTCATGAGTGCTTTAGAGAATTTAGCCCTAAAAATTCTCATGGAAACGACCACATTTCACACTCATATAGGTGACTTCCTATTGGTAATATCCTATCATATCTTACTCGGATAATCAAGGTATAGGAATCATTAAAAGCATAACTTAACCTAAATACATTACATGCAACACTGTATCATCATAGAACATGGGTAGGAGAGTATATCTCTGCAATGCTATTTTCAAGTTATCATGATTTAGTTGTCCCTTTTGAACCTAGATCTTGGGATCTTCAATCAACTAGGTTGGGATTCCACTATGACGACTCATTTGACATGGGCTTTAACCCCATTCCCCTTGATGATCTATAAACTTGCTCTCCGGTCAAACCTTTAGTAAACGGATCCGCCAAATTATATCATGTAGTCAATGGTAATTATACTACTAAAGAGTAGTTGCTTAACGGTGTTGTGTCTTCGACGTAGTTGAAACTTGCCGTTTTACATATTATTTTGTGCCCAACAATTGTAGATTGACTATCACAATGTATACATATAGTAGGCATAGGTTTTGGCCAACATGGAATATCTTCTAAGAAATTACGTAGTCATTCGGCTTCCTTACCAGCTTTATCTAATGATATGAACTCAGATTCCATAGTAAATCTAGCTATAATAGTTTGCTTAGGTAGTGTTTGGCAGTGCTTAATTATTTTTAAAAGCAGCTTTAATAAAAATTTGTCATGGGTTGGGTGTTTGGTAAACATCAGGAATGTTGCTTTTTTTAAAAAAATTGCGGTTAAGGACCGCTGTTTTTTCAAAGTCGTCTCTACCCAGCTTTTAAAAGTTGCTTCAAAAAAAATTTAATCGGTGGTTTTAATGAATTTTTGACTTTCCCATAATACCCTCACTTATTTTACAAATTGACAGTCTTTTGCCCCTTTTTTCTTCTTCATTCTGCGAACTCCATTTTCTTCTCTACTCTCTGTAGATGCTGGAATGAGAAAATTAATTGCTAAGAAGGTTGCCCACTCATCAATAACTTAATTACAATTATGATTTTTCAGTTTTCTACCTCTAAAACTTTTTGCATCTAGGGTTTTCTCTGTCAAATTGGGGGGTTTTCTATTTGTTGCAGGTGTTAGGAAGAAGAGAGAAAACCAGAGTGAGTGAGAGGGAGAGAGTGATGAGTTTCATGTTCCACCTGAGTTTGTTGTTTTTGTTTTTGATTTTGGGTGGAAAGATCCTGATGCAGTTGTCCCAACTTGTGGGGGGGGGGGGGGGGGGGGGGCTCAACTACCCCCACTGCAACACTGTAAACCAACTCAAATCTCCATGGCTGCAACCCAGAAATCTGTATTTCACTATGGCTACTTTCTCCACTATGTTATACCAAAACATAAACCCAACACATTTTTTCCCCTTTTCAGTTTCACCTACCCAAACGTACTAAAACTAATTGGGGGAAACATATTAAAAGAAAAAAAAACTGGGGAAACATGAGATATTTTTGGTTAGATGAAGGAATGAAGAAAAAAACTTGTAAATGGTAGAAAGAGAAAAATTGAAGTGGAGAGATGGGCTGTGTTAGGTTTCCAATTGGTGTCGTTGGGTTAGCATTCAATATATAACAAAAGACATCTACTTTTCTGAGAAGAGAAGAGCACATGTATTGTATAAATATAAAATAAAATAAAATAAAATAATGTAGTGAAGTTTTTTTTTTAAGTAGAAAAAGAATGAAGAAAAAAATAAATAGTTACATCATCATGTCCTTTTTGGTCATTATACATACTAAAAGCACTTCTATTTGGTCATTTACCAAATACTTTGATTACTTACAGCACTTTTTCAAATATAGTTTACCAAATGCCTAACTAATTTTTTTCACAGCTGATTATTCTCGCAGCACAGCAAAAACAATTTTTTTTTTTAAAGCACAACAACGCCAAACTAGCCCTTAGTATCAAATATTCAATTAGCATCACTATATCCTTCAAGTACAGCTGGATATCTTGTATAATGTAGTTCAACATTTTTAGTGTATCTTAAATATCTTCGAACTCTAACTATAGATTTCCAATGATCCCTTCCAAGAGTACTAGTATATCTGCTCAATCTATTAATAAAGTAAGCTATATCAAGCCTTGTGCAATTCATAAGACACATGAGACTGCCAATGATACAAGCATATTCTATTTGTGATACACAATGACCTGCATTCTTCACAAGATTAAGACTTGGATCATAAGATGTTCTTACTGGACTAGTATCATACTTGCTAAACTTTTCAAGTATTTTCTCAATATAACGTGATTGGGATAAAACTAGTACATCAGATGTTCTAGAAATTTTAATCCCTAGAATCACATCTTCTACTCCTAAATCTTTCATGTCAAAATTATTGGTCAAGATTTTCTTAGTAGATTTAATCATCCCAATATTGCTACCAATAATTAACATATCATCAATATAAAGACAAACAATGACAAAACCATCTTGAGTGCGTTTCATATAAACACATTTATCACACTCATTGATCTTGAAACCATTTGACATTAGTGCATTGCCAAATTTCAGATTTCATTGTTTTGGTGCTTGCTTTAACTCATACAAAGACTTAACAAGCTTACAACTTTCTTTTCTTGTCCATGAACAATAAGCCCTTCAGGTTGTTCCATATAAATTTCCTCATCTAAATCACCATTTAGAAAGGCCATTTTAACATCCATTTGATGTATCTCAAGATTATGCAATGCTACAATTTCAATTAACATTCTTATTGATGTTATTCTCGTAACAGGTGAATATGTGTTAAAGTAATCCAATCCTTCCCTTTGCTAATAACCTTCGACAACAAGCCTTGTCTTATATTTGTCAATTGATCCATCAGCTTTCATCTTCTTCTTAAAAATCCATTTATAACCCAATGGTTTATTTCTAGGAGGATGATCCACAAGTTCCCAAGTGTGATTTTTCATGATGGATTCAACTTCGGTATAAATAGCCTCCTCTTTCCATAAAGGAGCTTCAAGAGAAGTCATGGCTTCTTTGTAAGTTTGAGGCTCATTTTGTAACAAATAAGTTAGAAACTTAGGACCAAAGGATTTGGTTCTCTTAGCTCTCTTACTGCGCCTGAGTTTAAGTTCAGGTTCTTGTTATGTAGTCTCTTGGTCTATATTTTCTTGATGACGTTCTTGGTTATCACTATTAACTGTATTTCTTTCTTGTGCATCCTTATAAGGAAATACATTTTCAAAGAAAGATGCATTCATTGATTCAATAATCGTATTCACATGTACATCTAATATATCATATTTGTGTACAAGGAAACGATATGCACTACTATTAATGGCATAACCAATAAAGATACAGTCAATAGTTTTGGGTCCTATCTTAACCTTTTTAGGGTTTGGGACTGCAACCTTAGCTTGACACCCCTACACAAGTATTTATAGGAAGGCTTGTGACTTTTCCATAACTCATAAAGTGTCTTGTCTAACTGTTTATGAGGCAATTTGTTGAGAATGTAATTAGCAGAAAGTAAAGCTTCACCCCACAAATTATGGGGTGCTCTAGAACTTACTAGCAAAGCATTCATCATTTCCTTTAAAGTGCGATTTTTGCGTTCAGCAATACCATTTTGCTAAGGTGAGTATGGAGTAGTAGTTTGGTGAATAATTCCATGTTAGCAACAAAACTCACCAAAAGGTGATTCATATTCACCACCTCTATCACTTTTTAATATCTTTATTTTCCTGTTAAGTTGATTCTCAACTTCACTTTTATAATGTTTGAACATTTCTATGGCCTCATCTTTGCTTCTTAGATATACTTAACAGTATCTTATACAATCATCTATAAAAGTAATAAAATACTTTTTAGCACCTATAGTTTGTACAAATTTCAAGTCACAAATATCACTATGAATTAATTCTAGAGGTTCTGTACTTCTTTCTAGACTAGAATGATGATCTAGTTAATTTTGTTTCAACACAGGTTTCATATTTATTATGGAAATCAATATGAAACTTAGGTATTAGTTCCATGTTAATTAATTGACGTAGTTTGTCATAGTTAACATGCCATAATCTTCCATGCCACAAATCTTATGACTTAAGCATATAAGCAGAACTAACTTTATTATTATTAACTTTGTGTACAACAGTCATTACATTCATCTTGAACAGTCCATCAGTAAAGTACCATTTCCCCACTTACATTCCATTCTTAGTAAGTACAAACTTATCAAACTCAAAGACTAACTTGAACCCATTCTTGCTAAGTAGTGATCCAAAAACCAAGTTCTTCCGGATCTTAGGGACGTGAAGTACATTATTAAGAGTGACTTCCTTTCCAGATGTCATCTTCAGAACTATTTTCCCTTGGCCATGAATTTTGGAGGTGGAGGAGTTACCCATGAATAAAGGCTCTCCTTGATCATTTTGCCTCATATGTAGAACACATCTTCCTTTCAAAACATATGTGGCGTGTAGCTCCAGTATCCACCCATCATTCCTTGGTGTTGCCCACTAAGTTAACTTTAGACATGACTATAGAAAGATTTATATATGATAAATCGGTTGAAAGCTTGTCTTCTTTAGTAATGTGTACCTCAGTCTTACCCTTTTTCTTTTGGTTGCCTTGTCTATTTCCACTTCAACAATCCATAGCTCGATGGCCCTGCTTGTTGCAATTGAAACACTTTCTCTTAAACTCCTTTCTACTTTCCTTGACTTGAGCCTTCTCCAGAGTGCTTCCTCTTCTTGTTATTTCTTGACTCTTTTTCCACTATGTTAGCCTTAGCTTCCATCATGGATTCGGTGTAGAAGGATCTGGTTCAGGATATGAGCCAAATTCAATGTGGTGATGTAGAACAACATCTTTTGTTGCCATCTCTTAAAATTTATCCCATTAAATTTTTCAGACTTCTTTGCATGATTATGGGATGAAGGCAACACAATAGCAGGTGCACTTGTCTTCATAGAAAGACCCACTTTTTGTATCTCATTTGACATTTTCCTTAATTGGAAGGACAATCTCAATATCAATAAATAAATATTGGGCAGTCTTAAAAGATAAACAAAACTTAATAACTAGCAACAATCTGTTACAATAAACCACAAACTGAAACTAATAATACAAATAATAGAATAAAAGTTCAGTAAACGTAATATGACAATTATGCAGAATAACAGTTATGCAAAATCTTATAATTCAAAGGTACAGTAAAATATATGCATAATATTGCAAGTATCCTTAGCAGAAAATAAAAAGAACGATGCCAACCCAGTAGGAATAATTTTCTAATGTATGTATCCTTGTTTAACAAAAGAAACAGAAGACTGACAAACTATTATGGATCTCGATTACAATTAACAAAACAGTAAACCTAATTGCATTAGATGTCTGCAACTTCAAAGTGTTGATAAAACAAAAAGAATTTAATATGATAACCACAAAAAGGAAAACCAACTTAAAGATGTTCTTGCAATTTTCAATCTTATTAGTAGTGCAGTATGTTTGCAAAATTAACGCATATAGCAATTAACATAATTAATTCGTCTTAAGATTGTTGGAAATATGAGTGCTAATTTGCTATAAAATAAACAAATAAATACTGCAAACAGAACAGATTTTTACAAAGGGAGAATTCAATTAGTCGAGGCAAGTGTTGGACACTTTGACCTTAAGACAAATTATGGTGCTTATGGTTAACTAACGTTCGCCTCCCAGGATACAATGACTCCCCTCCTTGTGAAAGAAGCACTACAATTCACATGGAACTTTGAACCAAATTATGCAGGAACCTCTCTTTGAAAGAATTAAAAACTCTAATGCTCTCTCTATATGGAAGTCTGTATGTCGTGAATTTATTTCATCCAATGACTGCAAGGGGATTGTTCTATTTATAGATGATGAAATACCCTTTCCAAAAAGGTATCCCACTTTGAAAAGGCAATCAATGCATCCCTAGGTCTCTGATAGGGTTCGAAACATATATGTAGAGTTGCCATTCCCCATTTGAAGAACATTCGTTGCTCTACTTGGGCTCCAACACAAACTTCTAAACAGTTGGGCCATTATAATAACCCAATGGACTTTATTAATTTCCATTCAAATAGAAAATTAATATTAAATTTCTTACAATAAGAGATTAAAGAAAAGAAGATAAAGAATGTAGTACTCATCAATACTCAAATTACTTTTTGATGGGAAAGGTTGAATGTTTTGATTGATGAGGCAACAATGAGATTTTTGGGGGCAGACGTGCAGAGAAAGGAAGAAAAAGAAAAAATAGCAAACGATTGCAAGGGGTTAATTATGGCATTTTTTCCATTTTTAATTAGGAGAATATTGGGTTTTTATTTTAAGGATTATGTGTCTAGTTTATATACTTTAGATTAAACTTTACCGAGGTGGCATGTGGAGGACAAAAGTCAAGCATATCATGGTAGAGAACATTATAGCAGAGAATCTGAATCCCTTTGTCTCAATCCTCGAGTGAGGGAAAAGACGGCATTAGATTTTTCATTCAACAACACAGCAAAAGTGACACTCTTCGCACATGACATAACCAATCTGATCCAAAAGGAATTGAACCCCATTGTCTACATTAAGGCTCCTAGAAAATCTCATTCCACTCTATCGTATTCCTTATTCAAGTCCACCTTCAAAGACGCCTCAAATTTATTTCCTTGTTTACGCATCTTGAGGTAGTGAAACAGGGGAGGTCCTACACCTAGGGCAAGGTATCTTAAGAAAACAAACACTAGGGTTTTAGGTTTAGAGAATGAGTAATAGAGAATTGGTTGAATATTTTCTTTGTATTCACAAACGTCAACAATATACAATATATATACATGTACATTCTTCAATCATGCCTGTTTCTAAGGCCTAGAAGCCGTGATCCACCTTTGGTGGGATTTGTCCTAGACTAACTTAGGAAAGTAAATATACACTACTACAAAAAATGAAATAGACAACGGAAATCCACCATCGTTGTGATGTTTTGAAAACCGTCGTTAAATCGACTGACATCTTTTGAACGTCAAACTACGATGGTTTTTCACCGTCGTTGTTTATCTGTAAAGACAATGGCTTTTCCTAAAAACCATCGTTGTTTTGATGTAAAGACGACGCTTTTTGGAAACCAATGCTCTCAACTTGAGTGCCTCCCTTAGTAATAAGACGAGCCTAGTAACGTTCAATGGTGTCATCAGACTTGTATTTGATTTTGTAGACCTACTTGCATATGATCAGTTTATGACCTCTCGACAAGGGAACCATACTCCATGTGTTATTTTGCTACAAGGTTTCTAATTCTGCATTCATGGTTTGTTGCCAATTTAGATCAAGGATAGCCTGAACATAGGATATAGGCTCGGTATGACATGTAATGTTAGCTAAAAAAGCACAATGGGCAGAAGATAAACGAGAGTATGAAAGAAAATGGGAAAGAGGATATCGAATACTTGATGTAGAAAGAGGTGCCGAGTTAGAGTGATTGACTTGGTTGGACATGTGGTAGTCTTGATGCCAGGCCGGAGGGTGCTTAGGACGAAGAGACTATTGTAGAGGTAGAATGGAAGAAGCTGGAGTTTCTGAAGATTGGGAAAAAGGTGGAGTAGGGTCGACTTGAGGAAAAGGCGTTTCAGATGGGGCAAAAGAAGAGGGTTGGGGGGACATGAGTAAGGTAGGGCTAGTGGAAATGTCGAATGTGTCAGGAGCATGGATGGGAGATGGGAGCTCGCGTGTGTCAGGCACGTTGGCTTGCGTAAGTGGCGGCTTCTTTTGATAAGGTGGGTGAGGTGGAATGCTGGTGGGTAAAGGTTGTGGTGGGGGCTAGTTATGAGTGACGTTAGGGGAAAAGTGGGGCATCAATTAGCTAGGGTCAAAAGAAAAGAGAAAGGAAAAGTGGTTTCACAAAATTTGACATCACGACTGACGAAAAATTTCTGAGTCTCCAAATCATAAAGTTATCCGACAAAGACATAACTTTTGGCACAAGGGTCAAATTTGTGAGTAGGGTGAAAAACAATTGCATGACATAAACAACCGAAAACTCTCAAGTGATTGAGTGATGATGAATGGTGGTATAACTATTTAAAAGGTGATTTAGTGGATAACAATGGTGATGGTATTCTGTTAATAAGGTAGACATCAGTCAAGACACATTCACCTTAGAAAGTAAGGGGTATATGGGATTGGAACCGTAGTAAACGTGCTACAATGAGGATATGGCGATGTTTGCGTTTGACAACTCCATTTTTGTTGTGGAGTGTAAACACAAATGCATTGATATTCGATGCCATTTGTTTGAAAGAAATCTCTCATGGACAAACATTCAGACCCATTGTCTACCCCGATGACTTTAATGTTGACATGAAATTGAGTATAGTAAAAGCAACAAAAGATTTTAAAATATTTTGAGTTTCAGACTTATGTTGCATAAAAAATACCCCCCATGTGCACCTAGTAAGATCATCCACAATGGTTAAAAAAAAACGTGCACCTGAATGTGTGGACCCTAAATATCACAATGTAACAAATCAAATGAAGCATGAGTTGATTTGGAACTTAAAGGAAATGGAAGTCGTGTTTGTTTGGCCATGGGAAAAACACTACAAAGATTATCAAAAGAGATATTTTTGGAAGACAATAATGGAGAAACTAATTTAAGATGGGAAGGTGAGGGATGTTGAAGTCGCATATGCCACAACTTTGAATCACGCCCCAAATCTGAGAATAACGAATATTCCCAAATCAGGGTGCGTGAATTGAAATAAATAAATAAAAAAGATTGAAAATTTGGTTAAAATACATTACCATTATATTTATAAAAAAAAATTATAATAATCTTACAAGTATACAAGATGTAAATAAAAGTTTATCACTCTAAACTAATCCAACTTCTCTGGTTTCGACTTTGTCTTGCCCACTAATAGATCTGAAAAACAAAATAGGTGAGGGATGAGCAACCACCGCTTAGTGAGTAGATTATGTAATATGCCAGTCAAGCAATGCCATTTTACACACTCTAGAAAATATAATAAAAAGGTACACAATCCAAATCATATAACATCATTACTTCATATCTTGGTTATCCTTCAAAAATTGTACCCAGTACGTGACCCCTATCTGCCTCACTGCCCTATGTCCCCGTCTAGTACATTTATTCTTCGGATACCCCGTCACTGAAGTTCTCATGTTTCATGAATAATACATACTTCACAAAAACTCCAATTAATATATATTGTGTGAAATATTGCACAAATTAGACATGCTTGACTTGAAAATAGAGAGAGGTTTGTAAATATAATAAATCCATGATTTTCACATTTATCACAAAATAAGAATTTTTAGAACATATTACATAACCCACTCACCATGATAAGTATTCACCCTTTTTGTGTTTAGTACTTGTGAAATGGCAGGGTAAAGTTCCCCATTAATCCAAAGACCATGGTTGGTCAATAAATTAACTTTCTTTGTGTGTCGAGTGTGCCACCGTTAGCAATTTTTCAATTCTAACAGACTTGAGAGTAAAAATAACTTGCGCCCCAAGCTATTGACTTTGAACAAACGATTGTGAATTTGGGTGAGGAATATCTCCCAAGTAAGTTCTTTTCTATGCCTTAGACTGGTAAGGACTTCATAATTTATCTAAATAAAACTGGAAAGTAAAGCAAAAATACAAGTGTTTGAAAATAAAAACAAGTTCAAGGAGAACTGTTTGAAATACAGTAAATGAAAGGAACTGCTAAGTCCGGAAATACATCAAAATATTGGACTTCGAATTCTGCCTGGAATGCCATTTCTGAGACTATTTTAGTCAAGCTGGACTGCACTGGATTGTGTGGTTGGACTGGATTGGCTGCACCTTCAACTAATAAATATTAGCTGAAAATCGATACCAATGTCGAAATTGGCAGAGCTATAATCAAGTTGAGTTGTGAGTGGCTGGGAATTTTGAACAGAATCTCAAGGATAGCTTTGAAGGTCCTTGGTATCTTTGTTGGCTTTGCTTCTATTGAAGGCTAGAATGATTAGTGAACTGATTGTTTCTTTTGTATTTGTTTTGTTGATTGTTGGTTCTTTTTCAGTTCTCATCCCTTGTATTTATAGGAATTTTGGTTCCTAAAAATATCTGGAAAATATATCCTGGAAAATATCAGTTGTGATGAATATCTTTTCCTTGTAACTTGTGAAGAAAATATCCCTCTTTTGGAGGCACATGGATGTTTTGCAGAGATACTTAGCATTCTTTCTCTAAGAATTCCTTTTGAATACCTTCTGGCCATTTTTGTAACTTGTGCTTCAAAATATCTTAACTGATGAGACCACACGGGTCTGTAGTTCCTGAGACTTAAATGGCTATAGGAGATAACTTTTGCTTTTACCTTTCTGTTGATATGGTCTTGAGTTAATGAAGGTTAGTCCTCAAGTTTCAAAATATGTAATCTGGGAACTTGGGAAAGCTATTTTGGCTTATTTTATCTCTTGGAATGATATGGGCTTTTTTTTTCCAATTTTTTGGCAAGTGGAGCCCGAATAGCCAGTTGGGCTGATGAGTAAAAAATAAGTCCAAATGTATTTTGGCTAGAATGGAGAGTTTGGCCAAAAAGTGCAAATTTTGGTACAAACAATAAGTATGAAATATTGCAAGACAAACACACACGCTCTTCAACTTGTTTCTTTTTCTTCCTTATCTCTCTCTCTCTCTCTCTCTCTCTCTCTCTCTCTCTCTCTAACACTACTTCATGGTAGAAATCTATCTTAAAGGATTGGAATGAATGATTGAAGTAAGGAAGCATGATACTTATAGGAGAGGATATGCATGCACCCAAATAATATTTATATATACAATATTTTAAACCACCAAAAAGATAAGATAGAAATGTAAGGGAATAATGTGACTTATTCCCTTTGGCCAATGATATCACAACAACACCACCAAAAGATAAGATAGAAAGATGAGAGAATGATGTAAGTCATCCACCTTTGGCCAATGAAATCACAACACCACTTGTTACTAGCATGCAAGGTGGCATGGCAATGATGATTTGATTAAAACCAATTCTAAGTCTCTACACACGGATAACAAGAATGGTGTCATCTTTCAACTAAATGGATAATCTCGTGCTAGGCTTAAGATTTAATAACATATAAATCTTCACAATAAATATTTCAATAAGAAAAATTCATATTAATAAATAATTATTATATATATATATATATATATATATATATATATATTTATTGGTTCTCACAGTGTGAGACATGTAATATAGACCACCATGCTGTTTACCCAAGCCAATCATCTTCCACGTAGCCAAGTCTTGCAAGACACAGAAAATGGGAAACAAAATGGCATAACATTTTAGAGCAGTAGTTACTTTGCTTGCAGACATGAGATTTAAGCGAAAAGAAGAAACACATAAAACATTATCTAAGGTGATATCTGAATTGAATGGTACAGTACTTGTGGAAGTGATTGGGGAAGAAGACCCAGTGGGTAAATTAACAATGAGTATTTGTGCGAATTCTATTTTAGTAAAAAGTGTGGAATCATAAGTGATGTGGTCAGTACCTCTACTATCCAAAATCTAAGGCTTAGTGAATACATAATTAATTAAGCCAATGGAAAAAGGAGACAAACCTGCAACATTTGCATAAGCATTGCTAAGACCGAAAGCATGGTTTTGAGTCATAATAGACACGGCATGGGCAACTTGTTGAAGTTGGTTTGTAGAAAATCTATGTAATGGGTTGTTGAGAGGCCTGCGTGTTGGAGAACTAGGCTGGTTATGGAGTCCAATTATTAAAATTGAAAGGTTTGGCTGAAGTATTAAAGGGTTGCGGCTAGGCCATGTGTAGATTGGGAGGAATCTGCTGCGTTGGCAACAGTAGAGGAATTACATGGACTCTCTCGAGACCCATGCTGCTGTTGTTGTGGTTGACGTTGGCAATTGCTTGAGGTTCCTACGTTATTTGGAACCCATATGCCATTTTTGAATTTGCGTATTTCCTCAGCATTACCTCTCCTGTCACAATATTTGCAATGGAATTAGAGTTCAACAATTTTTAATTGTATGACCTCCTCTGTCGCAGTGTTCACAAAGCTTATTTTTCGAATAATTTGATAAATTGTTTGGTCGACTCTGAATCGCAGCAGCGATGGAAAAATTCTCAGTTGATTCTAATGTCGTTTGTCGCTGTGTTTTATTGTGAATGACGAGTGAGTATGTTTGACGAACATTATGCAATGGTGTTATCATGAGGATGTTGCTATGAACACCGCTCTAGGTGTCATTGAGTCCCATTAACAATTGCATCATTTGATATTCTACCCTCTGTTTATTGTGTGCTTTCATCTAGTTGCAAGTAGTAAGATTTCAATATGCCTCTAATTTATCCCAAAGGCCTTTCAGCTTTGTGAAATAAGCTAAGACAATCATGCTGCCTTGTGAGAGAGAGATGATGGACTTTTGGATCTGATAGATTGTTGGTACATTCTTTTGTGAGAATTGATCTTTGAAATCTTCCCACATTTGGTGGGCAGTATTGGCATGAACCCCTTTGGCTAGATCGGGTTCTACTGAGTGAGTGAGCCATGATAAAACCATATTGTTGCATTGATTCTAGAGAGCATATTCTGTTGGTTGTTCTATTTCTAAAAGAGTTTGAATGGATCCATTGACAAAGCCAACTTTGTTTTTGGCTGTGACAGCATCAATCATGGATTTACTCCAAGATGGATAATTGGCGCCATTCAATTTTGTTGGACAATCATGTGAATAGGGTGATCTGAATGATGAACAAAGTATGGGTTTGATGAATCCATATTGGAATTATTGTTGTTGGTGCTTGAATTGTTGGAATTGGACTTTTTTTTGTTTTCTTGTGGTGTTTGATCTTCATCTGCCATGGTGTTTAAAGACGTGCTAGGGTTTTGAAAAGGTCAAGTAATTAGGCACCAGGATGGTATTTTAATACCATCTTAAGAAAACAAACAATAGGGTTTTAGGTTTAGAGAATAAGCAATTGAGAATTTGCTGAATATTTTCCTTGTATTCACAAACGTCAACAGTACACAATACATATACATGTACATTATTCAATCATGCCTATTTCTAAGGCTTAGAAGCCATGATCCACCTTTGGTGGGATTTGTCCTAGACTAACTTAGGAAAGTAAATATATTACAATAATATTCTTAATAATGTAGGTTGTTGCCTACCCCAAATTTTCAAAAAGAAAAAAAATACCCATATAATAGCTTAGCCCATGTGAAACATACAAACCTATTCCCATCCAAAAAGCAACCCACATGTATGCATAACCCAAAAATTTTCTTATTTTGAATCATCTTCTTCTTTTGAATTATCTCCCTCTGTAATGATCTTTTCTTTAATTATCTACCCTCAATTTTTTCTCCTCTTTAATTATATCTTGTGGGACATCCTAGATCACCTAAGGATGTCAAATCTATTAAATAAGTTAAAGAAGTTAATAGATGCTTGTTGCGAAACAAATAAAATGAATGATCATAAACCACAAGTGAATTATCAAACAAAGTGACAGTTCAACTCCTTTATTAACTCACCACATTTTAAAGTTCCAAGAAGTTGATCAATGGTATAATACACCGACCATGTTGTTGTGCGGAAGCGTCAACCAACTGTGAGTGAAAAATAAACAACAACTTGGCAAGAGATAAAAGACGTAACAAAAACAACACCAACAAGAACACCAAGATTTATACTGGTTCGGCAATGCCTACATCCAGTTTGGAGACGATGGAGTATTCCATTATAATCGAATGAGAGAATACAATAGTGTTTAACACTTAGAAACCCAAGCACCAAATATACCCAAGCTCACACACTCAAGAATATAAAGGGAATACAAATTGAGTACAAACTTAAAAGGGAAAAATAACCAATAGCAGCAACAAATGATTTGCTGCCCAACCCTTATTTTTCCTCTCACTTTTCTCTCTCAGACTTTGGTGCGGCTCTCCTCTCACTCTTCTGCAGCACTTGCTTCCTCCTCATTTTATAAACCCATGCAGTAGCTTACAAAAGAAGCAGCCGCATGCCTAAGGAAGCCATAATAAATGGCTGGTGCAAATGGTCTCCCTAGGACGGCGCCATTAATGTCAAAGCACCCAAACAGAAAATATGTGCAACCAACATTTGCATGGCTTGTCTACCACGTGTTGCTGTCTGACAAAGCCAACTACCAATATAAATAGCCGAAAGTGAGTTTCACCTTTTTGACTATTGGTTTGAGCCAATAATCAACACATGTAACAATAGTGAAAGTTAAAAAAGTAATTTTCTTGATCATGATGAAATCATGAAATATGAACTTCAATTAAGGAGCTAGATTATGTATATAAGGTGAATAACATCCAAGATAAAGTATCTTGAAGAAGCATTTTAGAAATGACTATATTCCAAAAGGAAAAGTGGGAGCCCGTTCAAAGTCAAAAGGAGAATCGCCTTTGCCTAGTGAGATTGTCTTCAAAAGAAATCTAAAAAGAAAAGAAATGAAAGGTTCATATGTTTATCAATAAGTATGCGATCATATATGATATGACCAAGATATTGCAAAACAAGTTGCACTTAATACAAGTGTATATTAAGGACAACATTGTAACATCCTAGGATCAGAACCCTGAACAACTGATAAAGCATGTCTTTTTGAGTTACAAAACCCAAATAGACAAAAGGCGAAATAAGAGAAGAGATATAGCATTAGAGCATCATAGTGGAAGAATACACCTGAGTGAACTCTAATTTAGGAGTAAACTCTAGAAAGTCGTTCTATATAATATTGGACGTTGTAACACTAATTAGTTTATGACGAAGAGCAGTAAATATCTACGCAATAGAAGTTGATGTCAACATATTTTTGGATGAAAAGTAAAATTCTTTTACGGGAGTAGTTCCTACCATGATAGATCAATGCTCTTATAAGAAGAGAATACTCATGAGGTAATAGCTCAAGCCAAGGAACTTAAGTCTCATCAGGCATCCAAAATTTAGAGAAGCCATTAAATTAAATGAGCTGGTAATTCATGATGACAATCGTCTCTAAGTTGCTAAGAAAGTTGATATAACATAGATCACAAAAGCCTACCTAGAACATATCGGCTATAGCTTAGTAAGCGTCTCAAGTTCAAACACATTGTGTGGCTGCTTGGCTTTATGCACAAGTGGGAGAGTATTAGATATAAGCCCTATAAGCCAATATAAAAATGGAATACTCTAATGATATAATATAATTAATATAATCAAAGGGGCATAAATGTTACTTTAAGATACATAATATACACAAAGTAACAAGTCCATGGATAAAGATATAAATGGAAAGCAGTCGAAAGAAGTTAGATTCACGAGACCTTTCCATCATAGGAGTACCATATCCTAAAAGGTTTGTGGTCATAGGATCACCAATTAGACAATGGTGAACCGCAAAGACTGGTACACACTATGTTTGCTCAAACGAGAGGATGACTAGTCTCAAGTCATTCGTGTAGAGACACTAAGACAAGTGTGTAGGTGCTCTATAGAGATAAAGTTTGCTGAACACAATCAACTCAAGAATTCTTGTATGGAAGTCTTACTCACAAGTGTCAAATAAAGAATTCTAAGTTATGATAATGCAAATTAATCCTTAGACATGAGACATCACGGTTGTCTTGTGTATGGTTTGTTTGTCTTTGAGAGAACCATATAGTCGTATCAAAAGGTTGTGACTTAAAGGTGTTCCACATGATACTCTATATGTGCACAGAGGCATGTGAATGCACAACAAGGAATCTCTACTCTTAGTGGGAAGAGAGAATACTCTAAAGATATGATTCGTTGAATCTTTGGTCAAAGTACAGGATGAGAATTGAAACAAGAACGTTTGCAATTACATCCAAGTGAATCATATAACCTAGAGATGTCATGTTAGGGATTTGACACAAGTTAACCATATCCCAACAACACGACTTAGAGTATTGTAATAGAGAAGGACCGAATTGCATTGTAATAATAAACTGACTAGGTTCTCTAAATGAATTCTATTTTGCTTGGGTAGTCATGACATACAACTAGTTGTCACTCATGGTTTGTGGAAGCTCTCTAAGGACTAATTATAATTTGTCTTCGCCAATATAGAGAATTGTATAGAGGGATACAATTCACATTCGATTTAGAAGAAACCATTCTTACCTACAACCTCGCTAATTAGAACCTATAAGATCGCACACCGAAAAGGTAGGGATCGAGAATTTAAAAGAGAATAAATGATTTTGCGGTTTGATCAAAGTCAAGGTCAAAGTCAAAAGTCAAAGTCAAAGGTCAAAATCAAAGATCAAACTGTGAGCTCCTGTAAATATTTTTATTTTTAGTTGGACCTTCTATGTGAATGAGAAAAAGTTTGGGCTCAAAGTGGTGACAAGTTGGGAATCCTAGAAAAGGATATTAAGTGAGTACCTCTGTCACTTGTATTGATCCACCTCTTCTTGTATCAGGCCATGCAAACTTGCAGTTCCTTTCTCTACTAGATGCTGTTGGTTTTGCCAAAAATCCGTTTTGTGTACTATTAAAACAATTAGGAAGCATGCTCTTGGTTTGCTGAATTGCTCCCCACGTCTGGCCTTGGTTATTTCAGTTTTCATTTCAAAAACTGAGAGATGTATGCCATTCACTTTCTTCAAGGCAGTTTTGTTGGCTGCTGTTGAGGCCCAAAAAATCCAAGGTTAGGCCCAAATATATTCTCGGCCCAGTGCGATACCTTACTGAGAAGAAACCCGATTTGGGCACGCAAAAGTCTGTCATGCACGCTCGCATGAGTCACAATCCACGTGCCATGCCAAATAAACATACAATCTGCCACGCTAAGAATCAAAATGAGTCTATTAAATGCACTGACTCTACAAGCCCATGCTAATTATCCCGTCAAACATCATATCCCTTTCCAAAAGCGATAAAATTCAAGCACGCCAAGCTACATGCAATGCCAAGCGAAAATCATTATTATTAAACCTAGCCATGCTACAAGCTTAAGTGGGCCCAAGCCACGCAAATGCCCGGGGCTTGCTTGAGTGGGTTGTCGTATGGATGGTAACGAGTTGTCATGAGACCCATTGATGGGCCAAGAAATGTAAGTCTCGGGCTGCTTGGGAGCCTCGAAACTCAAGCCCATTTCTTGAGCTCAAACATGTGGGTAAGCATAAAAGAGAGAAAAACTAGCCTAATACTCTGGGAAAATTAGCTCAATACTCTAGAAAAAAACAGCCTTTTATCTCAATAAAATAGCCCATCACTTGGAAAGGTTGGCCCGTCCCCTTAGTTGGCTAGACAATCACCTTAGAAAAGCCCACACAGCCAAGATAAATATCTGCAATCTCCAGCACATGGCTGGAGACAAAAGCCTCGACTAAAGCCAAAGCCGCCTATGTATGTAAGCTGCTAGGAGGCTCCAGCACGTGGGCAAAAAAAAACAATCCTCAAAGCAGATTGTTTGAAAAGCTAGAGGATATTGGCGCGCGCAGGAGAAAAGGCAGCCTTCAGACCAGCCAAAGTTTCTTATCTCCTTCCTTTACCAGACCTTGCCATGAAATAGGGGAGAAAAGAAGGAAGAAAGATATCTGAAAGTGGGCATTCCCCACTGGGACTGCTGCGGGAAAATCCTAGAGCTCCCCAAATCCTGTTTTTGTGCAATTGGGCAGAGAGAATTTCACGAAATAGGATTAGTCGAAGGAAGAGAAGAGAAAGGAAGGGAAAGACTTGGCCAAAATAGAAACCATTAGGGTTTCTTGGAGAATGGGGGCTTCCAGCGGCTATAAAAGGGGTAATCTTTTACCCATCAAAACCAATCCACATCTGGAGAGCAAGCTTCCTCTCTCACCCTGAAATCTCTACAATTTCGAGCCCTATTCCTCCATCTCCTCCCCTTTTTCTATTCTATTAAAGCGTTTCAGAGCTTGACAAAGTTTTCGTCAAGCTGCCGGGAACTACTCAACACACCCATTATAACCCCATCTCTCTCTCTCTCTCTCTCTCTCTCTCTCTTTTTCTATTCAACAAACCCACTTAGAATCCATTCCCCCTTGTCTTAAAACCTCTGTTCCCATAGGAATTCACAGCCCTCTCTCTGTTTATGCTAAACTCATGACAATTTTGCTCCCATGCCACAAACTTCTCATGCCAAGCTAAGAATCTACCTGTAAGTTGTTGTTATTTTCGTTGGTGAAGGTAACCAAGGTGTTTCCTAAGGCTTCACTATCCTTTTGAAACATTCTTGGGGCTTGATCTTTGAACTCAGACACAGGGGGATAATTTCAACAGTTCGCTCCTTACGGCAGCCCAGCCCATTTGTAGCTGCCGGAACGAACAAGCACCCACAGCTGCTTTGGAACTCACTTCTCCACAACTCAAAATAAAATATGTCCTTCTGTAAAGCTGTTCCCCTACCTCTCTAAGAGCACTTCCACCCATTTGCCATGGCAAAGGGCAAGGGGAGGCAAGGGCTACTACTATTCACATGAATAGTGGCAACCCTTGCAAAAGGCTTGTGTTGTTTTCACCCATTGCCATGGCAACCACTATTCACATGAGATATGAGGAGAGGAATTTGTATAGAGTTTTGGTGTGGGAAGTGAAAAATATGACTAAGTATTTATTTTTTTTAAAATTATGAAATTTTTAGTATTTTTTTTTAAAAAATTTATATATTGTTTAAAATTTATTTTGGTCGCTGACGTCAGCAAACCCAAGCTAGAGCAGGGGCTGGTTTTGCTTAAGGGCCAGCACAGGCTTGTGGAGCCCAACCCCAGCCCGGGAAAAAGTGGCCCGCTGGAACGCCATTTTTCTTCTTGGGCCTCCCTTGCCCCAGCCCTGGGGCAACGGTAGAGTTGCTCTAAGAGAACATATTCAAAGGTGAGCCAAGTCTAATCAATCTAGACACCTACAACTCAGTTTGAGTGGACTCTGTTCAATAGAGACTGGTGCTTTGGGTAAGGCATGGGTCTAGCCTTACATGGCCATTTCGGTTCCTCGTTTGGTGTTGCTGTCTTCTTGAACTTTGTTCCTACGGTCGAGATCTCTAACATATCCAAAGTTAAGAGACATTCGAGTTTCTTAACCATTTGAAAGTCTGTCTAGTTACCCTCATTCTTTTTGTGTGCTGGTTACACTTTATTGTTGACTTAATCACTATTGCAAGTAGCTTTCCCTTATCCTAATGACATCTAGCCCTTCATGAAAGTTGGTTCTACATGTCTCGACTATAAACTATCAAAATTTGAGAAATATAGTCAGCTCAAATCATGATGTAATGTCACTTGCTCATCCTTGTCTACTATGTTGATGTGGGCTTTGATTCCCCCTTGCATGTCATTTTATGTTGCTCCTTCAACACATCTTTCTTCATAAGAGTTGTACCTCAGTTAGAGAACTATAACATATCCAAAATTCTCAGATATTGGAGTTCTCTAACCACCCGACACCTTGTTCAAGGTTAGCTAGTCATATACTCTACTATCTTGATTATAGAACACCTTACTCACTATTGCATGTCTATTTCTCTTGCTCAGATTGTAATATGTCACGACCCAATTCGAAAACAAGGAATATTCCTGAATCATGGTGTGAGTCATACCTTAGTCATAAGAATAAAATTCTACAACCATGATATGATGAGAAATAGAGCCACAAAATAATACAAATTTGCTTAACATCACAAAATCAGAGTCGAAGTAGCTTGTAGTTAACTACACACTAAGATCTTTAACAAACGGTTGACTACTTACAAATATTAATTACACAAATCAATAATAAAAGCTCAGCAGCTTAGTTGAACCCGCTTCCTCAAACTTCTTCTTTAATTTTGCACAATCTATTCGGGTATGAGCATTCTAATGCTCAGTAGAGTACCGTCAAACCCCTCAAGGTCAACTATCACAGTTAATCAAAGTGTCATGCATCAAACAGCACAAGATACAGAAATTATGCAACCATACTAGAAAAAAATAAATTTACATATGTTGTGATGCCATGAACTCACTCCCTTCTAATCCCACTAATTCACTCTCTTTCATTAGAGGCCCTGCTCCCATCATCTCAATATATTCAAGCTCTGCTCCCGTCACCTGAATATATTCCACATTTAATTTACTTAGATATATCTAAGGCCTTCTTCCACCCCTTAGATATACCTCAAACGACACACACACACCCCAAACACTACTGTCTTTATGATGCATATGTAATGCAGCGCAAACATCATTTATCTCTGCAGAATAATAATATAAATAATAACAATAATATTCTAGGCTTAATCACATGCATAATAATATTCACTCAACGTCAAATAATATCCACGGAGAAACATCAACAATAATATTCACATAACATCAAATAGTATTCACCAAGCAATGCAACAATAATATTCATATTTATAGTACTATATATAATCACCAAGATTAAAAGTGATATAGCCCAATCATCGGGAAATCAGGAAACCCTACCTCATGTCCAGCTAGCTTAACCTTGTGCGGTTTCGTCCTTGAAAGTACGCAGAGTAGAACACCTAGTTAAGATAATTTACTGATTAAAATTCATTGGAAATAAGGAAACAAATATGAGTGTCCTACTAGCGCACGTAGACCTAAAATCCCACAAAACTTCGATAAGTTGTTCAACCCGATTGTTACTCCCTTAACCTTACGTCCAAGCAAGCATAGAACCAACCGTCAAGGAAAAACTAATCTATTCCGCTCCTATAATAGTTATACTCTTTGGGATGTTTAAAATTAGATGGTTGGGCTCTAGACTTATACAGAAAATTTAAAACATCAATTTAAAAATTTCAGTTTTGCTAAACATTTGGGTTGAAACACATTAACTTTGAAAATTTACTAAATATTGAGTTTAAATCAAAATAATGTAAAACTTTCCAGATCGCAACTAGACATAGAAACATTACAAATGTCAAAATTTTATAAAAATTAGGGTTACGGAACCATGTCAAAATAGAAACCAAAACAGACTAGGCTGCAGAACGTTCTTTTTTTATATTTTATTTTAAGGTTTGTACACTTTATTGTGAAAACTCGCCAAAATTTCGATTTACAACCAAACTGGCTAAAACTGTCCAGATTTGAAGAAAATACGTGAAAGTAAAACATAATAAAATTTCTTGAAAATACAAGTTCAGGAAGTTTTCAAACACGTATTCAAAACAGGGTATGCAGTAGAATCAAAACAATTCCAGCAGGATAGTCTCTACTTTGAAATTTCACAAAAATCAATTTAAATTCAAATGGCACAAAACCAACTTTGAAATAACCCTTGAGATATTCATTTTGATGTAACAAAAATCCCATAATAAAATCTAGAACTTCACAAAAACACACTTCGAAAGATATATATATATATATATATATATATATATATATATATATATATATATATATATATATATATATATATATATATATATCCTTGAGGCATTCTAACAACACTTGATTTATAACTAGGACTCAAAGAGACAATAAAAAGATGAGCTTCATGCCTTCAAAGAATCATTTACTTGAGATGATAGTGGCTAATTTGAGCAATTGAATGATAAAGAACAAGCCATTTGAGAGAAAGTACACATCTATAACAAGAAATTCAACATAATCAATTGAACAAGTTTTGTTCATACCAATTTTCAGAGAGTTATAATGGTTGCATTTGGATGATCTTTGGATATGTTATAAAGAGGAGAATTTGGAGTAACTATCATGAGGACACCGTAGTGTTTTGAGCTTTTGAAATGAGTGTTTTGGACTGAAAACGAGGGAAGGAACTAAGGTCAAAGACTATAAACAAGTTCCACTCTAAACGTTCCCAAGGTGGCTATAGAAGTCCGATCACTCTAAACTTTTGATATGTTATAATAGACAGAATTTCAAACAACTTTGATGAAGGAACCAAAGTCATTTGAGTACAGGAAATCACAGAAACATATTGAAACCGAGCATACTGCTGTGAAATCAGGAAATGGTAAACTTATTGTGATCATACCAACGTTTCAGAACCTATACTAGTCAGATTAAGCTGAAATTTGAGTATGTTATAGGAATCACGTAAATGAACAGCTTTTATGAAGAAAGTTTTCTCATTTGAGCTTCCGAAATTTGAGTTCTTGGCTGCTTCAAGGAAGTGACGAATTTTGGATTTTGAAGAGGAACAAAAGAAAAATAAGGATGAAACTAAGGTGAATGAGGAAGAAAGGGATGATACAATGAATGATGAGGATAGGAGTAAATTCATTATTGAAGAGCCTTAGGCTAGGTGAGTCATCAAGTTAGAAGAGAGTGATGATACAATAAATGGGAAGGAAGAGAATAATTTCATGATTTAAGAATCCTTTCATAAATGATGGATATGAAAGCTTGAGGCAAGGGGGAAAGAATGGGAGGAGGGTGGTTTGATGTCCTCCACGTTTCACTTTTTTCTTTGCCTACAAGGGTGTTTTGGTAATTATCCACACATAGGGGTATTTTGGTCATGTTTGTCCAACTTGAAATTAAACACACTTAATTTAATAATCTCAATCCAAAATCACTTGATAAAATACCCATAATCATTCTCCACCATTATATTATTTTTCACTAAAATATGAAAATCCACCTTGAATTTTTCGGGGTATTACATAATACTTGATAAGCTATAAAATCAAATATATTAACCTTGACTCTCAGCTGCCATTAGGGGTGGGCACTCAAACCGGCGAACCGGAAATCCGAGCCAAACCACACCGAATCAAACCAGAAAAAAATCGAGTTGACCAAAAAGTCAACAACCGGTCAAAAACCGAACCAGACCGGTTTGGACCGATTTTGGATCCGGTTTCATGTCTTCAAAAACCGGACCGGGCCAAACCGAACTGGTCAAATTAAAAAATATATCATTTCAATATTTATTTATATTTAATGCTATATTTTTAATCTAATAATTAATATTTATTCAAGTTCAATTTCAAAATATCTATCTTTTCTAACTTTAATATTTATTTTTATATGAAATTGAATACTTTGTTAATTTTCAAGTATAAATAAATAAATTTTCAGTTGAAAATTGTATTAAAAAATAATTTTTATAATCCGGTTCAACCTGAACCGAACCGGATAGTTTTTGAAATTTTTTTAATTAAAACTGAACCGATCCAAATCGGATGAATAGTATTGGATCGGTTCTAATTTGAGGCAAAAACTGGTCCAACCCAAACCGTGCCCACCCCTAGCTGCCATTGTCTAGAATAGTCACAAGAACAAGAAAGATCTTCTCCAAGAAACCAACACTTTATGCTTATTCTGATGGGGTGAATATCTGATAGCTAAAGCGTGTGCTGTTGGTTATGGAGGGAGCTCTCTATTTATATGCATATATCTCTTAGAGTTTTGCCCATCAAGGAACTCTAAGAGATGTCCTTAATGCAGTAGATGTTGGAGTTTCAATCCTAATAGAGTTAGGAATCCTAAAGTCTTTAGATTTCTGTTTAACATATTATCCAAAGTTGTTGGTTGAGTAAGTCTTTGAGTTCTTGATTAACTTGGAGTCCTTGCAATCCCACAGTGATTAGAAGATCACTTTAATGAGTCAAAGATGTATTTCCATCTTACACAGATTGCAAAGGTTCCTTCATGATTGTTGCTCCGTTTTCTGTTTTCTACCACACATCCGAAAATGGTTTCCATCCACCAGGTGTAGCCATCTCGGCAGTGGCACAATTGAAAGAAGCTCTTCCTAGTTTTTGAGTGTTGACTAAGTTGGCTATTTTCATTGGAAGCTTCTTGGTGTATTGCATAGCAAATATAGAGAATTGAGGTAAGGATTTAAGTAGGACAGAAGTGCAATTCTTGTTTAATTGAGGGCCTAAGTGATATTACAAAAGTCTCAAGGATCTAAGAAGCAATAAAAAGAAGTTAAAAAGGAATTTGTGAATACTTGTTACTATATAAGGAACATGTGTTTTATTGTGGACTAGGAACTTCTTTTACTCAGGCGTGGTGTTGACAACGTTTTTGTGTTAAGACGAACCTTATGGGACTAGGTGGTAGCATCATTGGACTCAAGGTAGGGGGACAATTAAACCCAGACTTGTATTTTCTTGTATGTATGAAGTAGTTGTTATGCTTGAATGAGAAATATGCATGAATTGTGGATGCCATTGTTGTATGGCTTTATTATGTGATGGGTACCGGGTTTGTCCGTTAACGGTGTTCCAGATGACCTGAGAGTGAAGGGGACATAGCGACTACCTTGGGTTTCGATTCCCTAAACCTCCGGAGGCGGTTTTACGGACTGACTATTCCAAGACCCATTACCTAGGTGACGGTAGTCTATGTGGTATAACCTTTGAAATGGACAATCTCGCTATCGTGCCACCTAAACTGGATAAATTGGTGGTATGGGTAGTTGACCTACAAGGATCGGTCATCAAAAGAATGTTAATGGATATTCAAAAACTTGGTTTTAAAAGGTTGTATGAGCATCCTGGTTTATTGAAAGTAAGTGAAATATTTCTTTTATTTTGTTGTGCATTCTGATTTTGGTTTTAAGATTACACATATCGCGGATTATACTTAGTATCTATTCTTGGTTATCTGCTTTTAAACCTGGCTAGGGGTCTCCCTACTGGGGGCAGATGAGCTTAAGTGATGCTCACCCCTACTTTAGATCTTGCAGATATTGTATACATGACTGGTAAGGATCTTGGACGATGGTCTTGCGGAAGCTTGTGGCATAAAGGCTAAGGCAAGGGCTGCCACTATTGACGTGAATAGTGGCAGCCTTGCCTTTTTTGGTTCCACCCGAAAAGGTTAGGGCAAGGGCAAGAAAAAAAAAAGATTATGCAACAAAATATAAACAATTTAGAAAGTGAATAAAATTGTTATGTATTTATAGGGAAAACATCCATAATTTTTTGGTTTTTTTTAATTTAAAAAAATTGAATTTTTTTTTAATTTTTTTGCTCACTGACGTCAGCGTGACATCAGCGCCTTCGGGCTTGAGCCCAGGCAGGATTTGCCCGTGGGCTTGCCCAGGCTGGTGGGTCCCATGCCTTGCCCGGGCTTGAAGCTGCGCGCTGGAGGCCTGCTTGGCTGGCCTGGGGGGCCTTTTGCCTGGTTTTGAAGCAAGGGTGGACTTGCTCTAAATTTCGGGGTTGTGACTTGAGCTTACTGTTTCACAAATGTATCTAAGGTTACTCTCAAGCTTGCCGGTAACCTTGTGGGTTGGTTTTAAATAAAGTGTTTCAACTTAAATATTTTATTTTCCTGCTACCAATAAAACTCTGATCCAACCCATTTTAACTACACAAAAGGGCTCAACATGTTTCAGGAATACTTGAGAGTATGACGCATTGGCGATTGGGCGTTGTATGCTGTCACGTGGTTTCCGGGGCATGACATAAATTGTTGACCCAAGACTTGACGCAGTCAACATAAGGTTGACTAGGACCAATGCTTATTAGACAAGTTAGTGATTTAATTTGTTAAGTCATTAAATAAATTAAAAAAATTAGATTAGCTTAATTAATTAATTAATTAAAGTCATGGAACTTTAGTTTTGGTCCTACATGACTTAAACAGATAAAGAAAATGAACTTTATAGACTTAGGCAAAGTGTGACACATTATGAGATTAATGTGGTACACCAAAGTAGCCCAAAATGGCCAAGGGATAGGGGTGCGGCATATATACGGGATTATGCCCCATGTGTCATATAGTTGTGTCAAAATGTGGGCTTATAAATAAGATGTTATAGCACCACACCCTCTTAGGGTTCAAGTTAGACATTTAGGAAGAGAGGAAAATATCACAATCTCCCTCAGTAGTCTCCCTTGGTTGGCCACCTAGAGGAAGAAGAGGCTAGCACCAATCTTCTCCTCTTGGTTCCTTATTCTCCTATTCCATTCAATCTTTGGTGAAGATTCTTTGGGGAGACATAACCTCATTGTGCTTATTTGGAGATCAAAGTGGAGAACGAACATCAAAGGGACCAATCCCTCTACTTGAACACCATCCTTGGTTTCTAGATACACTCTAAGGGTATGTATCCTTTAATCCCTTCTTGCAATAGTTGTCTTAGAGAGTCATTGGTGCTATTTTCATAAACTTATAAAGATTGGAACATAAGATGAGACTTGTATGAATATCTAGCTATTTCCTTTCTTGCGCTTTATTTGATTTCATATTTGATATGCATACGCTAGAAGATTTGTTTTCTCATAGCCAATGGGATTTTAGAAATCCATACGCATAAATTTCCCTTCATATGCAGGAATCAAAGAGCCACAGGAAAATTTTCAAAACTATTTGGAGCTTTTGACTAGTTTGGGGATGTGTTTTCCCCATCCAATTTTCCTAGGAAATACAATGAGTGCTGTGAAAATTTTCAATTTCAATTTCTTGTTTGTTGTGGGAAAAGTGGGGAATTTTCTCATGTGCTTGTTTTTTTTTTATTTTATTTAATATCCTCAATTATTGGTTCATAATGCAGCACACAAAATCTCAATTTCGGGTGATTTTAGTTTATGTGTTTAGCAAATTCCATGGTCGTTTATGGGTTTTCAAATTCCAAGTTCGTTTATGGGTTTTCCAATGATTGCAATGGTTGTGATATTCTCTTATGAGAGAGAGAGAGAGAGAGAAAGAGAGAGAGAGGTGCATGTGGGATGGTATGCTCCTAAGGCAGTGCGGTGGCGGTGGGACGACGGTTGGTAAAGAGAGAGAAAAGATGAGTGGTGGGGCTTTGGGTTCCCAAAGGAGAAGAGGGAGCAGTGGAGTGCCAAGCTTTTTCTTGTCTTTTTTAAATTAATATGGTACCTTCCTTTCATTTATATTAATATTTTTAATAGTGTATGGACCGAAATGCCCTTCAATCATTATCAAAAGTTAGAAAAATTTGACAGAAATTGGGCATTGTCCTTGAATTGCTTGGAATTGAACCACAGGAGCAAAAGTGACTTAATTGAAATCACATGGACCTTAGTAGTAAAAGTGGGAGAGTGAGTTTTTGCCACACCAAAAAAAAAAGCAATAAATTATTTAAATATTTAAGGCTTTTTTTTTGTTTGGAAATTTCTCTCTTGAGTGATCTTCAGATGGTAAAAAACACACCTATTACATTACAGTCTCAGTCTCTCTCTCAGCAGAGCCGGCCTTGGCTAGGGCCTAAGCCCGAGGCCCATAATTGAAGGGGGCACAAAAAAAATCAAGTTAAGCCATATATATAATATATGTATACAACAAAAAAAAAAACTAGAAGTCCTCATAAAAAATTAAAAATAACTAAAAGAACCAAGCGTGTATCCTTCCTTCCAAAAAGCACATGCTAATAGCCCATATATGCCAGCAAATATGTTGTTTTTAATCCTTCCAATAGCCCATATATTCCATGTACCGGACAACCACTTGAGGGCGTTCCACCATCTACTACATATGCTTCTTCTCTCTTGTGTAGGCGCTTACTCTGTTGTAATTAAATTTCTGGTTGTAAACTTAACTGAATTAATTATGCTCTAATATAGTCCTGAAACCCTGTAAGGCTTGAAGCCAATCGAATTAACTGTTTTGTGTGTGAACTTAACTTGTGCGTGCTAAACGTTTGGGGAAATCTTGTTTTGTGACTCTGTTTACAAGTGAAAATTTGTTGGTTTGAGCCTTTTTCAAGGGGGACTCTACCGGTTTTCCAGTAGTAGTCGAACCCTAAACGAATCTTTGGATTTAGGTTAAGAAGGTTATTTTGGACATTTGTGTTCGACATCGGCTAGGTGTCGGACACGCACAGGGTTCGACACGGATTCCAAAGTGGAATTTGGCTCGGGTCCTATCAACAATAATGCTTGCATAGGTCATGCATGAGCTACCAACCTTGTGAGCATCACAACTTGGGTTTCCTGATTCCAAATGAAGACTTTGACCACACTAAATTGAAGTCCGGAAAATGAGAGTTCCAATGGACTAAGGTCCTGGGTCCAATTCTTCATGAAATCCAATGAAAAGGTTGATACTCCTTGACCGCACAGCTGCTGGCTCGGTTTCACAATGAATGCACTGAAGTCTGCTTGTAGGCACATTCTGGGCTTGTTTTACCTTTAATAAAATTCTGGAAAAATAGGGATCTTGAAGATCTTTGTCTTATATTCCAACCATATGTAGCGCCGCTCAAGGAAAAATCGGAAAGGCATTTAAATATCATTTTTGGAATAGTAACACAGATGTTTCCAAATTTCACCTTCAGCTGCTTGGGGCGGCTAGGGCTTGAGCATGAGGCCCATAATTGAAGGGGGCACCAAAAAAAAAAAATAAAGTTAAGCCATATATATAATATATGTATACAACCAAAAAAAAAACTAGAAGTCCTCATAAAAAAAATTAAAAAGAACTAAAAGAACCAGGCATGCATCCTTCCTTTCAAAAAGCGTGTGCTAATAGCCTAATACTAATAGCCCATATATGCCAGCAAATATGTTGTTTTTTAATCCTTCCAATAGCCCATATATTCCATATATTCTCTGTTGCTGCACCTAAAACCCATATTTCAATCAACTCATTGCCTCATTTATCATATAAATTTGAGAAAATGACTCATTTTCTTTTGGGATGTTGGAATTTAATTTGATTATTATTTTTGGGTCTCAATCTGTTTTGCAGGGAGAATGTGAGTTCTGAATTACCTCTTTTAAACACGAAATTAGATATTATGAGTTGTCCTCTTTTATTTGCTGAAGGATGAGTGTGGTTTTACTTTTATTGTTCAAAGTGTAAAAGGGTATTTGAATAATTATTTTCTTAAAAAAAATGAATGGTTCACTTGAAATTTATCTAAAGATTTACCGAATGAATTGTTCATATTCATTTGGAAGAATTAGCAAAAATTGAAAATAAATTGAAATTTTATGATGAAAAAATGAGATAATTTTTTAATTTGCCAAAGCAAAAAATGAGAGATTTAGTTTTAGAAAAGTTTCATGTAAGAGAAACTAATTGCAAATTCCCTATGGATGAATACGATGACATTTTTCCTCAAATTTTTCATCAAACAATAACAAATGCGAAAACTCATCACGTTGTAAGCTGTTTAATAAAATTAATTAATTGATAAAAAAATTATAATTTTAGTGATTACTTTATTTATTTATAGGGTACACTTAAGATTTTTGGGAAATATCCTAAAATGCCACTGATTTTTTAGTTTTAAGTGGAAATACCACGGCTCCCCAAAATTTTTGCAAATACCACCTATAAATATATATTTAGTGTCCACTTATTGCCCAAATAACACTTTTTCTGAAATTGACTTCTCTCTTAGCTCTCTCTTTCTCTGTCGCTCAGGTCTCTCTCTCTCTCTCTCTCTCTTTTTGCTCAGCTCTCTCTCTCTTCGCTCAGCTCTCTCTCTCTTCACTCTTTCTTTGTCGCGCGCTACTCTTAGTATCTCTTGCGCAGCTCTCTCTCTCTCTCTCTCTCTCTCTCTCTCTCTCTCTCTCGTGTAGCTCTCTCTCTCTCTCTCTCTGACGTAGTGCTCTTCCTCCCTCAGCGGTGTGTGTTCATCAAAGCTCAACTCCATCTTTCACCTCCAGAAGGTACTGTTCATCGTCATTTTCTTAGTCTGAAGTTGGTTTAGGGTTTATGAGTTTCTATGAAATTGGTTTAGGTGTTTCTTTGAAATTGATTTAGGGTTTATGGGATTCTCTGAAATTGGTTTACAGTTTAGGGGTTTCTCTAAAATTGTCTAATTCTGATGATTCCTTGTTTGAAACAATGAATGAGTTTGTTGTTTGTGGTTTGTGGATTGATTCTTGCATTTGATTTCGGATTCGCTTGACTGCTGTTGTTTTGTTGTTGTTATTGATGTTGTATTGTTATTTTCTTACTGCTGTATTGCTATTTTAGTGGTGTTTTATTGGCATCGTAATGCTGTTGTATTGCTAGTTTATTATGGTTTTATTCCAGTTCCATCGTGATTTTAATGGTTTTGGCGATTTATGCAATTGGATTTTGTGTTTCTTTGTTGTTTTGTTTCATCCAAAGAATGGAAATTGTAGGTGTTCATTTATAGTCTCTATATTAGCCACATGAATCTTTATAGTTTGTTTTACAGTTGCAGTAGCTTTTGTTGGAAATTTAATATTAACTAATATTTATTTTCCTATTTGAATGGAAATTAATAGAGTTCATTAGACGATGGTGTCCTTTGTAAATTTTTAGGAAGAGCTATCAAAGCACATGTTTATTCAATGGATGCATTAGTTGGTTTTTTATATTGGGACATACCATTTTGGAAAGGGTTCTTTAGTATCTATAAATACAGTAGTCTTCCTACAATTAAATAAGTGTAGTTCTAATTTAGTGGAGTTTATCGATAATTGTTAATTTAGTCTTTGCTCTCAAACCGTATATGAAGTTCATCCTTGAGGCATGAAATCACTTTGATAGATGGGTGGTGTTTGGTTTGTGTATGAAATATAATCCATATTTAGTAAAATGAAATGTAGATAATAGTGGAGTGTGGAGAGAGTTTGAGAGTAGATAAAAAACTGAAATTGGGTAAAAAAATGCAATTGGTATGACTCATATATTGCTTTTACCTCAAATTCCATACTGGTCAAATATCTTGAGGCTATTAGAAATACTCTGGCACGGGTTCTGTACGATATGCATTTTTATGACGCTTTTGAGGTTGAAAAGGTGAAGCAAAAGGAGATGAAGATGTCCAATTTTTTGCCATTCACAATTTGCAGCATTGTAGATGTGCCTCGACAAAGTGATGGGTAGGCTATGTTAATTTAGTGAAGTTTATTTATAATTGTAAATAAGCACAGTTCTAATTTTTAAACTTATTGGCTCGACAGTGCATCTTGCGGAATCATGACAGTCAAATTTATCGAGCATCTTAGTGTCGGCATTCCTTTGGATAAAGTTAACCCATCGAAGATAACGTATTACCGACTGAAGCTTGCGATAAAAGCTTTCAGGAGGGAGGTGTATATATGAGGTAAAGGTAATAATGTTTCTCAATTGAATTCAGCCTTCACTTATCACTTGGAAATTCAGTTTGAATTTAATTATTTCAGTTTATCCTTTATATGAATATGCAGAAATGGAAGCTCTGGTGGAGCTGCTTTATATTAGAGGTCCATCCACTTAGATAGAGTTATTTGCTTTCATTATTCTTTGTAGCAACATGAAATCATGTTGTACATGGTAATATGTAATATTGTACAGTCCGTAGCAGTTGTTAATTGCCTTACATGGCGCCTAAACTATATCCATTTTGTACACATGGCAGATAAACTATATCAATTTTGTAGACATGACAAATAAATTGTAATCATTTTGGAATAGGAATATGCATCAATTTTCATTTTGTGAAACAAAATTGGGTAGTACATCTAATCAATACCACTAGAGATGTACTTCTGATTCGGTTTTCAAATTCTGTTGAATTGTTTTGGAGTTGCAGTCGCAGTTAGCATACTTATTCTTTAGATTGTTTAGTTGAGCTATTTCGTACAGCTCGATATTTAAACAGATCTATTTAAATAGAGGTCCATCAAAGCTGCACAAACCCTGGCAAATGCAAATTATTTGAGGTCCATCAAAGGATCCATGTCTTTGGCCTTTATCCTCGCTGCATGCACGAGGCTATGATGAGCCATTCCCTCTCCACCCATATTCAGCACCTGCCAAATAGCAGCTACATCAATTTCGCTCCAAATGTGATGGTGTGTGGTACTATTAAACCTTTTCAGTCACCCCCTTCGTGTTTGCACATCTTCTTTGAGGTTACCCATTTTCCATTATAGCAAACCAGAATAACAATTGTCTCCATTTCTGACCATGACAAAGCAACATTTCATTAATACATTTGAAGCCACGACCAAATCACTGCAATACAATCACAATAACCATACAATACAATGGCAATACAACAACAATATAATATCAACACAACAGCAACACAACATCAATAAAACAACAATAACACAGCACTGAACAAGGATTCATCACAATCAGACTATACAAATCTACTACATGAAATGGAAAATCCCAAGTTTCAAGATTCACATTTCCAGAGCAATCTAAATGGATTTGGTAAAAACCCAGATGGATGAGCATGAAGATTCAAAAAATATTACCCAAAGATAAAATAAAAACAATTTCACAGAAACCCAAGCAATCAAAATAAAACCAATTTCTCATAATCCCACAGAGATTAAGAAAATGACCATCAAGACTACCTATTGAAGGTTAACAATGGAGTAGAGCTTCAAGGTTGCAAGCAGCTGCGACCTTACGTTATTCATAAGACATACCTAGAAGATAAGGCCGAGGGGGAGGGGGGTTTCCAATTTAGAACAGAGAGATGGGGACAATTCAGACTTCTCTTTGGATGAAACAAAACAACAAAGAAACACAAAATCCAATTGCATAAATCGCCAAAACCATTAAAACCACGATGGAACTAGAATAAAACCATAATAAACTAGCAATACAACAGCATTACGATGCCAATAAAACACCACTAAAATAGCAATACAGCAGCAAGAAAACAACAATACAACATCAATAACAACAACAAAACAACAGCAGTCAAGTGAATCCGAAATCAAATGCAAGAATCAATCCACAAACAACAAACTCATTTACTGTTTGAAACAAGGAATCATCAGAATCAGACAATTTCAGAGAAACCCCTAAAATGTAAACCAATTTCAGAGAATCCCCTAAACCCTAAATCAATTTCAAAGAAACACCTAAACCAATTTCATAAAAACTCATAAACCCTAAACCAACTTTAGACTAAGAAAATGACGATGAACAGTACCTTTTGGAGGTGAAAGATGGAGTTGAGCTTTGATGAACACACACCGCTGAGGGAGGAAGAGCACTACGTCAAAGAGAGAGGGAGAGCTACACGAGAAAGAGAGAGAGAGAGCTATGTAAGAGAGACTAAGAGTAGCGCGCGACAGAGAAAGAGTGAAGAGAGAGAGACCTGAGCGAATAGAGAGAGACCTGAGCAAAGAGAGAGAGAGAGAGACCTGAGCGACAGAGACAGAGAGAGTTGAGAGAGAAGTCAATTTCAGAAAAAGTGTTATTTGGGCAGTAAGTGGACACTAAATATATATTTATAGGTGGTATTTGCAAAAAGTTTGGGAAGCCGTGGTATTTCCACTTAAAACTAAAAAAACAGTGGCATTTTAGGCTATTTCCCAAGATTTTTTACCTGGCCGGCTCTGTATCTCAGTCACAGTAGCACCGAGATTCCAAGTCCTTGGCTTCTGCGCTCTCTTCACACTCTGTCTTAATAGAGGAATAGAGTAGAGAAAACCCGAAGCAAAGCCAAAGAAGAAAACGAAGAGAATGTCGTGGAGAGGAAAGAGAAAGGATGAGGTGGATCACGCATCGGACGGTGACTCTGAGGGCCACGCGCCCCCCAAGAAGACCAGCAAGAGAGACTCCTCCGATGACAACTCTGACGAAATCATTGCCTGCGAGGTCACCATTTCTCTCTTTATTCTTCTTCTTCTTCTTCTTCTTCTTCTTGTTTTGTCTGCATGTATAACTGTGAGGAACTGATTTGAGGGTTTTGGGGAATTGCAGATATCCAAGAATAGGAGGGTAACTGTGAGGAACTGGAATGGAAAGATTATGGTCGACATTCGTGAGTTCTATGTTAAGGATGGCAAGCAAATGCCTGGGAAAAAAGGTTTGCCGTTTTTGTCTATAACTTCTTTCAAAAAATGGAAAATGGTTTTATTGTGTTTTTATAGTATAATTGTTCATCTGGTTTTCTTGGCTTAGACTTTCTACTTTTTACGGTTTATTTACTGATCACTGTCTTATTTTCTAGTGGGGTTTTTGTATTTTGGCCGGATTTGGGGTTTATAAAGAAATGAAAATACTGCAATTTAGGGTTTTGCGTATAGTTTTCGGAGTCTTGTCACAACTGAAAGTCTAATGCTCAACATTACAAGTGGAAAATGAAGGTGGTGTTTTTTTTCTTTTTCTTAAATGTTCTTGAGAGAAGTTTTTTCATGAGAAACCATGAGGGAAAGAGTCCATCGAGAGGTCAGTAACAAACATTTGAACAGAAATTCTTGATGTTGAGGTCGATGAGGATTCAAAAGCAGGTGCCTTATAAATAGTAGAGAGTAGTATATAGAGAAGTTTTTTTATGGAGTTGGGATGTGCTGTATTACTTTTGGGGGGTTTGGCAGAAGAGGTGAGCCAGGACTGGTTGAGGAAACAATTAGCAGAGAAAAGGGTGTTTTCATCAACATCTCACAAGGCTTGGGTCTAGGATGATAAGGAACAATATGATTTCCAGAGGTCGGAAAGTAAACTGTTGGACTACAATGGCTTGAATGTTACTCAGTGTAGCCTAAGGAAGGAAAAACAATGAACCTGGCCATGTTAAAGAGACAGTGCAAAGAAACCTTGGTCCTCTGTAATATCTCTGCTAAACAATTCAAGCCACCTAGATAGAGCTAGTTATTCAGTCTTTAGTTAGTTGGTGAAGGCTCTGGTATCCACCAGAGAGTAGTTCCACTCTCGGAGTAGGATACAGGCAGCCTTATCAAGGCTCCTTGGGTTCCATATGGTACTGAGACCTCTCCAAGCCAATAAAGCAGTGTTTCTTTTTAAGAGTCAAGACGAAGTGGAAAAGGTTGGGAAACTCAAGAAGTGTGTTCTAGTGGGTGCATTGGGAGTGAGTCCAAAATTAAAATCCTCTGTCTAATGTCACCAGAAGCAGCTTCTCTTTTTTGGGTGGCTGATGTGGAGGATTATTCACAAACGACATCAAAACTGTGGATTTGATGGAACATAGGCAAAACTAGTTTAACTGATGGGAAAGTTGTCAGGGCCTATGGTTTACTAGAATCCCCAAAAATTATAAGTGCAGCGGAAGTCTAGCTGGCAATATCCTTAAGGCAGAGACAAATTGAGAATTTGGATTGTATTGAGTTATGACTTAAGCAAAAATAAGAAGCAACAGCCATACTAAACAAGATTAACTGACAATACTTAAATTAGCATAATAAAAGCAAACAAAAGTTTGAGCATGGCCTCAAGATTTGAGAAATACGGTTGTTGATCTAATTAAGAGTTCAAACAATAACGGTTGTGCATTAAACTTTTGGAGACAATCTACTACAAATCTAGGTGAAATAAGGGTTAGGCATGGTGCGTAGTTCAATTCTAACAAGGACATACTGTTACTAGGCAGTTTCTAGTTTAGGTTGAAAGATTATTTAAATGCCTAAGCAGTGGCTTCACCTTTGCACAAGAAAGGCGTTCATTACTCAGAAAAGTACAAAGACTCTTCATTGTGTGCTCCTGCATCAGTCAGGGGTTGGTTTATGATGAATGTGGCGTATTGTGTTGCATTATTTATCATGTTAGTTTTTGCCAATACAGTATTCATAGTTTTCTAGGGTTTATTTGTTGGGTTTACTGTATGGTTTGGTAACTCTTAGTTTAATGATAAAGCAATTTCTTTTCTTCAGTGCTTAGTTTCATTTTGTAGTTGACAAACTGTTGTCTTATGTATGATTTCTATTCATTAAGTGTTGCCTAGTGTTGACTTGTTTGCCCTTGTTCTCAGGAATCTCACTAACAAAGGATCAGGTATATGTCTTGATTTTTTTGTACATTTGAATAGCTGTTGAGAGCTTTCTTACCTATCATTTTTTCTTGTGCAGTGGGATGCGCTTCATAATCATGTGGAAGAAATTGACAAGGCTGTTAATGGGACCTCTTAGTGAAAAGCTTTGCATTTATTTTAGTAGAACATATGTTAGCTTGCAGGCTGTCAAATCAGGTGCTGATGTTTTTGTATCTATCTAGGAGGGATAACTGGATTTTTAGGTTACTGACTTTATGACTGGAAATTTGGAATTAAACCTCTCAGCAATGTATGTAATTACTTGATTAACTATATCAAGGAATAGTTTTTTTTGAGGTCAGATATCAAGGAATAGTTTGTCTATGCTTTGATGTGTATACAGATATCGCTTCTGTCTAAAGAAGACGTCCATTTGGTGCTGTTGAATGTTTCTTGTAGGATGCTGATTTGCTCTAAGTTTTCATGTTAGTTTCACAGAAATTTTAGTGCATCCCCAAGTTGTCAATTGTGCCTCAATCGTTATGTTTGTTTGGTGACAGATTAACTTCAGTCTAAGTCGCACAAAGAAGTTTATGTTCGTGAAAGAGAATGGGACAAGAGCTGCTTTTTGTGGTTTTTGTTTTTTGTTTTTGGTTGATCAAATATTGATTTTGGATGCATTGCTTGGCAGTAGCAAGGTTGAGGATCATATCCGCATATAGTCTCCTTTTGGGGTCAATATAAACATCATTAGATGAAGGAGATGATAGGAAAGAGAATTAGAGAGAGGAGTTTTAGGGTTGCGATTCGATTGGGGTTAGTTATCGTGGGGTCGGGAAAGAGAGGACAATCCAGATATCTACATAGGTTACAGAACGGGTTGGAGAGACTATGGTCTTACGAGTTTATTAAGTTACTAAGGCAACAAGCCACCGTTGGATTAATTCAACAAGTGAGATGTGTGTGGTGCTCACAACGCTCAAAATTTGGTCCACAGGTGGGCACTTTTGTATAAAATAAATTAACTTTAAACTTGTTTTCTTTGTTTACATGGGAATAGAGCGGGTATATAGAGGAATTTAGGTAGTAAATTTAAGCTTAAGAAATTTTGAACACAAAACTACTGCATCCGAGGAGTAAATTTCCAATTTAACCTTTTTAGTATAAAAAAAAGTTTGTTGTTTGCTCCATAATCTGAAGGCCAAGGATTCAGAAATCAAAAATAGAAAAAATGTTAAAATCTTGGTTGGATGTTTTCGGTCTCAGGGAAAAGAAAAAATAAATTACACCCACTTTTTTTTATTCTGAGAATCTATTTAAAATGTGTTCGTACGAACACATGCTGCGTACCTGAATCAAAATTGCTAAAATTCACTTCAATGGGCGTACAGAAAAGGGGATTTATTAAAAACATACAATGCAACATAATACAATGCAAATAATTGACTTTATAATACAATTAATCAACTCAGTTAAAAAGATTTGGTAACGAATTCCAATATTGTATAATCACGAATCACAAAAACAAATTTGTGTCCAGACAAATTTCACATCAATCGTAATTTAATTGAAGATGCAAACAGTCTTTACAGCAATCCAATGAAATGATTGGTTTCAGTCTACGTATCTGCGAACATACGTGGTTTTTTTTTATAGATCTGAATACCTCTCTCCACATAAAATCAACCAACTGCAGGGACACAGAGGGATCCCATGTCAAGCACTCTGGGTAGAATCTGCAACAATGCAAAGCATGTTAAAGTCCACTAAGCTAACACCATTTTGTAGAGCCAGATGCCAACAAAAACAGCTATACCTCTCCCAGTCGAGCATTGATTTTCAAAGGTACAAAATCATCAGCTCGTGTCACTCCAACATTTACAATTGCAGTAGCAGCACCAGCTTCATGTGCAGCTCTGTAGAAGTTGGAAAGTTAAAGCTACTTATCAGAAGGCCAAAAAAGAATGAAATAAATAAATGAATCAAGCCCTCAACAGATAAAACAAAGAATAAACAATAAGGATTTCGTTTCCAATATACTCTTATTGCTCAGGAAAAGTCTGTCCTTGCTTACATAAGCTGCACCAATTTACTGGAATTATTTTTTTTTTGAATAGAAACTTATATATTCAAATAAGAATCAAGAAACACAAAACAGGTGGATAAGGAATCCACAAAGTAGAAACAAGGAGCAAACAGAAGCACCCACAAGCAACAGGCCTAAACAGAAACAACAGTCAAGAAGAAAACAGAAAGAAAGAAGCAAGCGAAAACTAGGAAAGCATCACTTCACAGCCGCACACAAATCCTGACTAATAACAGAAGCAGACAAATCCTTAAAAACATTGGTGACGGAAGCCCATAAAGCCGCCCAAAATTTCACTCTATCCCAGAGCTCAACCACCCCCACCCCCTATTAAACCTCATCTTGCACCACAACCGAGAGTGATTATGACATATAGCAAGGAACTGACGACACTATAGTCAATATTCTTGATACGGGTCAACCGGAGAAACTGTCATTCAACTGCTTAAGGTGTCCAAATTTTTATCCTATATTACCATTGATTAAATTCCAAATTTTCTGTTACTTTTTTTTGTCAGAAGTTTACTGTCACTTTAAGGTTTTGGGTTCGAGAATTGTGCAAACCGAGATATGAAAATGACTTCATCAAAAACTAAAATTTACAATGAAAAATATATATGCACCTGACAAGCCGGTAAGCAGACATCGTCATTACGGATGATCCTAGCACAAGAAAAGCTTCACATTCTTTTGCAGCTTGGATTGTCTTATCAGCCCTATCCTTGGGAACATTATCACCAAAGAAGACAACCTTCAAGATCACCATGCAACAAAAAGAGTCCCCTGAGACTTTATATTTCCAATGTACTTGTACAAGATATTGGAAGTGTTCAGAATCAGAACTATTGCATGAATTGATGCAAATGAAAAAGGGTGAAAAATCATAAAAAAGAAACGAATAGCGCAAGGCAAGACAAGGCCATAAATAAGTAACTCTCATTCCAAGCAATGATATCACATTATATGGATAATTGTGATAAACTAAGTTCTAAAATGATTGTGCTTTCTTGGGAAAGATAATACACCAAAAAATATTGAGATACCATAATTTTCAAAATTAATATTATAATCAAGTCTGCAAAGAGCATAGAATTCCTGTTTCAAGGAACCCATCATTTTTATGCCAATTTCTATCCCAAAAAAGTAAAAGACTTTCTTTTACTTTAGTGAAAACTCTGGTCCTTTCGCATGAGATGCTTCTAGATCTTTAACGTGCCTATTGGTCAGGTTCACTCAATACACAAGCACCACTATAAAAAATATATCACATAAATTCTCTGATAACCTGTTTCTTGTCTTGAAACTTTTCCAGCTTCTGAGAATAATATGCAAGTACTATTGATGATTCAACACTATAATAAAGATCGCATATAATATGCTTGCACATCTATCCAAGGACCTATGAAAAAAGAAGAACTAAATGATTTGCATCACCATTCCTGACATGAAGAAATAGCTACTCACATTCCTCTCAGTTGCTAAAATTTGAAATTCGCTAGGCAAATGTCTTACATCAGGTTTAAGCACTCCATTGCACTTTTGACACGTAGGGATGTGAAATTCCTCCTCCCAAAATTTTTCATCAATTTCAATGTCACCGTCAGGTCTCTGCTTCATGCCAAAGCTCCTATCTGATCCAGGGTTACCATAGTCCAAACTCTCAATTGCCTCCGCCCACTGCAGTAAAATCAATTTTTACTTGCTCATTAGGCCACCATTCTGATTAATGCACCACAATGGAAACATGAGTTTGCAACCAAACCAGAGTTTACTTCTATAACTCATGAAATATCTTGAAAAATTTTACTTACTTAGGAGATAGAAAAAAAAATTACATATCAAAGAAAGTTCCTGCGGACAAACACGGGAAGCAATATCATCCATCGGAGAGTCCCAGACTCACAAGAATATATTCAACTGCCCATAGATGACACATGACTATGGAAGAATTTTTAAGCAATTTACCTTTAATTTAGCGAGAAAACAATATACGACATCTTTTTCCATTCTTTTTTCTAGTTTTAATCTTCACCACATTCAATATTTCACAACCCATCCATGGAAGTCAAAGAAGCTCTTGACAACCTAAACATTACAAGGCAAGTTTTTTCCAAGGAGGAGGGATAAATGTAGGTAAGAATGATGCTATGCAATACAGAACAGTGTCTTGTTATTAAATTCTAGCCAAAGAGTCTCGTTTTTCGGGTAGACTGAAATTTTATCATTGATGAAATGTGAGAATGCTAAAGTGTGTTTAGGGAGGAAGAGCCTTCAGTTAGTAAATTACAAAAGGGTTCCGTACCCATAGTCTGGGCAGATTAGATTATACAGTTATTTATCAAAGTATTGGTTGTTTCTCAATAAATTAGGCTTTTACAGGTTTCCCTCTAGAGATATAGGCTCCGACAATGATTGGAGTAATATCATTCTAGAGTTATTTTTGTAAGTGGGCTAGATTTCCACTATTTGAATCACATCCACTGTTGTCTTGAGCCATCAGTAACAGTGGGTCTGTTTGCCCAGAATTAACTAGTATCTGAGCTTCTAGCGGTCTGAATTTATCACGACATCAATGTTAGCACTAAAATGCCATTCAGGAATATTGACAAGCAAAGTTTAAAAGACAATCCTAAAATGATTTCACAAAATATAAATCAAAGGTCTTCATAAAATCCATTTCTTAAACACTAACAAACATGACATTACATGTTAAACAGCCATTAATTATCCTCGAATAATAAACTGCACAACACTAACCTTTGGATTAAGGGCCTTAACTTGGTCCTGAAATAGATCCCGAGGGAAGGAAAAACCACACTCTATACAAACCACAGAATATACAGTCCCATGTAATTCAACTGGGTTACTACCAGCACGGTGATGCAACCTGAAACAAGATAATGAAATTTAGTTCCACAGGCAAGAAACATCTATCTTTGAAAAAGTTTGATGTGAAAACTTTTTCTTTTCTAATTTGCAATTTGTTTGTTACTGATTTAAATTTTCTGGGAATCATTTGAAAAGGGAAAGAAGTATTGACTATAAAACATTGATAGTCTGAGCTTTTAAAGGTTTTTCTATCTGACATATCTTAAATATTAACCTTAGAAATTTCTAAATATAGTTGTATGATTCTTTATCTGAATTGAAAACCAGGATGCTGATGTCCACAATTTAGTGTCTTTTCCTCAATAATCCTTGAAACAACACAGCCCAAGAAACATACAGCTACTTGCCTATCAACATTTTGTGTAATCATACAGTTTATCCTGCCAGCTTTTTCTAGAGATGCTAAAGCAATATGAGCTGGACCAGGATGTGCAGCAGTAAACCGTCTCCACCCAGCATAACTCCTTGCCCAATATCGCCTCCGGGCCCGAATTGAACGGAGAAACTCCTGTTCATCAAATGCAGCAAAAGCAGAAGTTGAAGGCAGAGCTGTGAGAATATATTATACAACATAAACAGCAGTAAATGAACTCCATCTGGAAAAGAGTTATATTAGAAATTAACCATGTTGAATTTTTTTTTTTTAAAAAGGAAGGTAATCTTTGTTAAAGACATGTATAAGAAAGAACGGAGTTGAGACCGATGTCACAATGATACATAACATGAATCTTTTATTGAAGTACTTTGCTCAAAAAATATCATGTGCCGACTAAAAGACGTCTATAGCTACAATGGAGATGTAAACATAACTTTTCTGCTGAACGGCTCCAGTTCCTTGTTTAAAAGCATGAGTGATGTAAGATATTGAATATCACATGCTGACAACTTCCTAAACCAGAGGCTGTCCGTCATTGAACATAATTACTTCATAATACTAAACTCAACACCACTCTTTGGTTGCCAAAAGAAAAAAGAGAACAGGAAAAGATGCCTCTCTTTCCTTTCATAAATTTTAAGAACCAAAAGATAACTTCTATACCAGCATAAGTCAAGTTACAAATCCATTCAAAAATGAAATGTTTAACTTTTTATTCCAGGTCTGATGCATACAGAACAACCATAATTGAAAGCTTTGAAATCAATTATTGGCACCAACTCATTTTCAATTGATCAAGATTCAAAATATCATACACTATTTAAATTTTAAATCAATGGTATAAACTGATTCCATGTACTTCCAGCACTCAAATAACTAGTCTATTAGTTAAGACCAGAAGAGTAAAGACTTATCATTATCTCAATTATATATAACTATATGACCAGTATGAGAGTCTTGCTTTTTCTGTTTAGGGTCTTATTTTATATTATCTAATTTAGCTCACAACTTTTTTTAAATCATCAAAAGTAAAACTTGAACCCTTCTGATGATGTAACCAATGCTATAGGAGCCCTCACAGCACATGCCTTCTGATCACCTGATGGGTAATTGGTCTGAAACCAGAACTATAAGCTCCATTTGGGCTGCAGCAGAAGAAAATATCACTTATTAGTAATATTATGTATCTCCATATGACTAAAAAAAACTAAGACACCTAGATGGACTTATTCTTTTCGCTGATTTGCTCCAAAGTACAAACGTGCAGCATATCAAATATTGTTGACAATAAAAAAAAATGTAAATAAAATAGTCAAAAATAGCTTTTACAGCTCTCACAGCACATGGATAAAAAGTGAAACCTAGTGGAAAATGCAGGGTCTGGAGAAGGCTGGATGTGCATAGGCATTACCCATAATTCCAAAGAGGTTTCTGTGACTCAAATCCATGATACAAGGCCACTTGGAACAAACCATACCATTAAGCCAAGGAACATTCTCTCTCAAAATACGTAAATATAACAAATCAATACGAATGAAAAAGGCAGGCTTTGAAAAGCCATCAGCGAATGTTGACTGAACAAGTTAATAGTGCAGTAGAGAACATAACGGTTGGAAACCACTACTCAATGTCATCAACATATTACCGATTAGAGTCAATTCAACAGGCAATAATAGGTCTCACAAAGATAGGTGCAAAAGACGAAGTTAGAAGCAACCTATTTTCAAAAGTTCAATTTTAAAAGTTCTTCACTATTAGAGGATGCAAAAACAAGGCAGTATGGAACTCATAAGCTTGAACAACCATATTAAAAAAAGAGACAGAACCTTCTGTAGTCAGGAATTCCACATTCTGTGCTAATTCCAGCTCCTGTCAACACCATGAGCTTGGTACTGCAAGATAGTAAATAAAAGATAAAGGAAAACTGATAAAGACAAATATTCAACATATGCAGTCAAAAATATAAATCTTTTCCAGCACAGAAGAAAAGCTTATATGCAACAAAGAACACAGAATTCAAACCACATAGATGAGGGCATCTGATAGACCTTTGATCAAAAAACTGATACAAAAGGTTGACATCTTGCATGCTAGGAGGATCTGAATTAGGAATCAACTTCTTGTCCCTCAAGAAGCTCGAAGGCACTTTTTCTTCCCTCGTTGATGGGGTGCCTGGGACAGATATTCGACATGAAGTTTGGACAGACTTGACGGAGCCCTGAAAAGAAATGACTCTTCTTCTACTACTCGGTAATTGCAAATTTGTGCTACTTGATCGAATAATATCTGTATATATAAAAGAGATTTCAAGAAGATAGAATCAATCATATATTCAGATGCACCATACTTCCAGAGTAACAAAGTTAGAGTTACTAATACTGTAAACTTTGGTAGTTAACATGCCCACACTTGCCTGTCATGATATTCCCCAGCAATTCTCTAGCAGTTCTGCAACTCTGGAAATTAAAAGTAAACAATTTGGTTTTGTCAATCCCAGCTGAAATTGAACAAAATGCTAAGGGCAACCAAATGTCTGCTTCCAAAAACTAGTAAAGAACATTGATTTCACCGCAGAATTGCTAAAACAACATTACGAAATAATTTTGCATTATGTGAGCTTCAATTTTGAACAACAACGATAAGACGTATACTCAAGATGTCTAACATCTTCAACAAATTATTGAAACGTCAACTTCTTTTGTACAAGTAAACTCAAAATATCCAACATGATTATATTTCATATGTTTTCTCAAATTTTCTTGAATACCCAACATGATTACTGTTTCCCATTTTACTTTTCATGGTCACCTCTAATCATAATTTACAAAAGAAAAAAAAAGGAACTAGAGAAAACCCAGAAATGTACAAAAATCTAAAATATATCAAGTGCAAGTATGACAGTTAAAAACAAAGTAAAGAAACAAAATGAAAGGAAGGCGAAGAAAGTGAAAGGGGAAAAGGACTCACGGAAGAGCAGGGAAGGTGGGCAGGCAAGCGCATGAACATGGCCATCGTTCTATTGTTGTTGTTGTTTAACTTTTTTTATTGTTGTTGTTGTTTAACTTTTTTTATTGTTGTTGTTTTTATTTGAATTTGATGTTTCTATTTCTTTACTTGGATTTGAATGAATGAAATGGAAGGTGGAGGTTTGCGTTGTTATTTTGGGTTTGATTTTGATCTGGGCGCATTTATCATTGGACTCATCGGTCATCAACTCATGGTTTCTCTTCATGTTTTCGGTCTTTCCCTCGCTTTGTCCACGTTGCCTACTTCTGCTCCATTTACACAAACAACAAAGGGAACCTTTGGTCCCTTAGCCTCGTTTGGCGGTTTGGTTTGTGTTTGGTGGTCCGGTTTGTTCCTCATAGGGTGCAAGTTGGATTGGATATTCAAATTCCGACCCATTTTGATATGAAATTCCTGATTTTGGCGAGTCCAAATCAATTCTGACATAAATTTTTGAAAAATATTTAAATTGTAATTGGAATATATTCTGAATTCTGAAATATATTAGGGTTTCAAGCTTATACTATACATAATAACAAATTTTAAGTTGGACTAAATTTGACTTAATGCCCAAATAGACATACATGAGTTATTTCATAAAGGATAACATCGAAGTAATAACATATAATAGTTTTCCGAGTTTTGCCATGTGATTTTTCAATTTTGAGCCAATTTTAACCTTTCAAATCAATGATCATGTTTAAAATTTTCAACTATTTCCCAAAATTTCCCAAAAATTTCCAAAATATGTAAGTTCTGAAAATTTTGAGTTTTCCAAATTGGAATGGATGTGAAAATTTGAATTTTTTTGGATTGGAATTAGAATCCCTTAATTCCAATCCAATCCATTTGAAAGTTAGCCATAGTTCCGCATGACTATCTTTAGCCTGGACTATGCTTAGGGATTGTCCTGAATTGGCATGGCTTGGTCTAAGCTAGATAAAACTTTTCGCGCTTGTTTGGTAGGCCTCATTGGATTGTACTAATTTAAATAACACCCACAACCCATGTTTGGTGAAGCGATTCTTTAAACTAAATGAGACTATAAAATCTAGGCCCACTAAAAAAGCCTCCTTCATTCACACAAAATAGAGAGGTGCATGGAGGTGTTGCTAAATAACAAAGTCGCTCTTTGGGATGAGCGAGTCTGCCATTATCCAACTTAGACGCTTGCGCTCTTTCTCTTTGACGTTTCTATGCTCACCTGTACTCGCTCAGGTTAGTTGTTCAACTCTATTCTTATCTTTGCACTCTTCTTCTCTGTCTCTCTTTCCTTGGTGATATTTGATCAGTTCAATATGCTATTTCTTGGTTTGATTTTTAAGTTTTGATTATGTGTTTGTTTGTAGTTAGCTTAATGTGATGCGAATTAAGCTAACAATGTATACATCCCAACCGTCCAAAGTATACATCCCCAAATTCACATCCGACCATTGGAGAAAAAACCTTATTTACACCTCCCGGAGATGTAAACAAAATATAAAGTGGCTTTACACTCCCAATGTTACACCCTTGCAATGGAGATGCTCTAAGGTGCTTTATAGAAACTTCAGCCAAAAATAAAAAGCCAAAAGTTATTTAAATCTTTTAAGGCTTTTTCTTTGTTTGGAAATCATTCTCCTGAGTGATCATGAGACGGTAAAAAAACATTGGATTGGAATAAGCAATAAATTATTCTAACATTTGCAAATTATGAAATCCGAAAATTATTGAAAAAAAAATGGATTGGAATTGGAATGCATTCCGAATTCCAAAATATATTGGGTTTCAAGCTTAGACTACACATAATGACAAATTTCAAGTTAAACTAATCTGTATGTTCCGAAATATGTTTAAATTTTCAATTATTTTCCCAAATTTTCCAAAAAATTATGAAATATGTATGTTCCGCAAATTCATTGTTTTTCGAATTGGAATGGATGTTGAAATTCTGAAATTTTTTGGATTGGAATTGGAATCCCCTTATTCTGATCTTATCCATACGAAAATCAAGTATAGTTCCGCATGACTATCTTGTTATAGATTATGCTTAGGGATTGTCCTAAATTGACTTGGCTTGGTCTAAGCTAGATAAAAAATTTAGGGCTTGTTTGGTGATGTGCGTTTAAACCAACCTAAATATTAGATCATTTTAGATCAAATTAAAACTCTCGCAAGGGCACAAATTGATTTATAGTATAGTGTGATACAATTATGAGTATCGTTCCCACAGAGATTAGTGATCAATTCTAGTTCTTTAACCTAACCTAATGCATGACTCTGTTTATGGATTTTCAACTTATGACTCAACTAAACTAAATAAACAAACAAAAAAAGTAAAGCGAAGTAGAGAACACCTAAACTACAATTAAATAAAGATGCAATTAAAACGAAAACAAATTAATCAAACAAGAAAAAGCAAAGCAACGTTTAAAGATAGGGTTATATGTCAATTATAATCATTACTAAGGCATCAGATTCTACCACTAATTCTATTACCCAAGTTTCTAGGATGCAAGTTAACAAATTCAACAAATTTAATTGATGAAGATTCTGTACCTAAGTCCTTCTTAGGACACTAAAGCCAAGTTTCCCTAATTTAAGATTACTATCCATATTAAGGCATAGGTCTAATATCCCTAAATGCAAATCACCTATGTTCAAGATAACTCTAGCAACCTAGGAATTCATTAAGTTGAATGGAAACAAGAAATCAAACAAACTAAGTATTGTATTAAGACTACTATGTATTTGCTATCCTTAATTTGTATGAGCTAAAAGAACATGCATCGTATTAAGCCTACACACAATGCACAAATAGTCTAGATGCAAGTCTTAAAGGTCAGAAATCAATAGAACTCAAACAAGTAAAACCAAATAAATTGGAGATTAAGAATTCATCAATCAAATTCAGAACTTAAATTAACTTAGCATCCAAAACCATGAATAATAAAATTAGGGCATCATCCTAGCCTTAGGTAGATATAGTCATAAATAACACACAAGAAAAACATAGAGAAAATAAGAAGAACTGAAGAATAAGGTGGCGATAACAAGGTGGACGACAGCTGCTCCAAGCTTCTCTCTCAATTGAACTAATTTGGGGCCGAATGAGTTCTCCTTGAATAAGAGGTGTATCCCTTGCTTTTATAGAGGGGAGGAACGTCTCTTCTTTCTCCTTATTTGGCTTGGAAGTAGCTTTTCTAACTTTCCAAACAAAACCCTGGGATAGCTTGGCAAAGTTGCTTGAGATGCAAGGACTTTCCTGAAATGAGCACTTTTCACTTAAAACGCCTTAACTCCTTCTACATGTATCCAAATCGCAAACCGTAAACTGCTACAGAAAGCTAACTTCTATATCTTTCCAATAATATAAGACTCATCAACGCATTCTTTATGAGGAATTCACGCCAACTTTGAGAATTAACAATTATGCACTGGTAGTTTTAGGAGTGTTGTAGGATGATGAGCTGGCTTTGATGACATGGCATGATAATGCGGCACCTTCTAAAAGCATCTAGAATCTTCTTCTTTCCTATTTCAGACGGGTTTCTTCGTCAAGAAGGGAAACTTTCTAATTCAACGCCTATGAGCTTTCCATCAACGTCGCTTTCATCCTTTGAATTGGATTCCTTCCCGAACAAGGAAAACTACATTTTCCTAGTCTTAGTAGGAGAACATCTTCTTTGCTTTATTTTCTTGATTAGACCTATCAAAACTAAAAAAACACATCATAATGCTCAAGAAGAAGATAACTATACTAAAAATGAAGCAAGAGGCCCTAAGAAGATAGTGAATTATGGACTCATAATTTGGTAGTCCTCATTGGACTGGACTAGCTTAAATAACACCCACAACCCATGTTTGGTGAAATGCTTCTTAAAGTTAAACGAGACTAGAGAATCCGGTCCCACTAAAAATGCCTCCTTCGTTTGCGCAAAATAGAGAGCTACGTGGAGGTGCCGCTAAATAACGAAGTCACTCTTTTGGATGAGCGAGTCTGCCATTATCCAACTTGGATGCTTGCGCTGTTTCTCTTTGATGTTTCTCTACTCTCCTCGTCCATTGTTCTTTGCTTTCCTCTTTTATTGTGCTCTACTCTCACCCACTCATGTTGAATAAGATTATGAGCAATATCGATTGCCGAGTTATTTTCACAATACAACTGCATGGCTTCTCCGATTTAAAGCCCAATTCTATCAATAAACCTTAGACCCACAATAATTCTCAAATTTCATGAGTCATACCTTGATATTATGCTTCTACAATATGTCAGAGTTTGTATATGAAATTCACTGTCACTTAGTCCCACATTGAAAGGGATTGGTTTCCTTTTATGGTTTATAAGCACCAGTCCTTGAAATATATATATACCGAGAGCTTTTATTGAGGGATCCCTCAAATAATTTTATGTGAGGGACACCCTCATAGGGGCCACTTCGCATTGTATTTCACTAATCCAAACGTATATTTTGTATATGTCCATTCAAAGATCATCTCTACAAAAAAAAATCACTTGAATCCGATATCATTTGACTATTCAATTAAATTATTGAAATTTAAGTACTTTCTTGAAGCATCGTATTCATTAATTTTGTTGGTCTCAATTAGATGCCTTAATGATTTGATGTTTTGCAAGGATGATCTATGAATGAAGACTTGAAAAATAGATGGTTTGGATCATTGAAAACAAATTCGTAGGGTACTCTAAAGGGTGTCTCTCAAATAAAATTATTTGAGGGATCCCTCAACAGAAGGGAACTTGGGCGGGCTCTTGGGCTCTGTTGATTTAATTAATATTATTTTTTAATTAGAAATTTATGTTTAGATAATATCATTATCTAAAATTTGAATTATGTTTTAATAGTTATTACAATTGTTGGATGAAGAGGTTTCAAACCTCTATATATTGACAATTTGTTTAAACCAGTCAATTATAGAATTATATGAAATTGCATTATCATTCTCCACACATAAACACTTGATAAATCATATCACTATTCGCTAGAAATCAAAGCCACAATACTTAGGCTTTATTTGTGGTAGTTTAATCCTAGTAGGAAAACTCCTATCGAACTACAAGCACAAGGGGTAGAGGAGAAATATTATCTAAAGGACATTGCAACTTTGTAAGACTCTATCACCAATCCAAGTCAATATTTTCTATTTGATTACACTATAGTACTGTATTAATTAGATTTTATTATTTATATATAATATATTGTCATGTTGTTTATTCTATTATTTGGTTTAAACCTGATTGTTCTGCAACAATCTTTAGACAGTAATATGGAACAATCAAGAAGTAAGACCTCTCGTGTCGAAAAGTGTGAGAAATTCAAAGGCACTGACTTCAAACGTTGGCAACATAAGATTTTTTTCTATCTTACAACATTAAACCTAGCCCATATTATGAGACATGATGCCCTTGTGTCGAATGAGAATCTTGCAACTAGAGAGACCGTGGTTGCAATTGATGCATGTACAAAATCTGATTTCTTATGTAGGAACTAGGCCTAGGCACGGTATGGGATAACACGGGATAGAGGTCATCCTGGTATCAATCTCGGATATAAGTATCGGGACTAACGGGATGGGATGAGGGGTTTTCAAAAAATGTTCGAACCATATCGGCCCCAAACGAGACCAGTATGATTCGATATCATCTTTTATACCGTAAAAAAACCTGTTTGCATAACACAAAGTTATAAAGTTTTACAAATCAAGCCTAATACAAATAAGAAGTTTTACAAATCAAGCCTAAAACAAATCAAGCATAATACAAACAAACAATCATTCAAGAGTTTTACAAAGTTCAAGTGAAATGGAAATCAAATCTCGCATAGGCTTTTACAAATCAAGCCTAATACAAACAAAATGAAAGGGGTCTGATCGAAATTGAAAGGGATTTTGGGAAGTGGGTGGCGTATATGAATGTGTGTGTGTGTGTGAGAGAGAGAGAGAGAGAGAGAGAGAGAGAGAGAGAGAGAGAGAGAGAGAGAGAGGGAGAGAGAGAAAGGAGGAGGAGGAGGAGGAGGAGGAGAAGAAGATAAGATCGATCGATGGTGGAGGATTTCGGAATTACGGCTTCGATGATTGAGAAAGGAGAAGAGAAGAGAAGAATAAATAGAGGGAAGGAAAAGACGGAGGAAACAAAGCTCGAGTCGAATGTTCGTGGGAGAGAAGGAACTGAAATTGGGTTTTATTATTTACCTGGTACTGTTCGATATGGTATGGCACCAAACGGGATCACAAATCTGAAATCGGTGTTGTGCCAAACAGTAACAGGATGACATAGTATCATCCTATTTACACTTCAACACCAAATGGGCGGCACGAGATTGGCACGGTTTCAGTATTCTGATTTTGATGCCCACCCCTAGTAGGAACTATATCTTGAATGGGTTGGATGATACACTGTATGATGTTTATGCAACATTCAAGACAGTTAGAGAAGTTTGGGAATCCCTTAAGAAAAAGTATAAAACTAAAGATGTAGGATCCAAGAAATTTGTTGTAGGCAGATTTCTGGACTTCAAGATGGTAGATTCCAAACTTGTTCTCAAACAAGTTGAAGACCTCCAGAAAATTATCCAAAAAGAATGAATAATTTGAGACTTGAATAAAATTATAATCACAAATTTAAAGCTTGAATAAAATGGGTACTAACCACATCACTAAGATTATACCCACTTGCATGGCTTGCATTGGCTTTAGTCAGATAGGCCTTCCAAAGAGAGCATTGTTGGTTGATGATTTTGAACTGAGAATCTATAGCTTGTGATGTTCAAGGCTCCGACCCAGCCATGCCCTAGTCATTCTCCAAAAACTTTGGTACACATGAACCCAAAATGTGTCACTTGCTTCTACATAAAGCCTCATCTTCTTGTGGTCTCCAATTCACGCCTCTTTGGGGTTTGAAAGGAGAATGAATAGAATTATCAAAGTGAGAAATGAAAATTTGATTTTGGTGGATTATTTAACAAAATAGATGAATATTTATTACTACAACAAAAAACACTTTGCGCGACGAAATAAGTTTGTTGCGCAAAGTACAATTTCGTCGCGCAAGTTCTATCGTGCAAAGATCGTCAAGAATGGGTTTGCGCGACGAATACTAACGTTTCTCAAAGCTATTTTGCGTGACGAATTCTGACCACTTTTCGCAACGAATACTAACCACTTTGCGCAACGAAGATTAACTACTTTGCACGACGAAAGTTAACGTCGCGCAAATATACTTTGCGCGGCAAATCCTAATGTCGCGCAAATCTTTGCGCGACGAAATATTCAATTTTTTTTAATTTTTGTTTTTTAAAATTTTTTAATTAAAATAAACTAGTTTAATAGTTTGGGCGACGAAATATTTTGTCGCGCAAGGTTTTTAACATTTTGTTTTATTATTTCTCTTATATCAATTTCATTATATTAATTTTTTTCAAATTTTTACTTTTTAAATTTAATTTAATTGTATGATTTTTTTTTTTTAAATTCCTTTAATTTAAATTGACATATTTAAAATAAAATTACATATGAAAAATAGTGGTCAAATTATCCAATATATATAATATTCAAAATGTACACATAAATTAACAAAGTACAATAATAAAATCTACAAGCCTATTGTGGTGGTAGTGGCGGAGGATTCCCAAATTATCCTCAACTTTAGCTGTAAAAGTCTCGTCGATTCCCTACCAAAAAAAAAATATTGTCAAGACACAAAAAAATAACATAAAATAATAACAAAAAATTGGCATAAACTCAAAACTAACTCCAAAAACACATATTAATGAAAAAAATTTAAAATTTGGAGAGAATATACCTTTTGGCAAGATTTTGAGTGAGTGAGAATGAGAGAGGGAGAAGTGAGTGTGAGAGAATTTGAGAAGATAGTGAGAGAGAGATGAAAGAGTGAGTGAGAGTGAGAGATGATGAAAAGAGAGATAAGAGAGTGAGTGAGAGTGAGAGATAGTGAAGAGAGAGATGAGAGAGAGATGAGAGATTAAGTGAGAGGAGTGAGTGTGAGAGAAAGGGTAGGATTTGGGGAGAGGGAAAGAGAGAGGAGAGGTAAGAGTAGAAGACACTGAGAAAATGGTGGAGGAGTTATTTTGGTTTTAAAAGCCGTATCACTTTGCGCGACGAAATAATATATTGGTCGCGCAAAGCCTCGAAATTTTTTTTAAAAAAAAATTCCCATTTTTGGTGCGCGCCCAAATTTTTAGGGTTTTGCGTGACGAATTTTTGGTCGCTCAACGTTTTGCGCGACGAAAATATTTCCACGTCCCATTTTTGGTGCCCGCCCAAAATTTTAGAGTATACTTTGCGCGATGAAACATTATATATTGGTCGCTCAAAGTCGTAATTTTTTTTTTTAAAATTCCCATTTTTGGTACCCGCCCAAAATTTTAGAGTATACTTTGCGCGACGAAACATTATATATTGGTCGCGCAAAGTCGTAATTTTTTTTTTAAAAAATTCCCATTTTTGGTACCCGCCCAAAATTTTAGAGTATACTTTGCGCGACGAAACATTATATATTGGTTGCGCAAAGTCGTAATTTTTTTTTAAAAAAATTCCCATTTTTGGTACCCGCCCAAAATTTTAGAGTATACTTTGCGCGACGAAACATTATATATTGGTCGCACAAAGTCGTAATTTTTTTTAAAAAAAATTTCCCATTTTTGGTATCTGCCCAAAATTTTAGATTATACTTTGCGTGACGAAACACTATATATTGGTCGCGCAAAGTCGTAATTTTTTTTTTTAAAATTCCCATTTTTGGTACCTGCCCAAATTTTTAGAGTATACTTTGCGCGATGAAATACTATATATTGGTCGCGCAAAGTCTTAAAAAAAATTTAAAGCTACTAATAAATATATATACTATTCAATTTCTTAAGTGTTATACGTACAAAATAAACAAATTTAAAGCTACTCTACGATCCAACCGTCAAATTTGTTTGTTTATACTTCGAGATCATATATGCCAAAATTCAGAAAAAATAAACATTAAGAGATCAATTAATGGGACAAAACATTTCGACGGTTATAAAAGAAAAATCAAGATTTAACAGTTATTTCAACTCTTATTTTGATGATTTTTTACAGCTACACTCCTTGACCCTATATGAATACAATGACTGCATTCGATGGTCAATTTAAAATATTTACACTAGTAGATACCACAAAATCTTATGTTATATTTAATAAAAGTATAAATAAACTCTTAATTGTTAGTGAATATATTGTTTTGATGGGATATGTATTCTATGAAACTAGTTTCAACGATCCAACCGTCAAATTTGTTTGTTTATACTTTGAGATCGTCTAGCCCAAAAATCAGAAAAGATAAACATTCAGAGATCACGTTATGGGACAAAACTTTTCGATGGTTATAAACAAAAATTGCGATTTAACGGTTATTTTAACTCCGATTTTGATGATTTTTTTACAGCCACACTCCTTGACCCTATATGAATACAATGACTCAATTTGATCTTCAATTTAAAATATTTACACTAGTGGATACCACAAAATCTTATGTTGTATTTAATGAAAGTATAAATAAACTCTTAATTGTTAGTGAATATATTGTTTTGATAGCATACGCATTCTACGAAACTAGTTTCAACGATGCAACTGTCAAACTTGTTTGTTTACACTTTGAGATTATATACACCAAAAATCGGAAAAAATAAACATTCAGAGATCAAGTAATAGGACAAAATTTTTCAACGGTTATAAACGAAAAATCATGATTTAACCGTTATTTCAACCCTGATTTTGATAATTTTTTACAGCTACACTCCTTGACCCTATATGAATACAATGAACCAATTCGATCGTCAATTTAAAATATTTACACTAGTGGATATATTTAACAAAAGTATAAATAAACTCTTAATTGTTAGTGAATATATTGTTTTGATGGCATATGTATTCTATGAAACTAGTTTCAACGATCCAACCGTCAAATTTGCTTGTTTATACTTCGAGATTATATACCCAAAAAATCAGAAAAAATAAACATTCAGTGATCACGTAATTGGACAAAACGTTTGATGGTTATAAACAAAAATCACGATTTAACGGTTATTTTAACTCCAATTTTGATGATTTTTTTATAGCTACACTCCTTGACCCTATATGAATACAATGACTCAATTTGATATTCAATTTAAAATATTTACACTAGTGGATACCACAAAATCTTATGTTGTATTTAATAAAAGTATAAATAAACTCTTAATTGTTAGTGAATATATTGTTTTGATGGCATACGCATTCTACAAAACTAGTTTCAACGATCCAACCGTCAAACTTGTTTGTTTATACTTCGAGATCATATACGCCAAAAATAGGAAAAAATAAACATTCAGAGATCAAGTAATAGGACAAAACTTTTCGACGGTTATAAACGAAAAATCACGATTTAACGGTTATTTCAATTTCAATTTTAATGATTTTTTACAGCTACACTCCTTGACCCTATATGAATACAATGAACCAATTCGATCGTCAATTTAAAATATATATTTTCTAACAAAAACCCAATCCGAACTACAATAATATATTTTTCTAACAAAATAATTTTTTTATTTTTTTTATTTTTGTAAAGACTTTGCGAGACGACGATTATTATTTCGTTGCTCAAAGTCATCCAAAAATTTTTAAAAATAATTTTTTATTTTATTTATTTTTGTAAAGACTTTGCGAGACGAACGACATTTTGTCGCGCAAGACTTTGTGCACCGAATTTAAGTGTTTCGTCGCGCAAAGTTACTTTTCGCGACAATGCTTTGTCGTCACACAAAGTTTTGTCGCGCAAAGTGACTTTGTGCGGTGATTTGTGTTTCGTTGCGCAAAATTTAGTCGCGTAAGACTTTGAGTGACGAAGTTTAATTTTCGTCGCGCAAAGTCACTCTGTGTGATGAATTGTGTTTCGTCACGCAAAGTTTGGTGGCGCAAGGGTTTTTTTTTACTAGTGTATAGAGTTGTTTGTACCAAAATTTGCACTTTTTGGCCAAAACTCTCCATTCTAGCCAAAATACATTTGGACTTATTTTTTACTCATCAGCCCAACTGGCTATTCGGGCTCCACTTGCCAAAAAATTGGAAAAGAAGCCCATATCATTCCAAGAGATAAAATAAGCCAAAATAGCTTTCCTAAGTTCCCAGATTAGATATTTTAAAACTTGAGGTCTGACCTTCATTAACTCAAGACCATTTCAATAGAAAGGTAAAAGCAAAAGTGATCTCCTATAGCCATTTAAGTCTCAGGAACTACAGACTCGTGTGGTCTCATCAGTGAAGATATTTTGAAGCACAAGTTACAAGAATGACCAGAAGGTATTCAAAAGGAATTCTTAGAGAAAGCATGCTGAGTATCTCTGCAAAACATCCATGTGCCTTTAAAAGAGGGATATTTTCTTCACAAGTTACAAGGAAAAGATATTCATCACAACTGATATTTTCCATATATTTTTAGGAACTAAAATTCCTATAAATACAAGGGATGAGAGCTGAAGAAAGGACACCCAACAATCAACAAAACAAATACAAAAGAAACAATCAGTTCACTGATCATTATAGCCTTCAATAGAAGCAAAACCAACAAAGGTACCAAGGACCTTCAAAAGCTATCCTTGAGATTCTGCTCAGAATTCCCAGCCACTCACAACTCAACTTGATTATAGCTCTGCCAATTTCAACATTGGTATCGATTTCCAGCTAATATTTATTAGTTGAAGGTGCAGCCAGTCCAGTCCAGCCTGACGGTCCAGTCCAGTCCAGTCCAGTCCAGTCCAGCCACACAATCCAGTGCAGTCCAGTCCAGCCACACAATCCAGCTTGAATAAAATAGTCTCAGAAATGGCATTTCAGGCAGAATTCACTGCATTTCAAACAGTTCTCCTTGAACTTGTTTTTATTTTCAAACACTTGTATTTTTGCTTTACTTCCCAGTTTTATTTAGATAAATTATGAAGTCCTTACCAGTCTAAGGCATAGAAAAGAACTTACTTGGGATATATTCCTCACCCAAATTCACAATCGTCTGTTCAAAGTCAATAGCTTGGGGCGCAAGTTATTCTTATTTTCAAGTCCGTTAGAATTGAAAAGTTGCTAACGGTGGCACGCTCGACACTTAAAGAAAGTTAATTTACTGACCAAAACATGGTCTTTGAATTAATGGGGAACTTTGCCCTATCATCTCAGAAGACAAATCAAAATGAGTGAACAAGAGTTTGGGATGAGTTTTGGCGTTACATCTGATTTATAATATTATTAATTTTTTTTACCGTTGGATTTGATTTTTGATCGTTGGATCTATTTTATTTCTGTTGAAATTATTAAGAAGTAATCCTGGCATTTGATCATATAGCAGTTGGGAACAATTTGAAAAAACAAAACAAAAGCAAGTTTCAATTGTGGCCATCTAATTCCAACAACCAGGATTAATATTGCCATCCACGTGCTCCTATAGGTGTGGCTAACACAATGGGTCCACAAATTTGACTTTGCACATAGGAGCAAGTGGCTTGTGTAATTGGGCTCCGCCAATTTTCAGTCCAGGAGAAAGGTGGATTGCTATTCCACCCAATATATGGACTGGATTGATATTTCGTCTGGCCCTATACATGAATTGAGGGCTCCATCCAAGCTATATTGTTATAATTTGACATTTGGCCCTCCCCATGGGAGATGGCCCAATGACTGAAGAACATGTACCCAATACGAATACGTTGGCCCTTGATATTGAAGAGATTATAAATCCATGACAATTGAGATACTTATGGTTTTAGTTATATATTTCGTCTATGTTAGTGAAATTGCAATGCATATGCTTTCCAGCTCTTATTGCTTTGCTAGCTAGATTGTAGATACGTAAAACAAAGGCAGTTTGTTTTTGGTGCCATGAAATTTGGTATTGAAGATATATATTTTTCTTAAATATATAAATATATAATTCTTCATGGTTTTCAAGATCAATTATGGAGCTTTTATAAAGCCCATTTGCTACTTTAATAAAAAAGACAGTAGATTATTCCCATGAAAACATCGAGGCTCATAAATCATCTAGCTTACTAAGGCCCCCCGATTGCAGTTTCATTGTAATTGTAGGTAGCTACTCAAATCTTAAATAAACACCCAAAAACAATTCAAAATTTGGTAAAAAGCTACTAAAATATTAAATAGACACTAAATGCATCATTATGATTCGATGAAACATCACCGACAAACAATTCAAAATTTGGTATGTAGCTACGGAATGCATCATTATCATTCGATAAAGTTGTATCGCATATGTGAGAGGTATTCAGTGTATTGTCACAAAACTGGTGGGGTCAGCCTTAGGGTTTGCAAAGTGATGGAGCGATGGGGTTTTCGAAAATGAGTTGAGGAAGAAGTAATGCTGGATTTGAATAATAAGTGAGTATGTTATTTGAATAATAAGTGATTGGGTGTGAATATAAAAGGCTTAATTAAAGTTTAGTACCCTGTGGTTACACCCTTAAGACATGTTAGTCCTTATCTTCTCAATTTTAACAATCACATATCCTGGTCTTTTAAATTTGTTACAATGTGGTTCTTGTTGTTGTTGGATCAGTTGTGCCAAAATTGATCCAACTACATGCATCCTCAACTTGTGATACTTGCAAGTGCATGAGCCGTTCGGTAGTATAGCATATGTAAGTGCGAGGTCGATCCCACAAGGATTGATGATAGATTGATTCAATTTGATTCTTTGCACAAAACAGAAAACAAAAAAGAAGAGAACATACAACAAGAAAGAAAGAAAAGAAACTAACTCAAGCAAATAAGTTAACAAGTTCAATTCAGATTCTTAGATTGATTCTAGCTAAAGTATGATTAAGCCATGGTGTCTGGTCCTAACCGTGTATTCCTAATTCCCTAATTAGATCCTTGTTGTCGAACCTAAATTAAGCATTTGAAATTCATTAAGCATAGAAGAATGTTTTAAACAACCAAGCATGTATCTAATCCCTGTTTTCGAATGTCCATACATACTCTTCCTATTCATAGTTCAATTCAAATTAAAGAATATGGTGTCTACTCTTAATTCCAACCAAGATAGCTAGCATACAAGTTTTAATGGTGATTAATCATTCAAACAAGCATATTAACTTATAAGCATAATGAATAAGAACAAGAACTGTAATTGAAACTTGGAAACTAATTAAATTTGAAAACTTAAAATAAGAAATTACATGATAATGAAAAATAAATTACAACTAAGAAAAACATAAAGGAAAATTTAGCAGAAGGGTTTTGTTACAACAATTGTGAACTTAAAAGAAAAACTAAGAGAATTTGAGGGAGAGAATGGAGAGGACCTCTAAAGAAGTGTTTGAGAGCTCCCCCCCTTGGGGTGTGTTTGAGAACTTAGAGAATTTGATGAAGAGAAGGGAGAGGTGTTTGTGAACTTAGAGATTTTGAGGAAGAGAATGGAGAGGAGCTCTAGAGAGGTGTTTGAGAGCTCCCCCCCCTTGGTGTGTGTTTGAGAACTTAGAGAATTTGAGGAAGAGAAGGGAGAGGAGCTCTAGAAAGGTGTTTGAGAAGAGATTTTGAGGAAGAGAAAGGAGAGGAGCTCTAGAGAGGTGTTTGAGAGCTCCCCCCCTTAGGGTGTGTTTGAAAGCTTGGGGAATCTCACTATTTATAGGCCTAAGAGAAGTAAAAAAATTTGAATTGAGTATTACTTCTACCTACAACACCCACTTCACAAACTTTACCTAACTTCCCTACAAAAAACAATTAGCTCATGCATAAGTCATGCATGACAATACATTGCAATATGCTTGTAGGCTCATTTGGGGCATGTTCCTCCATTCATAAAATTCTGGAAAAATATGGTTCTTGAAGCTCTTTTTCTTATCTTTCCAACCATATATAGCCAGCTCAAGGAAAAATTGGAAAGGCCTTCAAATATCATTTTTGGCATAGTAACGCAGATGCTGTCGAATTTCACCTTAAGCTTCTAAAACTTGCATAACTTCCTCTAGAAGACTCGGAATCATGAACCGTAAAATGCTCCAGAAACTAGACTTACATATCTTTCCAATGGTGTATGACTTATTAGCTGGTTATTCCTAAGCATGTACAGTCCAATCCGTGAAGTTGATTGATCTGCAGACACAATTTTGAGCTAACTTGATTTTAAAATGCATTAAATGAGTCCCAAAGCTTAATACACTGAAACAAACACAAAAGAGATTAAAAGCACAAATTTAACTAAAAAAGTACATAACGAAATCATAAGTTAGAAGGATACAAAATTATATACAATTATGCACTAATCGGTTCCGCCATTAGGGTTTCTGTCAGATCTCTTTGTTAGTTGCCTACGTGGCACTGTGGGTCCCATATTTTTCACATTTTTTAATTTAAAATTGATTAAAATAAAAATAAAATATTTTAAAAATAAAAATAAAACTCTCTCTCTCTCTCTCTCATAGAGCTTCACAATTATCTTCATGTAATCTTCCTGATGTTGATCGTAGATCACTTTCCTTTATTAATTCTTCCACCTCTCTTCAAGTCCTTCAACTTTTTGATAATCCTTCAAATTCTTCAGTGTTTTATTGGATAGTCAATATCAGCAACCTTGTATATATTGAATTAGATGGAAATGATTTACAAGGTTCGATCCTAGACGTTTCCACAAACATGGTTTCTCTATTGGATAGCCAATAGCAGCCACCCTCCACCTAGTGCTCCCTTCCTCCAAAAGAACATAGAACCCCAAAAAAAAAATCGCGATTTTCTTCGACAAATGGAAAACACATCTCTAATTGCCTTAGAGGAATTTTTCATATATGTACAGAAGAACAAGGTCCAATCCTAGCATTTAAAAGAGAAACAAAACCTAAAAGAATAAAGAACCCTGAACCCTAGCCTGCAATGAACCCATAACCCAGGTCGCCGACCACTCTCTGCTAGTCTTCATCTCTCTTTCTGCAAATTCAAAAACCAACAAATTGGAAAGAAAAAAAAAATTTCGAACTTTGTTTGCATATGCAGGTGGGTTTGAGGGTTTGTGGGTGAAAAACATAATGTGGGAGGAGGGGGTAGAGCTCTGTGGGGTGGTCTCTCAACAACAAAGGGAGAGAGAGAGAGAGAGAGTGAATTTTAAATTTTTGTTTTTAATCTTTTATTTATATTTTAATCAATTTAAAATTAAAAAAATGTGAAAATTTTTGAACCCACAGTACTACCAGAGAGATCTAATGGAAACTCTAATGACGGAACCACATTGTTACAAATTTAAAAAATCAAGGTATGTGTTATTAAAATTGAGAAGATATGAATTAACATATCTCAAGAATGTAACCACATGATACTAAATTGTAATTAATCTAATATAAAATGTGTGTGATGGATTTATGTCAGTGAGAGTAATTTAGGAGAATAAATTTAAATTTCACTAATATGTGAGTATGAAAAGTGTGGGGTAAAATAAAAAATTGTTGGGTTCAAATAAAATGACTAAAATTACCCTTTTGAAATTCAATTTGGCTTACTTTAATCGCTGCACCGAGTTTGAATCCCCTCCCGTAATTTAGATGTTTGTGGCGCTCACACCGCTCAAATTTCGTCGCTCATCCTCCGCTTCGCACCCCTAAAGCAGCCGCGCATCAGCAGCCCTGTTTGCGTGACGAGGAGTCCACGGCCCCTTGCAGCATTTAGGATTTAATCATATTTGGATCAAACCTTTGAAATTTCCTTAAAATGATGACCCTTTCTTCAATCTCTCGGTTCATGTCCTCCTCAGTTGGCCGCAAAAGTCACAAAATCTCAATCTTGTGGTTCTCTGCTGCCTCAGATGGGGAGATAGTCTACAATCGGCTGCAGGAAAATGGTGGCAACATTGAGAAAACCCTTTCATCAATCAATGTCCAATTGGACTCCAAATGTGTAAGTCAGGTCTTAAAGAGATGCTATCGTAGCCAATCCCAAATGGGTCTTAGGTTTTTCATATGGGCTGGTCTTCACTCCAGTTATAGGCATAGCTATTTTATGTACAGCAAAGCTTGTGAACTGTGTGAGATTAAGCTAAACCCAAGTGTGATTTTTGATGTTTTGGAAGCTTATAGAATTGAAGGGCGCTTTGTTAGTCTTAGGGCATTTAAGGTTGTCCTTAATTTATGTAAAGAAGCTAAGCTTGCCGATGAAGCTTTGAGGGTATTAAGGAAAATACCGGATTTTGGTTTGCGTCCAGATACTACCGTGTATAATGTTGTTATAAGGTTGTTTTGCGATAAAGGTGATATGGATATGGCTGAAAGTTTGGTGAAAGAGATGGGCTTGGTGGATCTTTTGCCCGATTTGATCACGTACATGGTAATGATTAAAGGGTTTTGTAAGGTGGGTCGGTTAGATGATGCTTGTGGGTTGTTTAAGGTTATGAAGGGACATGGTTGTTTGCCTAATGCTGTGGTGTACTCGGCACTTCTTGATGGGTTTTGTAGGTCTGAGAAAATGGAGAGAGCTTTGGAGTTATTGACAGAGATGGAGAAGGAAGGTGGGGATTGTAGCCCTAATGTAGTAACATATACGTCTGTGATTCAAAGGCTTTGTGACAAGGGCCGGTCGAAAGAGGCGTTGGTTATTTTGGACCGAATGGAAGCTTGTGGATGTGCCCCAAGTCGCGTAACGGTTAGTGCTCTAATTAAGAGTTTTTGTATGGAGGATCAAGTTGAAGAGGCTTATAAACTGATTGATAGAGTTGTTGTGGGACGTAGTGTTACATATAGTGATTGCTATAGCTCTCTTGTTGTGTCGTTGGCAAGAGGTAGAAAACCTGAAGAGGCAGAGAAGGTCTTGAGGATGATGCTTGATAGTGGGGTGAAACCAAATAGTTTGGTGTGTAGCATTATGTTAAAAAAGATTTGTTTGGAAGGACGGGTGATAGATGGATTTTGCTTGTTTGATGAACTTGAGAAGATGGAATGCTTGTCTTCCATTGACTCTGATACTTACTCAATTCTTTTAGTGGGCCTTTGTGAACAAAGGCATTTAGTGGAGGCTGCAAAGCTGGCAAGGCTAATGCTAAAGAAAGAAATTAAGCTGAAAGCTCCTTATGTTGACAGTATAGCTGAGATCCTGAATAAATCAGGAGATGAGGAGTTAGTCAAGCATGTATGTAGAATTGCATTTTGAAGTTGAACAAAAGACAATGCTCACCTGTTTTTAAGGCTTTCCTTTGCTTATCTGGAATTGGGTTCTTCTCCTAAGCTCAAAGTCTCGAACCTAGTAGAAAACAATCATTGAGTTAAGTTGGTAGGTGAGGAAGAAGGGAATTCATGCTCTGGAAATACAATTTTTGGTAGCAGAAGCATTGTTGGTTTGGATGCAAAACGGCTTTATCGGTGCAGGGGCTCATGCGCTATTTTACCCAACTCTGCTTTACAATGTCATTGGGAATAAGCTTTAGGCTGAGTTTCTGTGGTGGGACAAGGTCGATGAGGTACAAATATAATTTTATCAAGCCCGTTTATGCTTATATTTGTTTGTCATATATATATATAAAATTTGTTTAGGTGTCTGGTTCATTTTGAATTCTGATTTCGATTGGATAGCTTGTGAAAGTGACTGGGATCGTTTTCTCCTTTTCTTTTATTTTAATTTTTTTAATGTGGGTGTTTATCCTTTTTCTGCAGCTGTGAATTAATTTGCAATTTTTGTTTATGTTTTGTTTTGATCTCAGTTAATTATAGATGTAAATGCGATGCAGTTAATTATATTAAATGAAAGAAATTTATTGAGTTTGCATGTGGAGTTCGATGGAGTCATCACACTTAATTAGCCATACAAGACTTTGGTTCCAACGTCTTTATATCATGTTAGTGGTTTCCTAGATTTGCATTCTCAGAGTTTGCATGGTTGGAGATAAACCGATACATTTTTCTTTCAAATGAAATATTATTGCTGCTCAGAGTTTATATGTTTATATATATATATATATTGCATGAAATATTTAGGGCCTGTGTGGCAATGCCTTTATAAGTGCTAAAAGTACCTTCTGATAGCCAAAAGAGCTTTTGGCAACGGTTGATAGAAAAGGTTACAAGTGCTTCTAGGTTATGTGCTTCCCCCAGGAAGTGCTTGCAAGTGCATTTTCAGGAGTCACTTGGTTTTTTAGTAAAACTTTGTTGTGCTTCTAACAAAAGTGCTTCTCGGTAGAAGAAGCATTCCCAAAATGCCATAAGTATCTGACAGGATTAGCTGGTACTTTGCCATACTATTGTATGTATTAATACGCGAATGCTTTGAATTAAAATTGACTTGGGTCATGTCTATACTTGAGTAGAACTTCTGCATTTTTGTTTTGTTTGTTTGTTTTTTTTTTTTTTACATTATTTTTTGGGCTCTAATCTAACCATTAAACTTTTGGCAGTGCCACGGAAGTAACCATCTGGTGATTCCTACAAGAGATTACTGCTTTGCACCATCACTGAGTGATACATGTTGTGCTGTAGACTTCATTCATGGTAAGCATTTTTGCATCTTTGATTTGGTTATGTTGAATCGCATCTGATATTTCACGATTTAGCATAAACTAGGCTCTATGTACCTAGGACATTCTGTTCTTGACTAGATACAAATGGCATGAGTCGTAAAACAGTTGAAGCCAAATACACTCATCCAGTATCGTTCTGATATGCAAGGGTGCAAGTGTGAGGCTTCCCTTCTGGATTTTTCCAGTATAAATAAATTTGGATGGTTAGAATATCTTGGACCATCTAGACTGCTCATGTTTTTTTCTTTGGGGATGAACTTTTAGAATCCTCAAGAGATATTTTTGGTTGAATTGTGTCATTTCCGAACTGCTTTTGTGGAATTTTATTTTGAGGGTACAAAAAATCATTTAATTGGAATTTTTTAAAGCAGTTGTTTCTTCAGTAAGGGGGTTTTGTGTTAAGTCATCATTTTCTACTTGTATCTACTGAGATGTAAACTTTGTTATCTGCTACCTGGTTAGTACTAAACTCTGAAAATAACAAATTACAGGAAGCAGATGACACCTGATTCTGCCTATGAATGAATATCTGAAGTCATTTGTCCAAGGTTGCTTTTAGCCTCTTCTCAGTGGCAGGTAACTTAAGAAACTCAATGTGATTTGTAATGACATTGTGGGCTCATTCTCCCTGCCTAGGAATATCTGGTGTTCAAAACCCTGGAAGTTTTCTTGTGGGAATTTTGGTGTTTTTTTTTGTAGGTGATTCTAATTCGTATTTGATTTATGTTTACTGGTTTAGTTATTAACTTGCAATTTGTTTTTTCTGTTGTGTGCCTATGTATGTGATGAAGAATAGTGGATAAGAAAAATGCATTGCGTGCCTGATTAAGTTTTCTCTGCATTTGGCAGTAATAATCTATGAGTTTAATATCCTTGTTTGTCTGATTATCTTGGCTATGCAAAAAAGTATAATTTCTGAATGATCTGCAGACATTGAATTCCCAAACAGTCAAGGCACCGATTCTTTAATTTAATTTTCTCAATTTATTTGTTAATGGTGGATTCAGAAAATGTTGTGAAGGAGAACACTGAAGATTTACGGAAGGCAACTGAACCAGAGGCAGAGGTTGTACATGAACCAACTGTGGGAGAAAATAAGACAAGTGCTGGTGAGACGGAAAATGAAGATATAACAAATTTAAGAAAAACGAAAATGTATATCCAAGTATGGAAGGTGCCTCTCTGAGTACCCAAACAGTGTGAGTTTGCCAATTACGTTCCGACTCACAATGCTGAACATGAATCTTGCGTAAGAAGGGATACTCCCCAGAACACCTGGACCAAGGATCAAACCTGCCCGCTTGCAATTTACGTATATAGTATAGATACGTTAACATACCAGCATTTGAGAGACAAAGACGGGAATTCCAAAACACCTGAGAATGTGATGAAGGATTTGGGTGGTGAAGAAAGCCAAACCCATTTGTCTTTCGAAGACTGGAGATGTAGAACTTCAGTCTCCACCGGACACAGCACCACCATCAAGTCCAAATACCGGCAGAGTGAACTGTGGGAGGGATTTCCACACAAAAAGGGGCCATATTATCCTCCGTTACATTCAACCACAATACTTGTGAAAGATTCTTCATGATTTCAATTCTCTCTCTATTTCATATATATTATATCGTGCAGATATGTGATAATATATAATCTAGCTCGCCAGAGATCAGTTTTGTTAGTTTTCATGACCAGCTTTGATCAGTTCTCACAAACGGTGGCATTTGTTGTACTAAACACTCCAAACTCGCTTTAATCTTTTGTTAATTGGTAGTATCAACATAACATAAACATCCTCCGTATGTACGTTTGTATGTATGTATGTATGTATGTATGTGAGAGTGAGAATAATCAACGGTTTCAACTAACAACCACCACATGGCTGTTAAAAAAAACAAGCAGTGCCTCTGACTGTGCTCTTCAATTTATAATATTTATTAATTAGTTATTCACTAATGTCCTATTTTTTTAGGACTTTTACTAATGAGAGGGGTGATGGCATACTAAACTCATACACACTACACGGATGCTTGGACTCGAACCCAGGACTTTGCCTGAGGGAGTAAATACTCCAAACCACTATACTAGTAGATCCTTAGCCAAAGATTGCTCCGAATTTTCCTTCAAAACAAAAGCATGATGCCATGTATTATAACAAAAAAACAAGAGGGGAGGTGAGGAAAACCCCTTTCAAATCAAACAGTATGTTAACTGGAAATAACGGTCTTAAAACAAATTGACCAGCATTCCTTCACTTTCGTGTCAGTGTCAGAGTGGTGGATTCACTAGCGACTGGATTTCCCCGTATCTTACTAGGACAAGTTGTTTTTATTTGTATCCCGAAAGAAGGGGGGATTAAACTGTGTTAATAATATTTTGATATTTACTTTCCTTTTCCCACAAGGAAGCTAGGTAGAATTTAGAAAGCCAAAATATTATTTTCTCCTTATCGCATTTGGAAAGTTTCCCTATAAATTCAGTTCAGACATGTTGGTGAACTAAGAAGTGTAATTTCACTTCCCTTTCATTCTTGAAAGTTGCTTTGCGAATCAAGCACACACCGATCATCATGGAGGCTTCAAGTCCTTCTGCTTCGTCCAGAAAAAGAAAAACAAGACAAGCCCCCATGCCACAAATTGTCCTTGCTCTCGCTGCTCCCAATAGCAACCCCGCCAACAACAATGCCATCGAACGCACCGTTTGGTCCACCAAACCCCGAAGTAATTGCAGCCGCCGGAGGAGAAAACAAGAGGCGGCGGCAGCCCAGCAAGAACATGAACGCCAACTCCATATTCCTACCACCAAACGCACCGTTTCATCCACTAAAATCCAAAGCAATTACAGCCTAAGACCAACAGCATGCGGAGGCCGGAAGACAGCGCCACAAGAACAAGAACATGAAGAAAAGAAGGGAAGGTTGAAGGTGGTTCGGATCCGAATTTTGGACCCTTATGAAACGGAGTCTTCTACAGACACCGGAGAAACTAATGTAGCCGTTAACAAACAACCCAAGAAAAAGAAAGTTGAAATAGTGCACGAGATTCGGATGATGGAGAGAAACCCTCCTTGTCCAAAAAAACTTGAGACGCAAGAAACAAGCAAGAAAAAAGAGAGCAAGAAGAACTATATTGGCAAGAATAATAAGCAAATTTGTTTGTCATCTCCATCATCATCGCCATCTTGTAACGTTGAAGGGCGTGAAGATAAAGAAATACTAAAAGGATCATCAACAACATCATCAGTTGTGCAAATGGCAGTTAGAAAGATGGCTCTTTACGACGTGCCGGGTCCAATTCCTGACCTGGATGAATTTTTGAAATGGGATTATGACCTTCACTTTTTGCTTACTTTCTTTGATGATATGCCGTCAGACTCCGACTGTGAAGATTGTTGAGCACGATCAACCAAGTTCATTTCAAACTTTATCCATGATTTTTTTTAAATTTTTAACACACTTAGGCATGATTATTGGGTACAAATTTTTGTACAGTCCACCACGATCTCACATCATATTTGATGGGAAGTGATGAAATCGATTGTGTTATGTACTCTTAGTACCTAGCTAGGGTTCTTAATTTCATGGAATTCATTGGGCTTTCTTTCTTCTTACCCATGAGTTTTGGGTACTAAATTTGTTTGCATGCAGTATATATATATATAGATGTAGCTGGCTGTGCCACAATGATCCCAATGCTTGTAATTGATTTTATGAAAATTCTATTGGAAGAAATTGAAGTGATGAATTACATTTTCTATATTATGAATAATGTGCCAAGCATTCACCTCCTTTTTTTTTTTTTTTTTTTTTTTTTTCTGAAGCTTATGCTGGAAACATTACTGTAGTCTCTGATAATGTTGACATGACATGTGACATCATGGCTGTCTGAAGCTCCTGCCTGGTTTGCTATATATAACCAACGTGATTGCTTTTGTCTTTCATTAAGCAATTTTAATATACTTGATGAATCAAGAAAAGAAAATTTTCCTTATACATGAATTGTTGTTTTATTTCTAAAGCAGCTATGTATAACCATAGCTATCAGTGGAGAACTGATTGGACACCTCCAGTGGATCGATATTTCATCGATCTAATGTTGGAGCAAGTTCGCAATCGAAGTATTGTTAACTATAAATTCAGCAGACTAGCCTGGACTGATATGGTTTCTACTTGACCAGAGTGGGTTTGCTTGGGATGAAATGCAACAGATGGTAACTGCTGATGATCATCTTTGGGGATACTTATGTCAAGGTGTGTCTTTTGTTGAATTGTTGATTGCATAAGAATTGTATGTCTATAGCAGGCTAACAGCTCACATGTTCTGGTGCAGGAACACCCTGATGCACGATCATACTGCAATCGAACTCTCCCCAATTGCAATGATTTGCACTTGATGTATGGAAATGGAGACCATTTTAAAAAGGAGAGTACTTCAAGTCACACTATGGATGCCATGGATGATGATCTGGGAGTTAATCTTGGTGTGCGGCCCTCTCTCCCTTTCTCACAATGCCATAGGTGTATTCTGCTCGACTCTCCGGTTATTGCAATGGAATGAATTTATTACAATTGTTTTAGGATGTCAGAAACTTTCTCAATACGAACTTGTTTTGCAGGGGATGAAACTCAGCAAACAATATCAAGGTGCGTGTTTTTCTCACTAGTTGCTGCCTAGGACAAAAGGAGTTTCCTATTTCTAGCACTAATTACAGCTTCTTCAACATGTTGTGTGTGCAAGTTTTGCATGAGTGCATGTTGAATGTACTTGTTGGTAAAGTATGCTATCCCTTTGCATGAAGTGAACCCTGAGTAGCTTTGGGTTCAGGAGACACTTTACTGATTTGGTGACATGCGTTTCTTTCATGTCAATATGATATTTTGCAGGAGCATCCATATCCAATTGCATGTGCAAATAGAATCTTGGACATAACTTATAATGATTTGACTAAAATATACGGCAACGGAGCCCCTGATGGAAGATCAAGTTGTTTCGGTAGCAACATGGAGGAAATGGAGATCAATATGATGTTTGTGATTCCCCAGCCATGGAGTATGAAATATCTGATCAGCAAAAGAAGCGAAAACCAGCAGCTTCATCCACCTCAGCTAGTAGAAGAGCTCAAAGAATCATCAAGGAGGAGATACAAGAACCCTTGGATGAGAAACCACATATAGTAAAAGGGTTGGTCGGCAATGAAGAAGACAAAGACTGCTGCTCAATTGTAATAACCTCAAAAATAATGTTTGGCTTTATTATTTTTGTTGAAAATCGTATTAAGTCGTGTGACTATATTGGATGTTTTATGAATTTGGTTTTATGTGAAAATATTGGAATTAAGTGAGTTTAATCTCAAATTGGGACAAAAATGCCCTTACGATTAAGTTTATGATTTTTCAAAGGATGTTCAGGAAATTGAATTGAGAAAATTGTAATTTTTGGATTGTAAAATCGAGCTTGATATCATGAACGCGTAGGCACAAACGGTTTCTGAATCGAAGTTGAAACGAAGAAGTTATGCTCGTTTGAAGTTTCAGGGACTTAATTGCAAAATTAAACAGTGACAGATTTTTGGTTTATAAATTGTGGAGGTCTACTGTGCAAGTCAGAAATTTTCATTTTAGTCCGGAGGTTTGAGAGCTCGTCGGAGAGGCGGTTTCTGCGGCGGTGTACGGTGGAGGTGATCGACACTACCCATCCAGATCGAAAGCCTGCTATCTTGTGAGGATAACCCAAGACGAATCGGGGCCATCGGAGGTGTGGTGAAGGCACAGCGACGCCGTGAAGTTGGTTCGTCATTAGTGAAGTCAACGACTTCAACCGGCGGTTTGAGCCACTTACACTTCGAATCGGACCTTGAGGTAAGAATTAAAGTTGTTCTACTCAGTATTACGAACATTTTGGTGTAGGTCTTGACCAGTGATTCTAGGGTTGGTTTGTCGCCAAAATAGTACCCCGAACCACCACTGGCTAGGGATTCTGAGTTGGAAGTTTAGAGACAGATTGTAGTCCTGGAGTTATTGAGCACGGTGGTATGTTTAAAGTGTTGAGATTCCGTCGTTTGGTCGACGATCGGAGCATCACAAATCTAAACCATTGATCAAAGAAGATCGGACCGTTGGATCGTGTCCAATTTTAATTATGTTGTAGCTGGTGTTGTTAGGATTCTGTAGGTTCAGACAGATTGATGATCGGACGTCCCGATCTTAAGTTATTATATTTCAAAGTTAAGGCAAGCGATGGCCATTCGATCATTGGATCGGGCCCAAATTGTCGCAGGGTGATATCGGGACTATTTAGAGACCATTGGTGCGATTGGATTTGAAATCTGAGGTTGAGAGTCCAAGGTGGATTTTTGGGGTGTTAGTTAGACATGTGGGACCTACGAGACCCAAATACTGACCTTTTGGACAATGGGTGTCATTGGTCATGATTTGACATCTAATAACAAAAATGCCCTTTGGACCAACCGGGGATCCAAAGTGATCAAATCTCGTCCAACCAACTCCAAAACTGTGACGTACGTGCTGTCGACGTCAAATCATGACCAATAACACCCATTGTCCAAAAGGTCACTATTTGAGTCTCGTGGGTCCCACATGTCTAACCGACACCCCAAAAATCTGCCTTGGGCCCGCAACCTCAGATTTCAAATCCGATTGCACCAATGGACTCTAAATGATCTCGACATCATTCTGCAACAATTTGAGCCCGATCCAACAGTTGGATCATTCTAGATCGCACAATCGAATGACGATCGCTCGCCTTAACTTTGAAACATAATAACTTAAGATCGGGGCGTCCGATCATTAATCCGTCTGTACCTACAGACTCCTAACAACACCAGCTACAATATACGTAAAATTGGACATGATCCAATGGTCCGATCATCTCTGATCAATGATCCAAATTTGTGAGCCTCCGATTGTTGACCAAACGACGGAATCTCAACACTTTAAACATACCACCATGCTCAGTAACTCCAGTACTACAATCTGACTCGAAACCCTTAACTCAGATTCCCAACCACGCGCCTCCACGCGCTGCCACCGCCGGTGGTGGTTTGGGGTACTATTTCGGCGACGGACCATCCTAGAATCGCCGGTCAAGACCTATACCAAAATGTTCATAATACAGAGTTGAACAACTTTAATTCTTACCTGAAGGTCCGATTCCAAGTGTAAGTGGCTCAAACCGCCGGCTGAAGTCGTTGACTTCACTAGTGACGAACCAACTTCACGGTGTCACCGTGCCTTCACCGCACCTCTGATGACTCCTATTCTTCTTGGGTTATGCTCACGAGATAGCAAGCTTTCGATCTGGGTGGGTGGTGTCGATCACCTCCACCTTACGTCGCCGCAGAATCCGCCGGAAATTGCCTCTCCGACAAGCTCTCTAATCTCCAGACTAAAATGAAAATTTCTGACTTGCACAGTTGCCCTCCACAATTTATATACCAAAAATCTGTAACTGTTTAATTTTGCAATTAAGTCCATGAAACTTCAAACGGGCATAACTTCTTCGTTTCAACTCGGATTCACAAAACGTTTGTGCCTACGCATTCATGGGATCAAGCTCTATTTCGATCCAAAATTTACAATTTTCTCAATTCAATTTCCTGAACATCATTCGGAAAATCATAAACTTAATCATAAGGGCATTTTTGTCCCAATTTGAGATTCAACTCACTTAACTCCAATATTTCCACATCAAACCAAATTCATAAAACATCCAATATGGTCACACGACTTAATAAGACTTTCCACAAAAATAATAAAACTAAATATTACTTTTGAGGTTATTACAACTGTAGTTTTCATATGCTTATCATCCTTGTGCTTTTTCCTCATGTAAATTACATACATGGAAAGAGTTTCCCTCTACATAATGTAATTCCCATGTGTATATCAGTAAGTTTTGAGATGGGCTTTTTCCCTGCTATTGACCAAGAAAGCCAAAGCTTCCTCTTCTCTTTTTTTTAAAAAGCAAATTAACCTCAACAAATGCTAATAGCAACCGGATCATCTCCACACTATTATAAGTTTAGGTTTTGAAGCTAACAAAGTTGTAAATCAAATTTCATACTTACCAAGAACTGCAATACACAATAACAATAATTTCATACTTACAAGTAAAACAATAAATGAAGTTACTGATCAATTAAGGAAAACAAAATTACCCAGATCAAGAAAAGAAAAAAACTACTGTGTCGTTCTTCTCCGATGAAGTAGAATTACTGACTATTCTGTGAACCGCATAAAGACGAAGGTCGTTGCCAAAAGTTGGATCCAAATTCCACTCTGTGAACTGAGAAGAGCCAAAACAAACAGACACAGAGATGGAGACAATGTCACGACCTTGACAAAAGATTGGTGCTTTTGCTAAATGGCATGGCCATCTCATTCTCTTCTTTTAGAATTTGCTTTCTCTCGCTCGCGCTCCTCTCTACCTTCTTATCCCATAAATCATATAAACTTGATTCAAGACATAGCCCATAATAGGAGTACCCCAAGTTTGGAAGTAACTACTCCAAAAGTAACCTTACCCCTATGATGAAAGTTTTCCAAACAGGATTCCACTGAAAATAATAGCACCAAACCACTTGTTCGACACAAATCTGGAACCAAGACAAGAGCAAATGCTGAGGCAAGCTGATCATGTTCAAGGCAAAACAAAGTAAAGAAATCTTAAACCTAAATGAGCTTTTCCTTCCCTAGTGTATGAAATCCTCCAACTTATATTTTTTTCAATATTTACCTTTTTTGTTTCTCTTTGATTGGAGAAATATGCAGTATGGCAAAATTAACATTGATGCAATACGCCTATTTAATCTCTATGATTACTTGAAATCAAGATCATATCATGAAAAATACGCACTTTCTGTTGCAATCAACCCGGGATGAAAGGTCGGCAGTCCATATCTGCCAAGCTAATTGTCCAGATGCAGCTGCCAAAAATGCGTAGTATGGCCACCCTGCTCATAGTTGAAAGATTGGTGTGAGGATGTGGCAGAAGGAAAAAGAATTGGATTGAATTTCCAATAATGGTAAAAGAAAAAATAATTATTTAAAAAAATAAAAAAATAAAAAAAAATAAAGGAGGAAACAAAACCAATTTCAGCATTATATCCACTGAGGGCAAGACTGCTGATGCACATAATTCCAAACCCAGTAATCCACTCCTTAGTTGAATCACCAAATCTCAATGCAGTAGACTTAACACCTACTTTCAGATCATCTTCCTTATCCTGCAAGTACAGTCAGAAACATCATTTGTTGGATTGCGTGAAATAGTTCTCTTATTCCTACATATTCCATAGTTTCATCACACACAAATCTTGGAGACTACAACTTCTGACCATGTGAGTACTACAGTGACATATTTGCTTGACCTGATGTGCGTATATCGTATCATACACAAGTGTCCAGCAAACTCCAGAAAGGTACAATGGGAGCACTATAGCTGGATCAATGCTTCCTTTAACTGCAGCCCATCCTAATAAAGCTCCCCAATTAAAGGTCAAACCTAGATAGGCTTGAGGCTGCACCAAACGTGAAAGCATTTAACAATTAATTAGTCAACTGTCATGAGGTTTCACATCAAAGTTAAAAATAGAAGAAAACTTGAGGGTACGTTAAGAAACCGGAGGTTTAATTACCCAGAATGTCAACCTCTTCATGAGAGGATAGGAGAAAACTAGCAACAATGATGAAGCCCCCAAAACGCGGCTGTCAATTCCGATGAAGTAAACAGAGGTTCATGTGCTTGCAGATAATATTGGTTTAACCAGATTTATTAACTAAAAAAGCCACTGATGCAAGGGCAGATATACAAAGTAAACTAACCTATAATTATTCAGTTGAAGGAGAATTCCAAGACCCAAAAGCAATTGAAATCCAAGAAAACAAATCCCCTGAAAAGGTGTCAAAAGACCACTTGCAACTGGCCGCAATTTTGTACGTTCTACCTGGAGTTAAAGGGAAAGGCACTCACAAGTTCACAACCACAAGATAGAAAACAAAACAGGCAATGAAATAAACTGCAAAGGCCCAGTGGACATTACCATGGTATCAATATCCCGGTCAAGGAGATCGTTTATGGTGCATCCAGCGCCCCTTAAGAGCAGAGCCCCACATCCAAATAGTGTCATCATCTTAATATCAGGAAGGTGTCCTGGGCTTGCAGCCAATGTTATTGACCTGCACCAACAACCATGTCCTTCTCTTTCCGTCAAACCAAACAATGCAGTGGACAAACCAAAGTTTAAAAAGTTGAAGTAAGAGTCGGTTACCACATACAAGGCCAAGCGAGCAACCAAGTGCCAATGGGCCTGTCGAGGCGAGCGAGCTTCGCATAAGGGCGAGCTTGTCTCGGCAAATACAAGTCGATCCAAGAAGCCTCAACTTCAACCTTGACGTCATTGCTGCCCTGATTTCCGTCCTTCTTGGCGCCTGTAGATGAAGACGAGCTGGAGATGTGGGCTACGAGTCTCAGATCAAATTCGACGCAACTGGGAATCCAAAGGTGCCTCTGAGTGAATGGGCCCAACTGGGTTCCGTTGGGATAAGCGTTAGGGTTAGAATTTGTCGAGGTGGTGGTGGTTGGTTGGTAAGTAGAAACTGCGAATAGGGTGCGGGAGAGAGAAAGTGAAGGTTTCGCTTTCAGAAACCTACGCGAAGCGCGAGAGACGAGCCAAAACGACGCCATTTTCAGAATGCACTTTCCACCAAAACGACACCGCTTAAGTGGTCTTTTGTAAGATGTAAGATGTAAGATGTCATCTTCTTGGATTATCTCCGTCCACTGGTAAAGTAAAGTAAAGTGATGGCTTTGCGCATTTGCATTTGCTTTGCGCTCTCACACCACAATCCTTTGAAATTCTCAAATTCAATGGCCAGAGCTTCTTTGGTCCAAAGACACGCTCATCTTCATCCTCCAAGAGAAACACCATCATCACCTTGTTTGACCAAGAGAGACCTCGGCCTCTCAATTGTCGCTATTTTCTTAAATGGGTTTTTGCCAAACTTGCAAAAGGCCATTCTCGCACAAGACTTGGAGCTTCAGAGGTACACAGATTCCAAGGAGGGTTTCACTCTCCTCCGGCCCTCCTCTTGGATAAAGGTGAACCAAAAGTTCAAGCTTGTATCTTTATTGATCTCTGTCACTCTCTGTGATTATTAATGTATTGCTTTCAGTTTCAGTCTGTATAAGTGGATTTTGTGTGGATGAAACTGGCTGCTTATGGATGGGCAGGTCGAAAAAGCAGGGGCAACTGCTCTGTTTGAAGAGGCAAATAACGGAAGCAACAATATTGGTGTTGTGGTGAACCCGGTTCGTCTTACGAGCCTTGGAGAATTTGGCAGTCCTCAATTTGTCGCTGATAAGCTTATACAAGCTGAAAGGCGCAAGGTGAAAAGTGCTTCCCTTGAATGTGTGTTTGCTATTATTATTATTATCTTTTTCTCTGAAGTTGCTGATGGTGATTTATGATTGATATTGGTAGTAACTTAGAATCCACCTTTTTTATATATAAGTGGGAACTTTGGTTCAAAGAAAATTTGAATCAATGAATAAACCACCAATGCCAGCATTTAGTTTTCTTTCTGTGTTTTTTTTTATTAGACTGCGGCATTTTGTTTATGGATAAAGATTATGCCTATTGTGGCCTTTTGTATCTTTTATGCTTGGTTCACTAGGAGAATATCTTTCTTGTTCTTAGCAAACTAGGGCTAGGAGCAGAAAATGATTTGCTATATGAAGAAAAGAAATATTTTTTTTGGGGGTGGGGTGGGGGGGTGTGTTTAAGGATGCAGAGTTGCCATGGAATTCAGTTAAGTTAGGCATTTCAGTAAACCAAATTTGTTTCTTTGTTAATCTAAGAACAGTTTATATGTTGGTTTATAGTATACCACTTGCTGACAGTGGCAGATCCCGGAATTCTTCCCGCGGGACTTTGTGTGAAAGTACGCTAATATAATATGTATGCATGTATGTATGGACTGTGGACTCAAGAAATGCTGGCAAATAGAAAGAGCAACGGACATCAGTAAGCAAAACAACAGCAATATAAAAAGTAACAGGACTTTGTACCAAATAATGTTAATAGCATTGCTGTTGTGGTAACAATCCCGTGTAGACAACATGGCTGCAATAATTAAAAAGGAGATCAAATTAAAGGGAATGGCTGCTTAATGGTAAAATTTGAACAAGAAGTTTATGAGGAAAGAAGTGAAGTGATTACATACCTGCTAAAGTTCAGTAGCAATTTTCCGACACGTGTTTTACTTAGTTCAGTCAAGTACATCTCCTTCATGACTTTGATCTGCAAATCAAAGTCAGAAAGACAAAGATGATTACAAAGAACACTGCAGCTATATGCTTGCAGACATAATTATCACTAGATTTCTTTATTTCTTACTAGCACATGCTTCTATTAAACTTTTTCTGCATAATCCTTTAAAATACATTGCCAACAGAAAATAGCTTGTGCATGCAACCATGAATTCATGTATGCTTGTATGTAATGTAGGTTCAAGACAGTGGCCTTATATCAAAGTAAATAAGTTCAAGATAGTCACAGATGACTGAAATTTTACTTCTTCTCTTCTGAACGATATGACCCGAATGATCTGTAGTACTAGTATATTCTTCTTAAGCGTCTAATACGCCACATGAGTTGTTTGTTGTAATTTGGATGCGCCCATTTTATTATGACCTTAGATTATTGGTTGCTGCTGCTATCTTTTATCACTGAAAGGCTAATTGAAGTTGAGGGTTTGAGCGTAATAATGGAAGTTTTGATTGAAGGAATATTATAAGTTATGTATGTGCAACCTCAGTATAATAATGTTCTGATATTCCCAATTGTATCATCACAACTTTGGATGAATTTCACCGGATTGAGCTTACAGTATTTTTTTATTATTCCTTTTTTCTTTATTATGAAAAGTATCACGTCTCTTATTTTCGAAATATTAAAATTTATAATTGTCTTGTTAAACCTCTCTGTTCATACACAGGAAAGTACAAAAGATGCTGTGGTTATTGGATTTGCAGAGAGACCAGGCCAGGGTGGCCTACAAGTATACGAGTTCGAGTATGAGGTTGATAGCACAAGAGGAGGGATGAAGAGGATCTTTTCGGCTGCATTTGTGGCCTCAAAGAAGCTATACCTTGTCAATATCACTCACTCGGACAAACCAGAGAGTCCTCTTAGCTCAAATACAAGAATAATGCTAGAACAAGTTCTTCATTCCTTCGATGCAGCACCTTTGACATAATATCACTGCACTTTCTTCCATCATGACTACTTTACTATTCCTGCCTCTGCGTAAGCTCAAGTATTGTTTGTCTTCAACTTACTTTGAAAGAGATCAAGGTGATATTGTGAGAGTTGAAACCACAATGAAAGTAATGTGGCCTTCCCTTTATTTCTAATCTCCAAGGCATGGACCAACAAGGAACCACAAGACCACAGAGAGCCATTGCCTTCTCCCCTTCTACTACCTCAATGTCATTGCGGGTACAGCAGCACAGTGCGATGTGTAGAAGTAGCAAACATCCTCTTCGTTTCTCACCCATCTTCCCTTCTCAAGTCCTCTCCCAAATTCAGTAAGTTTTTTACCCCCGGCCTCCCTTCTTGTGTCCTCTCCAAAACTCAGAAAACTCACAGAGCCAAACAATGGCCGAAGAAGTCAGAGGGGTTGATGCATTGGATGGGAAGATAAATTTTTTTATTCAATTAAAAAGTATTGAAACATAAAAAAATTATCATCAAATCAAAACCAATCACAGATTTTTCTTGGAATCAAGTACATGAGAAAAACTAAAAAGGGAGTTACACTATTATACCCAATATTGGAGCTCAAATTATATTTATAAAAAAAACCCTATATGAAATGGACTTTAAAAACACATTCAAAACCTATTTACAACATAACAAAAAAGCTTTTAACTTCTTTTAAATTATAAAACTGTCATTGATTACTTAAAACAAAATTTCATAAAAAAGCCCAAAACACTCAATAGGGTATCAAAGTAATTTAATAATCGAAATTAAATTTAATAAGGCCAACTGTCATTTTTTGGGTTTGTTTATAGAAATTAAATGGTGTACGGTTTATTTATAATTTTAGTGCTAAGAATGGGTATATGACTAAATATCTCAACTAAAAAGTGAATGTTTCAAATTTCTAGACACCAAAAAGCATGAAATATACTTGGAATGGTTTGATTGGATAGTCTTATCGCAAGCAGATTGGGTCAACAGATTTATGAAAAAAACACACAAAAAGACGAGAATAACATGAGAAGGATTGAATAAAGTTGGAAGCATATATCTAGGCGGTGAAATAGGGGCAGCAAGGAAGCAAGCCATGCAATGCAATGTGCTATTGTATATTTGTATATTTATATTATTAAGCTTTGCGCAATGCTAGACTTTGCTTGTGCGACTTTCTGCATAGAAAATTTCAAAATTCCAAAGCCCACCTCCCACAGGAAGATACTGTACGTATCTGGATCCCCATTCCATTTAAATATTTCCCAGTATATTCGATGAGAAGAAAGAATCTAATTTTCTTGTCTCCATTGTCATTGAACCTCTCTCTCTCTCTCTCTCTCTGGTTGGTTGGGTTACATTTGTTTTTATTTCCATAAACAAAAATGTCAAACTTTTGACAGAAAATGTAGAAGCAGTCGAATAGTTTTGCTCAGACAAAGTCAAGTAATTTTGTTCACACATGACATCCAATAAATATTAAGGAGAAAGAAAATGATTGACCTGTTTGAGGAATGGAAAATTAGAAAAGTCAGACGGTGTAGGATGATGAGTACAGAGGGGAGACACAGAGAGAATAGAAATGTGAATGTGCGCTGGGGAATGGGGAGAGCATGATAAAATTTAAAATTGGGCCGTTATTTTACGTGTTGAATTGTTTAATGACGAATTTTCAAACATGGCAACTGTTTAAGGCTTACGTGCATCATCACCTAAAGTCTTGTAAACCTTTAAAAAAAACTTGTGGCATTGAATACAAGGTTAACACTACATTGCTTGAGTCTCTCTCTCTCTCTCTCTCTCTCTCTCTCTCTCTCTCTCTTTGTTGTATAGAACCCAGTTGCATATTTATAAGCTGCTAATTTAATTTTGAGCTAAAATGGTACACAACCAAGTAGATGCATCAAGAATCCAAGAGATGGATTCAGGAGAAAAGCGCCTTAATGAGCTTGGTTACAAGCAAGAACTCAGAAGAGAGATGGTAGGTAATTTTTTATTTGATTTCATGTTATGTTTTCTTATCATATTAACTTGAGCTTTGTGGATTGGATGCTTCATTTCCTGCAGACTCTGTTCAAAACTCTTGCAATATCGTTCTCCACGATGACACTTTTCACTGGAATTACTCCCTTGTATGGTTCAAGCCTTGCATATGCAGGTCCTGCAAGCCTTGTGTGGGGATGGGTGGTGGTATCGTTTTTCACCTGGTTTGTAGGAATTGCCATGGCAGAGATCTGCTCCTCTTTCCCGGTTTGCCACTTCTCACTTCTAATTCCTTTTTATATATTGTCGAGTATGTGTTCACCTATCCTACTTTTACTCTCAATATACTACCATGGAGATGGAGATTTCTTTCATCCCATTCTGCGCTTCAAATTCTAACCGTTGTTCGTTATTGAATAAGCATGTTTAATATGACAAAAATGAATTATTAGTTTAATTAAGAAACATGTTAAGAGGATTATCATACTAGAACAACAGTTGCGGGAGAATGGAAATCATTCCCTGCTACAAGATGAATATAATAAATTTTTATTCCAGCCATATTTTGCTTGCTCTTTTAGAGGCAGTAAATTAAGTTGTTGACTTTGCTCTCTTAGGGATATAGCAAGAGATGCCTTTCGTCACTGAAAAGTTTAAGTCCTAGACAACTTACTTCCTCTTTGTGAAACAGACTACAGGTTCTCTTTACTTCTGGGCTGCCCATTTAGCTGGCCCTAAATGGGGTCCATTGGCATCGTGGTGCTGTGCTTGGCTTGAGAGCATAGGGCTCATTGCCGGCATCGGTACTCAGGTACTAATCTTTTCATTTTGAAAGAAGAAATTAGTGACATGTATATATCTGTTGAATTTTGACCTAAACACTGTAAACTTGATTTGAAAGGCGTATGCAGGATCACAAACACTGCAAAGTATCATTTTATTGTGCACTGGAACAAATAAGGATGGAGGCTATCTTGCACCAAAATGGTTGTTCTTATGCATGTACATTGGCCTCACTCTTATATGGGCATTTCTCAACACATTTGCACTAGAAGTAATTGCGTTTATTGACATAATATCAATATGGTGGCAGGTAAAATCATCTTTTGGTTTCTTGCCTGCTTTTTTTTATAGTTTTTTGTGGGAAAGTGGTATATTATGATTCTGTTTTAAGTCACTATTTTGTACTGTGATTGATACTATGTTAATGTCAGAAGGTGCTAATTCTACCTTTATGAATAAACTCTATGGAGGGTTTACATATTCCCATTAAGTGTGTTGTTTTTGTACATGTACAGAAAGTTCATACTCCCTACTATGTGGATGAAGAGAAAATTTAGAAAACTATGAACCCTTTGGTTTTTTCATTCCAAGCCAAACGCAGTGGGTCCAAATTAGGATACGTCTACATATGTATATGTAAACCACATTTACAAAAGAGAAACTACATTGGTTTCAATTGCTGAACCTCAACACTTCCTCCCTAGGCAGGTGTGTGTAAAATGTGTTTACTTACCTTAAGTATCATATATCATGCTCGATGCGTGGGTGTAATTAATAGTTAATCATCAACTAATTCAAGGCCTGTTTAGAAAGCACTCAGAAAATGCACATAGATGGAGAACAAAAAGGTGCTATGAACATTGAACCCATTTCAATATTTCCAACCTGCCTTCCATGTATATTTGCAGTATGCCTCATTTACATTACTTGTTCATTCAATTTCGCTTACCGTGGACTAAAGCAGCGACGTGGATTATAATTCGCTCTGATATAAAATATTGCTTGCAATTTTTTGTTTGGCAGGTCATTGGGGGGACGGTTATTGTGATAATGCTTCCCCTTGTAGCACGGACTACACAGTCTGCATCATATGTGTTCACAAATTTCAACGTGGCCCCTGAGAGAACTGGGATATCAAGCAAGCCTTATGCAGTGATTCTATCATTTCTTGTTAGTCAGTATTCATTATATGGATATGATGCTGCAGCACATCTGACAGAAGAAACCAAAGGTGCAGACAAGAATGGTCCTATTGCTATTCTATCTAGCATTGGTATCATATCAGTGTTTGGGTGGGCATACATCTTGGCCCTTACTTTCAGCATTCAGGTATGACGCAAAGTCTAATTTTAGTGCAATTCTGGTAGAGCAGGCACCTATTTGAGAATCCAAATTACTTTTAAGGCCTCTGCTAATTAGTGTGCAGAGTGCCTTCATTCCTCTGTTTTGAAAGTGCACAAAATGAAGTCAAATGTAATAGACTTGTAGTGAAAAATTAATTTCACATGTGTAGTAGACTTGTATAGTTCCATAGTCTGCCGATGCAATGGCAGAAACTAGTAGAGTTTTTAGAGTTTGCACTAACCATTTCAACCCCTAGCAGTGAAAATAGTCATTGTATTCTTTATTCTGGCAATCCTTCCCTCAGTCTTTGTGCAGTTTTTCTATTTCTGGTATAACGATCTTTCATGGAATTCGATTAAAGCATAAATTGATTGTTGTAAGTGCTTTTTATAGTTGGAATATTATTAAACTGATACTTTTTCTGCGACTTTTCACTCAGGATTTTAGCTACCTATATGATCCGACCAATGAGACTGCTGGAACGTTTGTGCCAGCTCAAATACTCTATGATGCTTTTCATGGGAGGTACAATAGTTCCGCTGGAGCAATCATTTTACTGTTCATCATTTGGGGTTCATTCTTCTTTGGTGGGCTTTCAATTACTACTAGTGCTGCCAGAGTGGTAAATAGACTTTTCCTTTTTACTCCTAAAACTGCATTTATACATTCACTTGCCGAGAACAGCACCTTAATTCTAGATTTACAGAAGTAGTCTGTTTGGTCTGGCACCACCAAAAAAGTTGTTTACGGTTTAGGGTATTTTCAGGTATATGCTCTATCAAGAGACAAAGGGATTCCATTTTCATCCATATGGCAAAAATTGCACCCAAAACACAAAGTTCCTTCCAATGCAGTTTGGCTCTGTGCAGCCATCAGCATTCTGCTTGGACTTCCAATCCTGAAAGTTAATGTAGTCTTCACTGCAATAACTTCCATATGTACAATTGGATGGGTAGGAGGATATGCAGTTCCAATCTTTGCAAGAATGGTAATGGCCGAGAAGAACTTCAAACCCGGGCCATTTTATTTGGGGAAAGCAAGAAGGCCAATTTGCTTTGTTGCCTTCATGTGGATTTGTTATACCTGTTCAGTCTTCCTCCTCCCCACTTACTACCCAATTAGTTGGGATACATTCAATTATGCACCTGTTGCTTTGAGTGTAGGTTTGGGTCTGATAATGCTTTGGTGGGTGTTGGATGCAAGGAAATGGTTCACAGGACCTGTTAGAAACATTGATACTGATAATGAAAAGGTATAAACTTATTCACAAGTTTGAATTTCTTTCATAAGTAGTAGGTTCAAAGCTTCCCTTCTATGCAGCTCCTCGCAATTTGTTTTCTTGTATCTATGTCCATTCATTGCATTCCAAATTTAGAATCAGTAAGCAATCCCCCATTTGTTGCCTAGGGCATTATTTATATAAAGGGCAAATTTATGCTACAGAACAAATGCTTATGCTGCCGACTGTGTATACACAGGCACACACACACACAAACATATGAATTATTCCGGAAGAATTCATGCCATAGTTAAATCTAAGAACAAGTTAAGCAAGTCAAGTACAGAGTTAAAAACAGCGATCTTTAAACATGCATGTCCAGAATACAAACTAGGGAACTACTTCCCCACCTCTAAGACATGGAAATTGTGTAGCTGTCCAGAATGGATGTACCGGGGATCTCAATTCTGTCAACTCCTCTAACAATTTTTTGTAGCTTGAATTCTTGGCTACAACGTCTTCGGAGACCTCCTTTCTTTCCACCAGTCTAGCTGCGTACATTTCAAAGTTATTGATACTAACCCACAGCGAAGCCTGCTTCCTTGCATCACTTTCACTTCTAACATTAGCTACACAATCTCTAGCTTCCTCCACCTTGGCCCAAAAGCAGGAATCCTGAGTCAAACCTGCAAATTTGATTCTCTTACTATTTTTCTCCTCATTAACCCTCTTCTCCCTCCACCACCTGTCGAAAATCTCAAACCTCCTCTCTCTTCCATGCTTCAAGTAATGACCCTTACGACGGTGCATATTAGACCTATAATACTCAGCAATCTCCAGTGGCTCTACCAGGAGCATGTAAAACTGGGAAGCATTTACCCATTTTGATCGCCTGTGAAAATCATGAGGCAGCTCATTTTTGTCCAACATTTCGATCACGCCATTCCAAAATGCAGCAAGTTTGTGGCGGTTCATGTTGACTTTGTCACCCCTTTTTGAGGAGCCCCTTAGCTTGAAGGCATCGTAGTACCCTAGTTTCTCTTCAGACTTATCACAGGATCCCTTGTACCATTCTATTTCAGCTCTGTAAGGTGTGATCCTGGAGAGCCGAACGGCTAAATCAGCACTCTTGAGGTTTGGTGTACGTCCCAATCGCCTCGCTATCTTTAGGCACTCTTTCGCAGGTTCTGAAGCTGATTCCTGAAATTCATTCGACAAGAGATGAATGGACGGAAAAAAGGTTAAATAAATTGGAGAATGATAGTGAAATGTTAGTACCTGGCCACTTATTCCCAAGGACTGCAATGCCAATGCAACCCCTGCGTCCCAGCTTGACTGAGGAAGCTCCCCTTGCATGAAGCTTCTCTTGTTCAAAAACTGTGAACAAAACTTGCCAACATATTCTCCATACTTGAGATGATCCTCAATACAGCAACTGGGGTTACCTGCAATAAACGTCAAGTACATCATCTTGATGACAGATGCTGCATTGTCCACACAGATAGCCCCCTCTTGTGAGCAAAACAAGTAGTTTCCAAATGGGCAGTAGGAACTAGTTGCTCCCTCTACCCCTGCTTCCGATGCCACTTGCAAATGAGCAGCTACAGACAGAAACAGTTCAGCTTTTGCTTCGTCTCCAAGCTGCACACCAAGATTCCCAAACTGAGGAGCAGTCCAGTGTTGCAGTAAGAGATGCAGTTGGGCGGTGCATGATGCCAATGGAGCAAAGAGTAGCCTCGGCATGATGTCATACTTGGAAACCACATGGCAAAAGTTGCCACCCCATCTTTCTCGGAGGATTGCTCGGGAAAGGGACTCATTGCCAAGCAATGGTGAACCAAAGGTAATGCAGAGGACTGAAAGGGAAGAGGAGAAAGATTGGAGGCGGGAGAGAAGCCAAAGAGCACAGAGTGAGGCAGTTGTTCCTCCTATAGAATGGCCTGTGATGACAATGGACTTGCTATTCTTTGTTACTTCCACCATCTGCACCAGCCACCACCATATATTAATTTTTTGGAGCACTAATTAATCAATGTTACAATTAGAAAGCTAAATCAAAGTGGACAATTTAATCCATTTACTTAGATTTTGATGGAAAATCACAAATCTATGTCCAGTTTGATCCCTGTAGTTCCAGTTTTCATGATTCTAGGCATGTGGTTTACTAGTTGTTGCAAGGCCAAGTCACATTTTCGGCTTTTGTGGCTTGGCTTATTTTCCACTTTGATCCTCGTTGTTTCAATTTTGGGAATATAGGGCTTATAGTTTCTTAAAGTTACCAATCAAGTCCTACAAGTCTAACATTGCTAAGAAAAATAAACAAAATTCTTATGTTTTGGGTTGATTGCAAATGTTTTGTGGAGACAAAAGTTCCCTCACATTTGGTGGTTGCATATTAACACGTTAAATTTCATCTATTAGTTTGACAATAGGATTATGAATTAATTGCAAGTCAAATCAAACTACGAGATTGAAATTGCCAAAATTCAAATAACATGGACCATAGTGGAAAATTACGGAACTAAAAATGTTATTTGGCCTTGTTGCAATTTAAGGAAAATGACTTATTTTGTCCATTTTTCAACGGGAACATGTTGTTTGTTTTTTAGGGCACTATATAGCTATGTTGTAAAAAACATGACCTAAAGGTGCTTATCAAGACTCTCAATAAAGTCATGGAGGCAAATGAATGTACATCAAGGGATCTCTACTTTCAGTAAGGAGAAAGAATACAACAAGGATATGATTGATCAAATCTTTGCGTAAAGTAGTGGATAAGATTTGAAGAAGAGGTCGTCAAATCTTATCAGGCTAATCATATAAAGGAATAATTCACATTATGATATTTGATATTAGATTTCATTATCTAATAATGTGAATAAGGAGTATTGTATTAGAGAAGGATTCAAATGTACGGTCATTCTAATTTGAATAGGTTCTTCCCTACACCCTATTTAGCTCGGATAACCAAGACATGCTGCTAGCTGTCAACCATGGTTTGTGGAAGCCTTGAAATGTTCAATCATAATTGACCTTCACTAATATGAAGAATTAAATAGTGAGATTTAATTCACAAGTCAACTCAGATGAGTTCAGTCAACCCACTACCTTGCTAAAAGGAACCTACGGATTGCACACCGAGAAATGAGATTAGAGGAACAAATGAAGAGAAAAGAAGTTAAGAGTCAAAAGTCAAAGACCAAAATTCAAAGGTCAAAGTTAACATGTTTGACCGGAGCAATTGACCAAGTCAAATTGTTTGACCGAGTCAAATTGTTTGATCGAGTTAAATAAGTAAGACTATAATAGTGATTCAAAAGTTAAATCATAATTCAAAATTAAGAATTAATTATGAAATTAACTTTGACATAAGGAATTGAATTGGGCTTTAAATATGATTTAAATGAGAAATGCAAAATACCCAAAAGCCTATTGGGCCCATAAATATGTGCTGTATGACAATACAAACCACTCTATGATATGCTATTTTTCCAATGTGAGATCTTGAGTCCTAACACAAATCCGCAATCCCACCACGACATTTTGTTTTAAAATTTTAATTCATGTGTGTCACGTCAATAATTTAACAGACTTTTGAATGGAACCTCACGACAAGGGAAGGAAGATCCGCCTAGAGAAATGGGGGGTTGTCTCTGTGATCATAATAGGAACTTCATTTGCAGACCTCCGGGCTTGGATGTTTTGGAGATTCAACGCACATGAACCATATACAGTTTTCATATTCAGTGGGGGACACCAAAATAAGTAAGTTGGTTCGAAGGTCATCCATCGAAATTTCCCCCTAACTTCAACAAACCAGGAACAAATCACTTAGTAGGCTATCACCGAAACGCATAAACGAACTCGGTGGTCACCCACTAAAAATTAGGGTTTGTTGGGTGTGACTATAAAATGTGATAGTGTGCGATGGATTTAGGTTAGTGAGAAGGATTTAGGAAGAAGTCATGGGTGTAGAGAAAATAATTTAATTTCACTAAAATTGTATGTAGGTGTAAAGAATGTGTCCAAAAATAGGATTGTTGGGTTCCATTAACCTCACCACTAGATATGCTCTAAAGAGACTCCAGAGATGTATCTATTATAAGAATAAATAATTTTATTTTTCTTAATTTTGGTCATAGAAAGAAATATAATTTATTTGGCAATTTGTTGACGAAAGATTTTGGTGGTGGGAAAGCAATCTAGTCAACACGTCTTGTAAATTTGCTTTTTGTTCGTTGGTACGAATTGTTCTTTTTGTCAAATAATACAAGAACCAGCCAAACACGCATGAAAGCCTCCAAGCACATAATTCTAATTCTAGCTAATTAAAGTAAATTATTTTCTCTCTCTAAACAGACCTAATCAACATATAAATGCGACAAAAAAGAGTTAGGGAGGGAGACAAGTTATAGTGAATACATGGAACTTAAAATTAAAGTTTTGTTAAAATTGCTTTTAGCTTTTGCTTACTAAAGATTGTTGATGTAAGGGGCTTGTAGCTGAAGTTAACCATCCGAGGTCTTCGGTTCGATTCTCCTTCCTTTAAACAGACCTAAGAAGAAGTTGAAGTGAATACATGGAACTTAAAATTAAAGTTTTGTTAAAATTGCTTTTAGCTTTTGCTTATTAAAGATTCTTGATGTAAGGGGCTCGTAGCTGAAGTTAACCATCTGAGGTCTTCGGTTCAATTCCCCTTCCCTTAAACAGACCTAAGGAGAATTTAAAGTGAATACATGAAACTTAAAAATAAAGTTTTGTTAAAATTGCTTTTAGCTTTTGCTTATTAAAGATTCAAATACCAAGCAAATGCATGACTTGAAATATAACTTTTGACGTAGACAATTGAATTCAAGTCTGTCTGCTAGTTGGCATGCAGAGAGAATATTTTCATGGCCTTAATAACTAGCTAAGATTAACTCTTCTTATGTTTTGCGGTGTATGATTTTTTATGTCGATTTCTCTCGTAAAAGTAATTAAGTCACGTGAAAAGAGAAATAAGCATAAAAATAGGACTGTGTTGTAAATAGTGGAGCCCACCCTGATTATGATAGGGTTGAAAATATGGGAAAAAGTGCACTGTACACTCACGGATTGGAGCAGAAGTGCACTGTACAGTGCACTGTACGCTCACGGAAGAATTTCAGAAGCGCCTATAAATAGGCTTGCTCTATCATTTGTAAGACACACCAACTAAGAGAAAGAAGAAAGAAAGGAGAGTGAGAAATTTGAGCATTAGTGAGTGAGTTTCTATCTGAGAGGAAATTCAGTGCAAATACCACAAGAAAGATATAATTCCACTACCAATTTTTCAGTGGTAATTTCATACTCTAATTATTTTATTTTATAACACGTTATCAGCACGATAGTCTCTCCACTTTTCTCAGCTCAACACTATGTGGTTATTTCTCTTTCTCCTCTCCGTCATATGTCTCCTCTCACTTTACTACTACGACGACATGCAAACTTTCTTTTTTGTGTTCTCACAATTTTTGTGTTGTTTCATCCATGTTTGCTTAATTTATTTCTTTGTAATATAATTTAGAATGGCACGGTTTTATACCCCATTCTGTTGTTTTATGGTGGTGTAATCTTCATTACCCATCGCGTTGTAACACAAATCATTATATAATATTATTATAGTATGATTTTTTAATGCATACATATTATTTCATAAAAGGCCCACGTAAACTTTACTGGGCTATGATAATATACTATTATATTATATCATTTGATTGTGGTGTTAATAAGAACCCACCAATAACCTTATGGACGGTTTCACCTCATATATTTTTAAGTGGTGGTTTTTAATCCCTCATTTACTTTATTTACTGTATGGTGTAGGTTTATTACCCATACAATATATTTACTGTATGGTGTAGGTTTATTACCCATACAACAGTATTTATTTAAAAGTGTGGCGCGGGTTTATCGTCCACACAACTGCCTTTACTTTTATTTAAATGTATGGAGCAGGATTAGTGCCCATACCAGCACGTTTACTTTACCGCACATTTACTTTTATTTAAAGTATGGTGCGGGATTAACGTCCATACAGCAGGCAATTTACTTTATGCATTTACTTTATCGCACGTTTACTTTACCGCACATTTACTTTTATTTAAAGTATGGTGCGGGATTAACGTCCATACAGCAAGCAATTTACTTTATGAATTTATTTTATCGCACATTTACTTTCATTCAAAGTATGGTGCGGGTTTATCGTCCATACCAGCAAATTTATAGCACTTTATTTTTATAACCAATTGAAATAAGGGCCTGGAGTTCCTCAAACAATTATAGGGCCTGAAGTTCCTATTTGGCTTAATGTCCCAGATCCCGAATCTGAAATTTTGAGTAAAATATTTTTGGCCTGAAGTTCAAAAATATATTAAGCCTGAAGATTATTGCGAATTCTAATGCATCTCATTCTTCTTTTGAAGATGGCAAATCTGGCTAAATTGGAATTCGCTGCCCTAGAGCTTTCTGGGGACAATTACCTATCATGGGTCCTGGATGCCAAGATCCATCTGCGTGCTAATGGCCTTGGCAAAGCAATTGAAGATGGAAGTGATGCATCACCTCAGGAAAATGCGAAGGCTATGATTTTCCTTCGCCGCCACATTCATGAAGCGCTGAAGAGCGAATATGTGGTGATTGATGAACCATTGGTCCTGTGGAAAGCTTTATGTGAGAGATACAATCATCAGAAGACGGTGACTCTCCCAAAAGCTAGATATGAATGGACACACTTGAGGTTTCAAGATTTCAAGACAGTGTCTGAATACAACTCAGCTATGCACAGGATCACCTCCCTTATGAAATTATGTGGTGAGAATATCTCTGAGGAAGATATGCTCGAAAAAACTCTGAGTACATTCCATGCCTCAAATGTGCTTCTGCAACAGCAATATAGGCATAGTGGTTTCACGAAGTACTCAGAACTTGTATCTTGCCTCTTGCTAGCTGAGCAGAACAACGAGCTTTTGTTGAAAAATCACCAATCTCGCCCAACAGGCTCAGCACCACTTCCCGAAATAAATGTTGCATCTCGGGAAGTGAATGCCACCTCATCTCGTGGCAGTATCCACAAACGTTGGCGAGGAGGCAAACGTGGCCGATGGCAAGGGAGTAGAAAAGATCGTGGTGCTCACTCATACAGTTTGGGGCCAAGAAACAATCCATCCATGAATGGCAAAAATGCACCCAGAAATAAGGGAAAAACACAAACAAGCTATGTGCCTAGAAATAATGAAAGAGCTTGTTATAGATGTGGTGCAAAGGGACATTGGATGCGTACATGTCGTACGCCGAGGCACTTGGCGGATCTTTATCAAACTTCACTTAAAAACAGAAAAGTGGAGACAAATTATGTTGCACCTGATCCGCCAGCCATAGACGGCTCATCGGAAATATCGCGTCGTTTAAACAAGACGCATCTAGATGTTTCCGATTTTGTTACTGAAAAGGGGAATGAAATTTATGGGTCCGAACTGGATTAAATTCCTTCATGTACCATTTGTATTATCTGAATCACTGTTTATTTTTCTTTTCTGCCTTCACTTCAATAAAAGTGGCAATGTTTTGAATGATTGTTGATTCAACTTATTTTATTTGAAGGCATGGATGTAAATTATGGATGCCCCCAAAACAAGAGTTCTAGCAAAGATATTTGTCTTGCAGACAGTGCAACTACTCATACAATCCTTCGAGATCGAAAGTATTTCTCAAAATTGATGCTTACAAAAGTAAAGGTAACAACCATATCAGGACCTACAGACCTGATTGAAGGCTCAGGCATAGCCCAAGTTATGTTACCAAATGGGACAACACTGTCCATTCAAGATGCCTTGTATTCATCTAACTCCAGAAGAAATCTGTTGAGTTTCAAAGATATTCGTTTGAATGGTTACCATGTTGAAACAAAGAATGAGAAAAACATGGAATATCTTTGTATTATTTCCAATGATACCCAGAAGCGTATATTGGAAAAGCTTTGTGCGCTCTCATCAGGGTTGTACTATACAACCATACGGACAATTGAGGCACATAGTATCATTGACCAAAAGTCCATTGACTCAAATACTTTCAAGCTTTGGCATGACCGATTGGGTCATCCTGGATCCACCATGATGCGTAGGATCATTACCAACTCTAAAGGACATCCCTTATTGACAAAACATATTATGGTATCAAATGACAGCTTTTGTCAAGCTTGTTCACAAGGAAAGTTGGTAATCAGACCATCACAACAAAAGGTTGATGTTGAATCCCCATCATTTTTCCAGAGAATTCAAGGGGACATTTGTGGGCCTATTCATCCTCCCTGTGGACCATTTCGGTACTTTATGGTCTTGGTGGATGCATCTACCCGATGGTCACATGTTTGCCTTTTGTCCACTCGGAATATGGCATTTGCTAGGCTCTTGGCTCAGATAATTAAATTACGAGCCCAATTCCCAGATTATCCCATTAAGTCAATCAGACTCGATAATGCTGGTGAATTTACATCTCAGAATTTTGATGATTACTGCATGTCGTTAGGCATTGACATTGAACATCCTGTTCCCCATGTTCATACTCAAAATGGCTTGGCAGAAGCTTTGATTAAGCGTCTTCAATTGATAGCACGCACATTGCTAATGAGAACAAAGTTGCCAGTTTCTGCTTGGGGATATGCCATTTTACATGCAGCATCTCTGGTGCGATTGAGGCCCGTCGCCAACAATCAATATTCTCCAATTCAGCTTGTGTTGGGCATTCAACCAAATGTTTCACATTTAAGAGTTTTTGGTTGTGCGGTTTATGTGCCTATTGCACCACCGCAACGTACTAAGATGGGCCCTCAACGCAGATTGGGAATTTATGTTGGCTTTGATTCACCATCTATCATAAGATATCTGGAGCCCCTGACTGGTGATATCTTTAGGGCACGATTCGCGGATTGTCATTTTGATGAGACAATTTTCCCATTATTAGGGGGAGAAAAATCTGTTCCTAAAGAACAAGGCAAACCCGTTCCTGAAGAACGGCGTGAATTATCATGGGATGTACCCACTTTGTTTCATCTCGATCCTCGTACCGCTCAATGCGACAACGAAGTGAGAAGGATCGTTCACCTCCAAAGCATTGCACATCAAATGCCAGATGCTTTTAATGATGCATCGAAGGTGATGAAATCACATATCCCAGCTGCAAATGCACCTGCAAGGATTGATGTTCATAATGAAAAAGGCAATGCGCCAGCAAACGGCTCATCTGTTGCACGCCTGAAGCGTGGCAGACCACTAGGCTCAAAGGACTCAGTTCCTCGAAAGAGGAAGTTGATGGCCAAAATGAATGCAAATGAAATAAATGGAGAGCCCATAATTCATGATTTAAATCTCCCTCAAGAGGGACGGGTACTTCCTGTGAAGGAAAATGTCCTTGATGAGACACGTGCTCCTGAAGTGGTAGCTGTACTCGAAAGCCAAGAAATCTCCATTAATTATGCATCCACTAATGAATTGTGGAACAGAAATGAGATAATCATCGATAATATATTTGCATTCTTAGTGGCTACTGAGATCATAAAAGTTGATGATATTGAGCCTTGCTCCATTGATGAATGCACACAGAGACAAGATTGGCCTAAGTGGAAAGATGCAATCCAGGCAGAATTAGACTCTTTGGAAAAAAGGAGTGTTTTTGGACCTATTGTTCCAACCCCACTCAACGTGAACCCTGTAGGTTACAAGTGGGTATTTACAAGAAAGCGCAATGAGCAAAATGAGATTGCAAGGTATAAAGCACGACTTGTTGCGCAAGGTTTTTCACAAAGGCCTGGAATTGATTATGTGGAAACATACTCTCCAGTAGTGGACGCAATTACGTTCCGTTACTTGATAAGCCTAGCGGTTTCAGAAAAACTTGACATGAGACTTATGGATGTCATTACCGCATATCTGTATGGAGAGTTGGATACCGACATATACATGAAAGTCCCAGAAGGACTTAAGCTGCCCGATGCAGCCAGTAATAAACCACGGGCTATGTTCTCAATCAAATTGAGAAGATCATTATATGGGTTGAAACAATCTGGGCGAATGTGGTATAATCGTCTCAGCAAGTATTTACTGAAGGAAGGATACACAAATGATCCTGTCTGCCCATGTGTGTTTATTAAGAAATCAGAGTCTGGATTTGCAATAGTGGCAGTCTATGTTGATGACATGAATCTAATTGGAACTCCTGAAGAGCTCCAAAGGACTGCTGATTATCTCAAACGCGAATTTGAGATGAAAGATCTTGGAAAGACAAAATATTGTCTTAGCCTACAGATTGAGCACAGTGCTGATGGAATTTTGGTGCATCAATCAAATTATACTGAAAAAGTATTAAAGCGGTTTGGCATGGATAAAGCCCATCCACTTAGCACACCAATGGTTGTTCGGTCTCTCGACACTAAGAAAGATCCATATCGTCCGAAAGGGGATGATGAAATGGTCCTTGGTCCAGAAGTACCATATCTTAGCGCAATTGGTGCTTTAATGTATTTAGCACAATGTACCAGACCTGACATAGCATTTTCAGTAAATTTGTTAGCAAGATACAGCTCTGCTCCAACAAGCCGACATTGGACCGGTGTTAAACATATTCTACGATATCTTCGTGGAACGACAGACATGGGCTTATTCTATTCCAGTGAATTGACCAATGCCCCGAGTATAGTTGGATATGCTGATGCAGGATATCTCTCTGATCCACATCAGGGACGCTCACAAACTGGATATGTGTTTACATGTGGAGGAACTGCAATCTCATGGCGCTCAACAAAGCAAACGTTGGTAGCCACATCTTCCAATCACTCAGAAATACTTGCCCTCCATGAAGCCAGTCGTGAATGCGTTTGGTTAAGGTCAATGATTCATTACATTCGAAACACCTGTGCTTTGCCCTCAACAACAGACACTCCAACCATCCTAAACGAAGACAATGCAGCTTGTATTGCTCAGATCACAGGAGGGTACATCAAGGGTGACCGGACCAAGCACATATCACCAAAGTTTTTCTACACACATGAGCTTCAGAAGAATCAAGAAATCAAAGTCAGACAAATCCGTTCAAGCGATAACTTGGCAGATCTCTTCACCAAGTCTTTACCCAAGTGCACATTCCAGAAGCTTGTACATGGCATCGGATTACGACAACTCTGCAAGCAATCAAGTTGGAGCATGCAAAATCAGGGGGAGCATTCAAGAGTCCTCTAACACAGGACATAAGCGCGTTGTACTCTTTTTCCTTCGACTAGGGTTTTTCCCACTGGGTTTTTCCTAGCAAGGTTTTAACGAGGCAACATGTGCGCACTTCACATTACTCTAATGTCCCAAGTAAGGTTGTACTCTTTTTCCTTCGCTTCGGTTTTTTCCCACTGGGTTTTTCCAGGCAAGGTTTTAATGAGGCAACTAATTTAGGGATATGTGGTCTCCAAGGGGGAGTGTTGTAAATAGTGGAGCCCACCCTGATTATGATAGGGTTGAAAATATGGGAAAAAGTGCACTGTACACTCACGGATTGGAGCAGAAGTGCACTGTACAGTGCACTGTACGCTCACGGAAGAATTTCAGAAGCGCCTATAAATAGGCTTGCTCTATCATTTGTAAGACACACCAACTAAGAGAAAGAAGAAAGAAAGGAGAGTGAGAAATTTGAGCATTAGTGAGTGAGTTTCTATCTGAGAGGAAATTCAGTGCAAATACCACAAGAAAGATATAATTCCACTACCAATTTTTCAGTGGTAATTTCATACTCTAATTATTTTATTTTATAACAGACTGCCCCTTGTAGAAATTTTCCGAATCAGAAATATTGAATTGCATCCTGGGCAGTGGCCACTACGTGCTTAAAAGTTTGTGTGTGTGTGTGTTTTTTTCTAAGATGACAATCATAGCCTAAAATATCACTTTTGAATTTGGGTGAACGCATTGGAAAATGAGTAGAAAGATTTATGACTTTTTGAAACATTTTTGTTGTTTCTTGGCCAGCCGCAGCCGGTGCACGCAGCCTGCGCGTAGGTATATAAAAGGGGTTGGAAAACGAGGTTACTGTTGAAAAGCGCCATGGGCAAAATGAAGGAAATTCAGAATCTTGAAGCAATATTCAGAAAGAGAAGTTGTTTTTGTTTTCTGTATTTTGTTTATTTATTTATTTATCTAGTCAAATAAGGAACAAATGAAAGCGAAATACCACTATTAGTAAACCTATTGACTTGACTAACTATTATTTATGAACAAATACTTGACTTGTTTTTGCAGTTAAACCAATCAAAAAAGGCCCTTTATTCAATTTTTAAATCTAATTATGATTTCTTATTAGACATTTATCATTGATTATTAACATATAATATGCAACAATAATGTCCATATTTTGTTTCGACTACTCTACAATTTTTTCTCGAGCTTTCACAAATCGGTTCATTCTAACATTACATTTTATTTATAAAGATAAAAATAAAAATTTCCTTCAAGTCCAATACTTTAGATTCGAAAAACTCCATCATGTGAAAAAATTATAACACACTAATAATCAATTAGAAAATGGCAATAGTTAGAGGGTTTTTTTTGTTCTTCGTTTTGGTTTTTCTCTCCAAAGAAGCGTTGTAAGAGTTTTTGTATAAAATATCATGTTCGAATGCGACTGTCTGTAAAAAGCTATTCTTTCCCAGTAGTAATAACTGTCTAGTATATAAAAAGTAGAATAGAACACAAGAAAAAGGGCTTATATTATAACTAGCAATTGCCTGGGCCGCAAGACAACAAACAAAAGGTAAATACGCGTCACAATCAAGGCAGAAAAAAATAAATGCATGAATGATATCAATGATCTGACCTGGTTTTGGACAGCTTCGAAGCAGCGCAGGAAGAGATTGAGCAGCCCTTCATGCACCATGACGGCCTCTTCCTCTTCATTATTATTGGTTAATGGAGAAAAAAGGCCGTGGCCAGCGCCACCCAACGCCACCAGATTCCTGCTGAATCTCGAATATTCTTCTGATGATGATGATGATGGTGATGATGTCATAATTCCGTTACTGGAAAAGGCAAAGTAACCGACATCTCCGATTTGGAGGGGTACAAAGCCGCCGTATGGAGCAGCGGCCGCGGTGTTGGCTACGCTGCATAACTGCCATGCCTCGCTCAGCAAAGGCGTCGAGGCCAAGAAACTTGCCACCATCTCACTGCTCTCAAACCTGCATGAAAATAGATAGATATATATGAATATGATTAATTAACGAATCAAAGTCTTCCCCTTTTTGTTCAAATATGTCCGAAGAAAATTTCTCGGTCATGATCAAATTCATTATTCATGTAGGTTGGAAAATACAGGTGAGAGGGAGAGAGAGCCCTTTTGTTCAAATATGTCCGAAGAAAATTTCTCGGTCATGATCAAATTCATTATTCATGTAGGTTGGAAAATACAGGTGAGAGTGAGAGAGAGAGAGAGAGAGAGAGACTTACGGTGAAGCTTCGGTATCCATGGACTAACCGAGTGATTGGCTTCTTCTTCTTCTTCTTCTCTGGGGTCTTTAGAAGCCAACCAGAGTTTGGATGCAATTTCGTGCCATACGCGGTACTTTTATAAGGGTTGAAAAAAATATATAGCTAAAAAAATCCTTTTGTCATGGACTGTGTTATTGAATTATTATTTAGGAGATTTACTATTATACCTAATATAAGAGCCTAAATTATTAAAAAAAAATCCCTATATGAAATGGACTTTAGAAATACACTCAAAGTCCATTTACAACATAATAAAAAGGCTTTAACTTTTTTTAAATTACAAAACTACCCTTGATATCTTAAAACAAACCTAACCCAAAAACCTCATAAAAAAGCCCAAAATATTCAATAGGGCATCAAAATAATTTAATAATCAAAATTAAATTAAATAAGGTCAGCTATCATTTTTTGAGTGTTTTTGGGGTTTTTTTTTTTATAGAAATTAAATAGTGTAAGGTTTATTTATAGTTTTAGTACTAAGAATGGGTATATTACTAAATATCTCTTTTTGTTTATAAGATGAGTTTATTAGTAAAATCCTTTGAACAAATCTTCACCGTACGCATGTTATAATCGTAACTGTTAATTTCCTGAATCACAATTTAAAGATCACACTTACAAAACTCTCAATCGCTTTGCTTGAGGTGCAATTAGTGTTGTGGGGTTTGGTTTTGATTAGTGACACTAGTATTATAATCAATTATGCTAGTTAGTAGTCGGTTGGGTCTATTTAATTCATGCAAGTCGTTGGAATGAAAAAGCTTGACTTGCAGACTTGCAATACCGTGTTTTGGGAGTCAGGGTGGGGCACTTCCTAGGGATTTGTATGGCTGGCGTTGAGAGCTGCACTTGCAAATGCAACATCTAAAATCCAAACAGTACCTTGACTTTATTGTTTTTCTTTCTTTTTCAAGGTACCTTTCATATTCTTGTTGAATTGGTCTTTTTATTTTTCTTTATGCCACGTGATGTGAGTGCTGCTGAAATAAACGCGGTTGCTTTTGCGTCTTTGACTGGATTGGACTAGTGGAGGTGAAAACCTTTGTTTTGCTTTGTTTTTGCCCTAACCAGCACGCCTCCATGTCATCAACATTCAGGTCAACGCTGGGTCTCATCTTATGGCAAAGCATGTTTATTAACTTGGAATCGGAGTGAACATGAATCCGTATTAGCACAACCCAATTATATTTTTAGAAAACAAAGAAAGGATTAAGGCCCTGTTCGGTATCTACTGAAAAAATAAATTCAAAAATTATGATTTTTTTTTTATAATAATTAATATGAGTTTTCAAATAGTGATTTTAAGATTTAAAAACTTATCCAAACTATTTTTAAGATTTAAAAAAATTGAAATTAAAATCAAAAAATCAGAAATCCTAGATTCCCAAATTGAAATTAACAAAAGAAAAGAGAGCGTGAAAAGAGGGAGGAGAGATTAAGACGTGAGAGAGACAGCGTGGAGAGAGGGAGGACAGTGAGAGAGACAGTGTGGAGAGTGGGAGGACAGAGAAAGAGACAAGAGAGGGAGGAGAGAGAGACAACCTGAAGAGAGGGAGCGTGGAGAGAGGAAGGCGAGAGAATAAAAAAAATTATAAAACCTTACTTTTTTTGTTTTTAATAATGGAGTGTTTTTGAGTTTTTCTTGGATTTGAGTTTTTAAAAATAGGCTTACCAAACGGGCTTTTGTGGTTTTATACTTAAAATCTGTTTTTGAGTTTATAAAATTGGTAGGAATTATTCTCAGTTTTCAGGATCACCCAAAACGAAAAGAGTTTATAGCTATCAACAATTCAGACTAATTGTACAACCAGTCATTAGCCTCAATTCCGTAAATGCCATTCGATTTTCTTTCTTTCTTTATGTTGCTGGCTTATGTATAATGTTTCGTTAATTTAAAACTGCATTTCATCTTTGAAACGTACTAAAAAGAGATCATTAAATCTACATGTGATGTGACCTATAAAAACCCAACCAAAACAGAATAGCAAAAACATGGTTTACTAATCCAACGTCAGAAGCTATATTGCACTGGTAAAATAGCACAATGACTGCGAATTTGGTGCATGCTAATAGCACTCTTACCAGGATTTGTTCAAACTTATTGCATTTTCACAGAAGAGAATGTTCTGCTGTTGGCGGTTGGTTGTTATAGCAAAGAATCCTCAATGGAGAATGTCTAAAACTTTATCACTGGCCTGACCTTGTTGCAGCCGCGAGAGGTTGAACAGCAGCTAAAGGATTCACCTGGTATGAAAATACAAGCTGCCACAAGTCTACCAGAGCATTCTTCATTGATAAAGTTTGTCTCTGAACAATTCTGAATGAAACATAATAATTTAAACATCAAATCCGTAAGGTCTATCAGTGCATTCTCCATTTAGGAAAACCAATAAACAAAACTGAACAAGTAACATATATTCAGTAAACAAGTGACGCGTCAGTCATTCTACATGAGGGTGTTACAATAAATAAGCATTCAAATCAATCATGCATACGAACATTAGTGTTGTGTGTCTACGTGCACACAACATGTCCAACAGCCAACTCCTACAAATCTAGACATGCCGAATTGTAATGAGTCTTTTGGATTTATACAATGTAAAATATAACATAGACATCTATGGTTTGACCATAAGTTTTCATTGAGAATAATTAATATATATCAAAGCTATTTTGGAATATTAACCTTGTAAAAATTTCTTTGCAAACAATAATAACACCTGAGTAGCTCTCCTGTTAACATAAATGAAGGTGATTCTCTTCAAGCTTCCAAATGAAGTTTTAAGCATGGGTGGACACAAGTGGTGTCCATTCAAAAAGGTCCTACGAATCAGATATGAACACATTTTCAGTATTATCCTATCAAATTCAATTCTTTATTATATATCATGTGAATCATCCGTATCCACATGAGACTCTGACAGAGTATCCGCTTGTTTGTTGTCATCTAAATAATTTCAAACAATTATCCAGCATTATTAACAATTTTGTATGGCTAATGAGGTGTCATCCAACTCACTAGTCAAATTTGCACAAGGGAAAGAGGGGCAACCAGTCGAGTGCAGATAATCAGTGTTCGTAACTAAAAGAAGTATAGAAGTAACAAGTTAAAGTAACCTTTGTTTTTCAAAAAAGTACTGAACTGTCCACCCAGGCAGTGACCACAGCATTATCAGAGCAGCGAGAAACAACAAAAGTCTATTGATTAATTTCATGCAACAGATCCATTTTACCAAAAAAGGCTATTGATTAATTTCAGACAACAGGTCCATTTTACCAAAATAAGGATATTGACTAATTTCATGCAAACAAGTGTGTTTACCATGCAGAAGCTAACCCATGTCTAGGCGGCAACTATCTTAGATGATGACTAGAGGGAATGGAACCAATATCATGACCATGGACATTGAATGCATACATGTTGACTATGAAGAGAGAATATCTCACCTCTTTATGGTAGCTTGTTTCCTCCGGAAAACATAATATATGAGCAGAATCAAGAAGCCCAGGACAATCTTTCCATTAGATATTACCACCCGAGCACTTCCAAATTTCAGAGTGATGGTACGGAACCACCAGAAACATGGTTCCAATCTTTTAGATAAATTAAAAACTGCTTGGTTCTTAGCAGTTTCTCCCTTTGGAGGGTATTTGGTTTTTGGATATCCGTCTGGCATCTGCTGCAAACATGATGAATGAGCTTCATTGTCGTCCACCAGCAAAGATGAGAAGGTACCTTGAGAGGAATTAGTGGCTTTAACAGAATGCAGTGAGTGTAATCTTCTCAGAAGTACCTAGGAAAACACATGGAAGAAACTGAAGTGGTATCAATTTCTTTTAACCTAAAAATTCGATCAACTGAATATACCATTTTAAATTAAGTTAAATAACGCAACTTAGCAATATGTCAATAATTCAAGAAAAGAAAGAAGTTAAAGTACAGTGTCCTATCACATGGGAAGAAAACTTCTTCAATAAGTGAGTGAGCCATACTTGTACTCAATAAGGAGTGCTACTCACCATGCAAAAATGGCAGACATAGTACTCCTATAAATAGACTAATATAAAAAGTGAAAGGTTTTGCATTTATTTGGACGGTTTCCAGTTCTCAAAATAATTTAAAACCACATGACCTTTTCACTTTGTCGAAAAAGAAATATGTTACTCAATTACCGCATATGAGTACCAGGAAATATGTGTAAGAATACTGAAATTAAATTTGATGACAGCTTGGGGTTGGACCACTGAGTGTCTTGCGAAATTCAGTGGTGTAGCACAAAGAATAGGATACGCAACATGATTTCAACTTGTTATAAGGAAAAAGCTCATTTTTCAAGCACTAATTCAACCAGAAAATGTCTTATGTACTTGTGTGTGTCTAAAGACCCTTTCAGCAGACAGAAAGACATTGCCCTTCTAACATTGTAGACAGTGTCTTCTGAATCTCAGTCAAACCATATCTAGACAACAGAGTTTCTCTATCATGAGACTGCTATTTGTGGTACAATACCATATAGGAAACCTCACTCACATCAGAAAGAGAATCTAAACCCAACAACAAGCTTTTGTCTCCAATTTGACAAAGAAAGGCCTAAAAATAAAACAAAAGGCAAAGAAGGGTGAAATTTGTATAGACATAGAGTGAACTTAACCAATAATACCACTTCAATTAATTCTCGTGGTGCAGAATCAAACATATGATGCATGGATTATTTACCTGTCTTCTGTCCTCGGGTAATTTAGCATTCTCGACCCAAGAGGATGCAAGGTCAACATCATTCAAAATGGTTCCCAGAAGTTTCAGAACATAGACCTCAACAACTTCTAGATACTTATCAACTCCCAAAAGAAAAGGCCCACCACATTTTTCCGTATAATCTGCATTTTCTTCTGTACCAACAAGAACATATTGTTCATCGACAAAAGTCCACCTGCTAAGGAACTCTTCCAGAAATTCTCGAACACCAAGAGAGTGCCCTTCTGATATATAAAAACATATCCTGAAAAACAAATTCAGACAGAAATTTTGAAAACCACAATTTCCAATGATGCTTTTAGAATCAAACAGTATGGAATCGAAAAACTTTCAAAAAGGCACGTTACTTATCAAACAAAGAATCCGAATAAGGATAACTGGAGCCGGAGATAAGAGTACCCAGTGAGAAGAACTTGAACAGGGATAGTAGGAACAGAAGCAAATAATAGTTTGAGCTCGTGCAGAATTTCTGATGTCCTGCATCAACCCAAATTAAGTCACATTCATTATGAAAAAGGATAACTAGGAGAATTTCTTAAAGATAAACAATCAATGAGCAGTTGAAATAGAATAGAATTTTAAAATAACAACGAATCTACAGTTGGGTAACAGCTGGATGAATGTATTCCAAAGAACACATTACTTTTGAACTACATATAAAGCCCACTAAATCATTAACTTCCCTGGAAATTTATAAAAATCTCAGCTACAGTAATTTACATAAATTCTGAAGTGATTGCATAATATATAGAACTTACATAAAGTAAAAGACTGAAAAAGAATTTAACATAAACAATGAAAGGAGTAAAAATGTGATTTTAGATATTTTCAGCGGTGCAATCAATCAATTCCACAAAGATTGAAGCTACACTTAAAAGACATGAACATACCTTCCAAGTTCTCTTAAGGATTGGACAAGCACCATACCAGCCGATTCCAACATGTCATACAATTCAAAATGGTCTGTGGCTTCAAGGTCTTCGCTATGTTTAGAAAGACGCTTCAAAATAGAGGAGGCCGATGACGCTGCCTCCTCGTACATTGAGCAAACAAGGTAGCTGAAAATTATCACAATAAACAATTGGAGACAGAATAGGAGATAGTATTGTATTACAAAATGGGTAATGAAATTGAAGCAAAACTGACCTCTCGGAAAGCTCAATTTCTTCCCAGATTGCAGGGTCGGGGCCTTTGGAACTCATCTCCATTTCACAGTCTTTCTCTGACTTGCCTTGTGCACCGGATTCTACCTGTTGAAATTGAATCAAATGGAGCATTGAATATACCAAATCAGTGTTTTCAAAGGCATGCCTTAGCGCGAGTCGGCGAGCGCGTCGGAGCGAGGTGGCAGGAAATCGCCCGAGGCGGTCAGCTGTTTCGCGAGTTGCACGTTTAGCGCTGGGAAGGCGTAAGGAACGTTGCAAGGCGAGCCAGATCTGGACACTTCTGAACCGGAAGAAATTTTGCTTGTCTGCAAATTGGCTGCGACTCTGCGAGGAAGACGACTCACGTGTTTGTTTTTTAGGTTTATTATTATGAAACGACGTCGTTTAGATTGCAGTGTTTTAACTTTTAATGAAACGACGTCGTTTCGATTGCGTTTAAAAAAAAAATTTGTAACTGAAACGACGTCGTTTCACTTGGAGTGTTTTGAAAAAAAATACGCAAGTTTCTGTTTTTTTTTTCCTTACCTTATTTGTAACTAGCCCCTTGGCGCACGCACAAGTATGTGCCAATTGGTTTTGTTTTTTATTTTAAATTTTATTTTTAGAATTAAAAAAAGATAACATGGGTAGTTATGTTCTATTATATGATTTTGTTTTTATTTTTATTTTCTTTTAATATGAACAAAATGTGAATTTACCATATTATCCTAATTTAATGAGTGCTGCTATTTCCACCCCTTGTCCTATTTCTCCACCCACCTTATCTTTCCACCCACCATATAAATTTAAAAAAACATAATCATATCTTTCCACCCACCATTATTCCTAAAATACCCTTTAATTATTATTTTCTTTTTATCAAATGTAATAATTTAAAACATAAAAAAAGAAGCTTAATGGAACTTAACAATTAACTCCTACAATCGTTATTCTTCTTTTCTTCTATTTTTTCTTCTTTCTTTCTCTGCGGTTTCTCCACCCAATTGTATAGGGTTTTTTTCCCTCATCCTTTCTCTAAGTTTGGTTGGTTTTGGTGGTGGCTTGAGAAAATTCGGGGTTGGGACCCGAGAATTGGAGGGTGGTCTCATTGTTGAGTTGGAGGGTTTGTTAGGAGAGGCTGTACGAAGCAATGACAAATGTAGATGGCGTATAAGAAGACATGGCTGAGAAAGAAAGGTCACCTTAAATTGAATTAAATTGAATTTGAACGATTTTGATTATTATGTAAAGATCAGTTAAGCCATTATAAAGAGAGTACAAAAAAAAAAATTCTTCTGTTTTGGAGAGTTTGTTTAGGGTTTAGGAAGGAAGAAGGAAAAACCAAACCTCTACAATTGGGTGGAGAAGCTGCAGGTATAAGAAATAAGGAAAAAAAAAAGACTAAACTGATTGGGGGAGATATTGACCAAAAACAAAACGATTGGGGAAAGATGTTGCAAACAAAACAAATAGGAAAGGGGGAGAGGTTGAAGAGATGGGAAAAAAAAAAGAAAAAAAAAAGGGTAAATAACGGTAGGAGTTAAGGTTCAAATTGTTAAGTTGCATTAGAGTTTTTTTTTTTTCTTTTTGATTATGAAAAAATTTCAATATGTTGGATTAAATTTTAATGAGGTGGCATAAGTCCTTAAAAGTCATTTTACAAAGGGCTACATTTGTCCTTAGAATTTTGAAGATAAGGTGAGTGGGGAAATAGGACAGGGGGGTGGAAATAGTAGCAGTCAATTTAATTAATAATTTCAATTCTTAATGTTTAAATCAACCAAGGGCATTTTCTGGTATTTTGATTGTTTCACCATTCTCTGCCTTTTGCTTTATATATATAGATAAACTTAAGGCAAGAAGAATTAATATCTTTCTTGCCTTTTCTAAATCCAACCGGCTATAGCTTTATTCTACTTACCTTTTTTTTTCTTCCTAAATTAATATCTATATATATAAAACAAAAAGCAAAGAATGGTGAAACATTCAAAAACCCCGAATATGCCCTTGGTTCATTCAAAAATTAAAATTTGAAATTATTAATTAAATGAGGATAATATGGTAAATTCATATTTTTCTTTATTAAAAAAATCAAAATTAAAAATGAAATCATATAATAATTACCCATGTTATCTTTTCTTAATACTAAAAAAATAATAATAATAAAATCAATTGGCACATGTGTGAGCATGTGCTAAGGAGCTAGTATATATATATATATATATATTGTATAGTACAACCCTAATTTCTACTCTTGCCAGATAATCTCCATTAATTTCAAGAATTCTTTTTATCTTTCGACTGCAAGTAAGCTGTTTTATTTTTCTCTCTAATTCTTCGCAACTGTAATTTGAAGTTTCGTATAATTTTTTTTCAATATATTAGTTATCTTATTCGTTTATATGATATAGTAGAAATTTGACGTACATGCATCATACTATGATAGAGTAGAAATTTTATAGCTATGAATTGAAAAGATCCTGTGTGGAAGTATGCAAAAGAAATATAGGGGGAAAATACTTGAGATGCACATTTTGTGATCAAAGATGCAGTGGAGAAATTTCTAGACTTAAGCATCATTTGGGTCAAACACATCATGGTATGCAACCATGTAAGAAAATTCCTGAGCATGTGAAAGTGTGCCGCAACTTTGAAAAATTTTCAGCTTGAAAAAAGAAAGAAAAATGAAATGCTTAGAGAGATTAGGAATGGTCCACGAGGAGGGGCTCAGAGTATAGAAACTTCATTGGATAAAGAATATGGAATCCCCGGTACTAGGAGTGTTGCAGTTGATGAGGCTCTTAGAGTACAACCTAAATCAAAAGGACCAATGGATAGATTTATCACTTTAGAAGCTCGGCAAAGTACATTAAATTCAGCATACAAACAAGAAGAAAGAAAGGAAGTTTGTCGAAAGATTGGTCATTTTTTCTTCTTTAGAGCACTCCCATTTAATATTATAAATGATCCATTTTGGCTACCTATGGTGGAAGAGATTGCCGCATATGATGTAGGATTTAAGTCTCCATCAATGCATGAGTTGATGACTTGGATCCTTAAGGAAGAAGTTGGATGTATCACGCATGGAAATATTGTTAGACGGCGACACTGAAGCTACACTCGCCTACATGAAAGAGAAAGCGTCAGTGGATCTTGAATTTTTTGGTAAGTTCAATGTAGATGAGGAGAATAGGCTTGCTAACTTGTTTTGGAGAGACTCTACACTTTTGGATTATGTTGCCTCTGGAGACGTCCTCATATTCGATAACACATACAAAACCAATATGTATGACAAGCCTCTAGTGTTATTTGTTGGTTCAAACAACCACCGGGCGAGTGTTGTTTGTGTCCTACTACTTGACGAGACCTTTGTAACATAAAAGTTGTTATTGGAGACATTCATATCATCCATGAAAGGCAAGAAGTCTACATTAATACTGACGGATGGGGATGAGGCAATGCGCACAAAGTAATTGAGTATGTGTTGCCCATGTGCAATCATAGGTTGTGCTCAGGGCACGTGGCGAGGAATGCACAGAATAATTTAAAGGATGAAGAATTGATACGATCATTTCAAGCATATCTTTGGGAACCAATTACAGTCAATGAGTTTGAAAAGAAATGAGAGTTTTTGAAGGACAGAGTTACTACACATAAACAAAAGGATGGTTGCAAATGATGTATGCAAAACGAGATGAATGGGCGAAATCACATCTTAGACCCAAGTTTTTCGGTGGTATGTGTATTACTCAATGCGTGGAGTGTATGAACAAGTTTGTAAAAGATTACTCGAGGAAAGGCTTTAAGTTGTTTGAATACATACCACCGAAAACAGTCAAAGAAAGTGCTTACAATAATACTGAAAAGTCTTGAGCAACATGCTTCCCAAATTTACAAACATATGTGCTTTTTATTGGTATGTAACGAGATCAATGTTTCGATAGCACTCATTCATGAAAAAATAATTCATAATTTCGGAGGACAATTGTTTATTTTAGTGAAATACGGTGAACCGCAAAATAATTGGAGTTGAGTGTACCTTGGCAGGAAAGATGTTCGAATAGAGTGCAACTGTCAGAAATATAAAAGCGAAGGCATCCCATGTTGCCATTTGTTTTATGTGATGAAGTGGGAGTATGTTATGAAAATTCTCTCGTCACTCATAATGAAGTGATGGACAAAAACTGCCCAAATAGACATTGGATATGCATTTATGTCAGAAAGTGGTAGCAAGAAGGTTGTACAAACAGCGAGATACAAAAGTTTAAGTTGTATTGCCAACAAAGTGTGTTTGTATACATCAAAGAGCATAGATGGGTACAATATTATTCATAAATTTTTCTTATTAAAATAAATTAATGTTCAAAAGGCTTACGTCTCGCATAACGCGACTAAAACACCTCGTATCAAAGCATCGCCTTTCAAATCATTGTACCAAATATGAACTTTCGCATGACAACATGTTGCTCAATGCGTACCTCGGTTGAAGACGAGCAATTGATCTGACTCTCACTTGCCTCAGTTTTCATTCTCAATCGCACGGAAACCTAGTCCCTGGATAGAGTTGGAAAATCAGAGATTCTGTGGAGAAATGTGGAAGTTTGAGGAATGCCACTTGAAATTTTAAGCTATGTACATGATTACTGAGTGAATATTAATAAATTCTATAATCAGGCCCCCCCCAAAAAAAAAACTAATGAACACCCCTTTGCATAATCGATTTTCCTGTAATCATAAGTTTCTCAATAGTGTAAAAGAAGCAAATGAATGAATAAAAGCACATAAGAGGGAAAAAGAGAAGAAATACCTGATAGAGCTGGAGAAGGTTGCGAATTTTGTCATAGTGTTGGAGGTTTCTGCAGACTTTATCGAAGCCGCTATTCATACAAGTTACAGCCTTCTATTCTATTGCGCATTTCATTCTAATGCTCAAATCGGACTCACAATCAGGAGTGGAGGGAAGGGAACCCAATATTGAGGGGAGAGAAGAAACTGAGGAAGAAGAACGTGCGGGAAGAAAAGGAAAGGGGATAACTGTTTCATGAGAATTCTCTTTTTCGGTCAAGAAACTGAATTTATTTTACCCTCCGTTAATGGATGGAAAATTGGATGGTGTTAAAGTTAGATGACAAATCATGGAGTGATATTTCTCATAAATTTTTCTTTAAGGTGACAAATTGAAACTGAGGTAACTAATTGTAAGTGATTTGGCTTTGGTGACAGCTTGTAAGCAATAATTGCACACAACGAGGGATAGTGAATGAGATATTTTGCTTGATATAGAGCAAGAACTGAGATCTCTCCTCCTCCTCTCCCATCTTGAGAGTCGTTAGCTCATCCTTACTCGAAATTAGACCTGGCAATATCGTACACGACCCGTTAACATGACACGAAATAGCAAAAAAAAAAAAAATATTCAATATTCAAGTTCAGGTTATCGTGTTGACCCGTTAGCCACACGTTAAGCTTACGGGTCGTGTCGTGTCAATTCGCAAATATCCATTAACCCATTAAGCTCATGGGCATTTTTGTAAATTTATATCTTTTTTTTTTTTCTCATTCTCTTTCTTCTTTTTCATCTCTTCCTCCCCCATTCCCCCCGACTCTCCCACTGTCTTTCTCTTTGTAAAATTCTAGTCTTTTCATTATTTTTCTTAGAAACTAAACATAGCTTTCTATTTTGTTCCTCTCTCTCTCTCTCTCTCTCTCTCTCTCTCTCTCTCTCTCAGTGCCACCCTCTCTCTCCTCCTCCTTCAACGAACCCTCTCTCTCACTGGTTGTTGATTTTTTCTTCTTTTTTTTTTTCAATTTTTTTTTTGTGAGGTTGTTGCCAATTGGCTTATATCATGTATGTAAAAACCCAGACAAAAAAAAAATCTGTTATCTCTCCATCCCCATTGCGACAGACCAAAACCCCCATTTTAATTATTTTTTTCTTCTTCTAGCAACCTCCCCAACCTCCATTACCGCAGCCACCTTGCACCACTGGCCACCGGACCAGTCTGGGAAGAACCACCGCCACCCCAGCAACCCTTCCTGACCAACCCTGACGCCAACCGCCTCCGGTGGAAACAATCGCGAAAGCCGTCGGTTTTGACAGAAATTCTCGGCCCTCGATCTCCGTCCTCCGGCCACCAAATCCGACAAACAAGGTATGGATTTTTGACTATTTTCCATGCTCTAGCTGATGGTTGGGTAGAAATTGATCAATTTGTAGCGTAGGCAATCGTATAGGAATTGACAGATCATGAATCGGAGTTGTGGATATTCCGATTCTATATTTCAATGTTTAATTAAATAATAACCGTCCGAACGTCCGACCGTACGATCGTGATTAATCCAACCGTTCGATCGAGACCAAACTCTCGGGACATGTTTTCTAAATATAATGAAACCTCTAGGAACTCTCGGATCGGAATTTGTAGTTCGTGGACCCCACGGGGTCCCTGGTTGACTTTTTGAGAATTTATCGCTCTTCTAGTCTCAGGTCTTTTTAGACCATTCTAATCTTGGGAAAGGCTTATGTGGGCATAGGAATGACTTTAAACTTGATGCATGCACTTTTAGGAGCCAAGGGTCAGGGTTTTGAATTAAATATTTATGTTGAGGTATTTTATTAATTAAATATTCATGATGGTTTAAATAGGTAATCGGGCACCAGCTAACCCGTAGGAGGGACCTTCAAAAGGTCCAACTAGCTTGGACTAGTAGTGAGTGGACTTTTATTTTTATAAATGATTTTATGCAATTTAAGTTTTATTATTTGATCTTGAATAAGTTATTATGAAGTTTACTTTCCAAGCATGATAGTTGATTTCGAATATTTATATTATATTATGTTTATGTTTATGTTGAGCATGGCTTGGAAAGTAGGAAGGATTAAGGCCACAGAATTTAAGAAAGGATGATTAAGAATAGTTTTATAAACTTTAATCTTTTCCAGAAAATTTATTTGTTTTAAAAACCACCATAGGTACCCAGAAATTATAAAAAGGTTGCCTTCGGATTAAAATGTTGCCTCGGAATAAAAGTTGCCTTCGGATAAGTCAGCATGCTTGACTTTTCCCCATGAGTCTTAGGGACATCTGGACCGTGAGAGCGAGGAATGCGAATCAAGTTGACTAAATGTCTCCTAAATCCAGCGAGATTGCGACTCAAGTCGACTTTGTGTTATCGAGACTTGTGAGGATGTGTCACCAACGGTGACACGAGGAATTAACGGTAATATGTAGGAATTGACGGAAAACAAGGGAATTGATTGTTAAATGACGGGTACACCTGGGTGGAAAGGATTTACTCTTTTATAATGTTTTCAAAAACGTCTCAATGCTTTAATGGAATGCATGTTTACTAGTATATATGTATAGATGCTTGTCTTGGAAATTCTTGTACGAGTATATAAAGGAATATAATTGAGATTTCTAAAAGTTTTAACAAAGGGGTTAGTATGTTCATATACTATTTTTCAAAAACTTTATTTTTGTCCACTCACATTTTTGAATGTTTTGCGCCCCCAAGCAATAGACGTGCACCAGAGTGCCACCACCGGGCAGATTCCACACTCCGCTCCACCCTTTCTCTTATGTAGGATTTTCTTTTGGAATCATATTCTTCTGTTGTAAATTCTAAACTAGTTGCTCTGATGAATCGCCCTAAGATTTTAATTTAACTGTTTGAATGTAAATTGAAAGCATGCTGACAGTTGGGATTTATGTATGCCTGTTGACAGGTGGGCATTTTAGGGAATGATCTAATTATAGGGGAGACTCTGCCGAATTTTCGGCAGAGGTCAAACTCGTAATAAAGATTGAATTTTAATAGTAGGGCAATTTAGTCATTTGTGCCGGCACCCGCCAGGTGTCGGACACGCATAGGGTTCGGCTCGGATTCCAAAGTGGAATTTGGGTCGGGTTCTGTCAATATAACTCCAATTGTGATTTATTGGTTTTAATTTATTATGTTTTGTGGAATTTTGGTTCAATGGATATGGGGTTGGTATTTTGTGAAGTTGAGAGGGTGTTGTTATTAATGAGTGTTTTTCAGTTTTTAAAAGGAGCTTGAATTGATATATTCACAGTTCAATTATCTTGGGTTAAGCCCATGAGAGGTATGTTGGGTCATTAATTGGGGCTGCGCAGTGGTTCTGTACGTGTTTTTTTTTTTTTCAATTGTTTTTTATTTTATTTTAATTCTTAATGTGTGAAACTGGTCATGTCATGTGATTCGCGAATTGTAACGGGCGGTGTTCGTGTTTGACATTTTCCACCCATTTTTTTTATTGTGTCATGTTGTGTCAACCCGTTAAGAAAAGCAAGTTTACACGAACACGACACAAACACTACAAACATGACACGAATTCTAGGCCTAATCGAAATGGGTGTTTTTCCCTTGAGCTATGTCTCATATTCGAGGCTTCTTGCCTCTTATTTTGATTTCTTTCCTTTTTCTCTCTTTTCCCTTCTTTTATGCCCAATCCTACAAAACCTTAATATGTACTATCTCCCTCTCCTTTCTCCCCCACCCACCATCCCTCTTCAACCTCCACTTCTCATATCCACAATCCCATCATCCCCCCTCCATTTTGATGTAGTCCACGGCTTGTCTATGATTGGTCCTCGACGATTCTCAATCGTCACCCTCCGCTCCTCAATTCCACGGCTGCCGCTCTCGGCGCTCTTCCTCAATGGGGATGCGATTACAATGCAGTTTGCACTAGTTTCTTGGACTATGAGCACTTCTGTGCCGGTGGCTTGCTCACCCCCATTTTCTATTCGAATCTTTAGTACATCTTGGTACCGGTTACCCTTTGGTGGTGATGATGGATCTGAAATGGTGGATCTGTTGTTGGTGCACTTGGTGGTGCGGATGTACCTGTTTTCCTCATCTAGGGTTTTTTTGTTTGATGTATTTCTCGGTTTGATTTGTTTATTTGGGCGTCAACTTGGTTAATTTTATGTTTTGTATCTTTATGTTGGGCACTTCTACTTTAGTTGTTGGTGATGGGCTTCATTTAGTTTGGGCTTCTATTTTTTGTAATGCTTCCCTCTCTTAATGAATAGAGTTACCTTGACAAAAAAACAAGTTTCTGTTGTAAATGCATGAGTTGGTGGATGACCACCATACCTCTTAGCATTCACCCTTTCTACTTCTATGTAACCTATACACTAAATACCATAGTAATGGGCTTGTAACTTATGAGTTGTTAATGTCTTCTTACCATTGTAAGCCTATAAATAAGAGGTCTTATCAAGATGAGAGATACAAGTTGATTGACACAAATTCTATTGTCTTTCTCTACTTTCCAATTCTCTCTACAATTTTCCCTTAGTTATATAAGACGTTATCAACACGATTACTCTTCAAGCACCAATGAGCTTGCCAATTATGTACATGATCAGTGGTAACGAGAAGAAAGCTAATCGAGATGAATATTGAATTCCAAATAGGTAAGTTTCTTATTTGAATTTTTATTACTACGTTGATATGCATATTCTTATCTTACCTAAGTATTGAAATTATATTTTCTTTTTGTTTTTTGTAAGAGAATCATGATTTTCGTTAAAATCAAGATTTTGTATTCTATCACTTATCAATGTGATATAAAGTACAATATCTAAATCTTATGACTGCAGAGACAACAATACAAAGAAAAATGCAAGGAGAAATCAAGACCTGAAGATCTTGACCCCAGGTCTTGTACATTTGACAGAGGGTTTGAAGATGTTAAATTCTTATACAATTAATGGAGAACTAGAATTTCCTTAGTTCTTATTTGGTCATGTAAGGACAGAAGATCCTTAGATTTCAATCCTTAATAATATAAATATTTGTGGACTTGAAGTTCCCCAATTCTTAAAAGGCAAATGAAGGCCTGAAGCTCTTTGATTCATTTTTCATTGGAACTAGAAGTTTCAACAATTTATTTTATCGCAATATTTTAATTTTTGTTGTATTTTATTTTTACTTAGTTCTTTTCTTTAGTTTCATTTTTATTTTATGCAAGGACCCGAAGTCCCTAAATTATATAATTAAATAAAGACCCGAAGTCTCTTAGTTCTCAATCCATATAATATCTATACAAGGACTTGGAGTTCTGCAATTCTCAGAAAGCAAATCAAGACTTGGAGTTCTTTGATTTTTCTCTAACTTGGAACCAGAAGTTCCAACAATTTATTTTATTCTAGTATTTTAATTATTATTTTATTTTTATTGTTATATTCAGTTATTTGTTTTCATTTCAATAATTTATATTTAAGGACCTGAAGTTTCTCATATGACCCGAAGTTCAAATATCTTAGAACTCGAAGTTCTTATTATGTATAATCCAAACTATAAGTTTTGGCCACATGTGCATTAAAATAGGTAAATTCTAGAACCTGGAGTTCTAATTGTGTCAACCTCCAAATCGATATTTCAACAAGTATATATGTATTATGATTTTAGGTTGAAAAATATACATTATGTTAAGAACCTGAAGTTCCAACATTATTTGGATTTCATGTCTCCTATTTTTTTTATTGTCGTTTTATTTTATTACCTTGAACAATATCATATTACTACAAATTTGAACATGCAGTTCAAAACCATATATTCTTTTTAATTTGATATTTGCACCCGAACCTGAAGTTTCAGATATACGTTAATATATACCCAAAGTTCATAATTGTTTATTGAGATTAATATTAATATGAACCCGTAGTTCATATCCTGTCAAGAACCTGCAGTTCTGGCATAGCATATATAAAATGTTAATTGAACCTGAAGTTCAGAATCAAACGTTGTTTTTTTTCTTTTATCTTTATCATGATTTCCACAGTGGAATCAAAAGATTGGAACCTTCAAGTTCATTGGTTCTTTGTTTTTATTATTCTTATATTTTATTAGAACCTGTAGTTCTATATCACACAATCTAATTGGAACCCGAAGTTCTTCAATCATCATATCTATGCTATTGCTATCAAATTGAGCTTGAAAGACCTTTGATTCATCATTTAGTTTTGAATATATTTTTCTTAAAATCAATACTTTTATGTGATCTTTTTGAACTTGATGTTCAAGATCAAATTTAGTCTATAGAAAGAAGTTTTATTTATATGACTTGCTAGAATTTGAAGTTCTATACTTTAAAACTTGAAGTTTGAAACTTTTTAAAATTTCAGTTTATAATAGAAATTTACGAATATCTTCATATTAGAACATGTAATTCGATAAATTAAATTTATGTTAGAATCATTCGATATATTCAATTTATCTTATAACATTCTATTTTATGTTTCATATTTTATCATATTTTATTTTTATTTTTAGAACTCAGTGTGATTATTATTGTAAGTTCTTTGTTTTTTTTAATTAGTGCTACTTTATTGTCTTTGTGAATTATTTATTTATATCTTATTTGGACCGGAAGTTCCATGTTAAACAATTAGTTGAAATAAGAAGTTTCATTATACATATTTGAAATACAAAATTTAATTTGAGATTATAAAAATTTGAAATATTGGTAGTGACATACTTAATTCAAAACTTGAAGTTTTGATTACACATTTTAATTAAAACCTGAAGTTTTGGATATTTAATTTGTATTATGAATCAGAAGTTATCTCCAAACCAGAAGTTATCTCCAAAGTTATCTCCAAACTAGAAGTTATGGATTTTGAATTTTTAAGTCCACAAAGAATGTTTTAAGTATATTATATGAACTAGAAGTTCAATGAATTATTATTATTATTATTATTATTTTCATTATATTTTTCATGGATATCCTAAAAGTGGATATTCTTATATATACAAATAAGAAAGAAAATAGAGATCCAAGTATGATTGTAATGTGGAAGAGCATAAAGGAGTAAATTTCTCCTTTCATATTCTAGGTGCTCCAGCAGTAGCAATATGGAAAATATGATATGTTTCAATTGTTGGTAAATACAAAGTCTTTATTATGCATCCACAAATTTCATATGATTGGATCTATTATTTCCTAAAGAAATATAAGCATTACATAATCCCCTGAAGCTAATGTAAGCTCTATATCATTTTCGGACACAAATATCACTTACACATTATCCCGTAAGTGAAATGTTTTTGAAGTTAAATAGTATAAAGGGAGGGTATTGTATGACAAAGCCTTCGAGAATTATGATATTTTTAGTGAAACAACACACACAACTATTTGAGTTGAAAATTATTTTTGAGTTTAATTACCACTCATTTTGGTAAATGTCATATTAGGTTCTGCAAACCTAACCAAAAGCTATTGACAGATCAAATTAAATACTTACAATGTTTGATATTAGTTCTAGAAGAAACTTACATAGCTTCATACATACACACAATGGAGTTAATGTTGAAATTATGAATAAACATGATCGGTACTTATAGTCTTGTGCCAGAAGCATATTAATCATAATTTGCTTCATATGAACTCATTTTTTTTATAGAACCAGAAGTTCTTTAATCTGAAATAATTTATGATGTGAAAATTTTATTTTTTGATTGAATGGTTTTGGAGACCATGGTATTTATGTTACACTATATATTGAGCGAACCTGAAGATTTTGCTTCATATTATCATCTTTATATTATTTATATTTGGTCCCTGAAGGACAACATTTACCACTCCAATCAAATAGCATTATTTTGATGAGACCAAAATTGCCGTTGTTAGGGGGAGATTTGGTTGTTCCTGAAAGAACAAAGAACAACGTGAATGATTATGAAATATATTTATTATTGTCTCATCAAATAAATTGGTATAGAAGATAAATGCCAGAAGCATATTCAAACACAAAAAGAATTGTATGTTAAATGACCAGAAGCATATACAGATACAAACTAAGTGACTACTAATAACCAATTTGTTGCATGCCTGAAGCATGACAGATTTATAGATTGCAAAAACTGAACTCCCCATAAAAACTGTTGGATGCCTAAAGCATGACAAATCTATAGGTTCCAAGGCTTAACTCCTCAGAAGGGGAGATTAATTGCAAAGTTTAAGCCCTATTCAAAACAACGCTTTAGAAGAGGTTATGATCCAAATTCTATAAATTATACATCTTAGAAGAAATATTTGTCCATGAAGTGGCAATGAAAAGCCTCTGAAGTGGCACTGGTTCCAGAAAATAATGTAAGCAATGAGATGCTTATAAGTTATGCATGCGCATGCACATGAGAATCGTGAGATCATGAATTGATGATATATTGATTTATAGTACGTACTAAAGTTATCAAGGGCTATACATGATGATATTTCACCACTTGTTATAATTGTCGAAAAATGTAAATAAAGATTGACCAACTGGAAGAGGAAGTCCAGTAAAGTTGAATAGTTCCGGAAAAAGTGCAATGATTGAACCTATAGTTAAAACACCAAAAGGATATAAAAATGTATATGTTACAAATTGGTATTTGAGATGAAGTGAAATAAATCACTTGATGATATTAGGCCTGGGCACGGTCCGGTTTGGACCGGTTTTCCCATAAAATTAGAACCTGAACCGGAAATGAAGACCGGTTCAATCCGGTCCAGTTTTGACAAAAATTCATAAGTAAGACCGACCCAATCCGGACCTACCCTGTTCCGGTTCGGTTCCCGGTTCTCACGGTTTGGGCTTTGCTGTAAAGCCCATTTTAATTTTTTTGGGTATTTAAGCTTCAAGACCATCTGATTTTTAAAAAATTTGGGCTTAAACATCACAATTGCCCAATTCCCATATAGAAACAACCACTATTCTCTGACAAAAATAATAAAACAATCCAATATTAAATTTAAAATTACAACCCAACAACAAAATACACATAATAAAACAAATTAAATTACAATCAAATTTAAAATTATAACTCCGTTCTTTGTTCTTTTGTTGCTGCATCTCAGAACACAAGTATACCAAGTGAAACTATCAAATCCATGTATTGCCATCAATAACCTAAATTTGTAGAAAATAAAAACTAAACTTTGGAAACCCAGAAGTGAAAATGGATCAAGAAATGCAACAGCAAAAGAAAAATATAAAAAAACTAGACCATTTTCATGATCAATGACAGCCAAACGAGTTATCTGCTTGCCCATTTTGATAACAACATACACTGCAAATGAGTTATCTTCTCATGTCTCTAACAGCAAGGTCCACTCCTCTTTGGCTACCAAACCACAACCTTTTATATTGACCCCAATAGCTAGAAGCTCCACCTATCTATTTCAACCAAGAACGCACAAAAAACCCATAATGAATCGCATTAAAAATCCAACTTCAATTTCAACCAAACTTAGTCAGATCTAGTAAACATGCAGAGCTTTTTGGTCAAAGAGAAAGGAAAAAATAAACAAAACAAAAGTAGCGGACTTTATACCATACAATTTCCTTGATGGACCATCCGGGTTTTCACAAATAACCATAGATTTTGGTGGATCTGCAAATTGTTTTACAGGGCTTCAAATGAAAGAACAAACATGCAGAACAGTCACACAAATTTTAAAACTTTCTACATTGTAAGCCCAAATTTCCAAAAGCAAAGACCTAAAATTGCTTACCTTGCCTTGCTCCTTCAACTTTGTGAAGGTTTAGGAGAGACTGACGGCTTGGGATCTGATTCAAGATATACAAGAATTGAATCCAGATGTACAAGATCTACAAGATAAACTCATATATGTGCACTGCATAGAAACAGAAAACGAACCAGAAAGAGGGATAATAAAAAATAAAAAAATCAGAACCAGAAAGAACGTAGAGAGATGTGGCAGCAGAGCCGCGCTCTCATCCCACGCTCAGCCTTACCATCAAAGACAAGCAGATCAAATAGATGCAAAACAGATCTGAACCTTAAAGATAAAAAAAATAAAAACTATCCAACAAAATAGGGAGAAGAAGAGAGGGAAGCCGCGAATGTTGCTGGAAGTTTCGACCTGCTCCAGAATTTCCTGCTGATCTGCGCGAACTGCTGCTGGAGGACAGAGAGATGGTCAGACAGAGAATTGAAGGGGGAAAAGAAAAGAAAAGAAAAAAAAGAAAAGAGAGAGAGCCAAAATCGGACCTGCTTGCATGATGACGGCGCGACGGCTGAGAGAGAGCATCGGCGACGCGACGGCTGAAGGAGAACGAGGATGGCTGAGAGAGAGGTTTCACGCAGAGAGACAGAGAGGTTCGGCCGCTGAGACTGAGAAAGAGAGAAGAAATGAAATCTGAGGAAGGAAGAAAAGAAAACCTAAGCCGTGTTAGGAATTTTGTGATAATTCTGTGTGTGAATGCCTACTGTAACATTTTAGACAACCAATAAAAAACAGCCCAGTGTTAAACTATATATAAAATGTAAAATATAAATATATATAATATAAAAATATATATTAATTAATTTTATTGGACTGGTTCGGATTGGACTGGTTCCTTATGGTGAAAAACCGGAACCGAAACCGGTCTGAACCGGTTCGGTTTGGATTTGTCTCGGTTTTTGACTTTTTCGGTCAACACGGTTTTTTTTGGATTTTTTCGGTTTGGTTTGGTTCGGTTTTACGGTTTTGCGGTTCCAATGCCCACCCCTAGATGATATGGCACAATAACGTTTCCTAGTAAAGACATGGGATTATGATGGTAAACATATGCAGCTATGTTATGCATTTTTATGAAAAATTCGTGTGTATAAAAATTCTTGAAGGATTCAGAATGCCTGAAGCAAATGATTTAAAATATGATGGCTTGTAATGATCCTTGTGTGGATTAAAGTATTGTGGAAGAATATGGTATAATCGTCTTAATGAATATCTATTACAAAAGGGATATATAAATAATTTGAAAATGAGTTTACCATCATTGCAGTATATATATGAAGAATTTTGTTAGAACTCTTGAAGAGTTTACAAAGGCTTCCCTTGATTTAATAAAGGAATTTGAGATGAAAAATCTAAAAAGATTAGGAAGTTAAGCATATCGCCAGAAGCGATCTTTTGAAGAATACATAGGAACAAATTATGAGAGATGTAAAATGTCATACATTATATAAATTATTGAAAGAAAATTTCTAAGAAGTTAAGGAGCCCGAAGCTCAATGTATGTATTCAAATATCATGAAATGAAAGTGATCTAATTGCCTCTGTGAATACTTTGATTGAATTATGAGTTCGAGATCAAGTTCAATATCGTTGCAACGTATTCAAATTTTTAAAGAAGTTATCAGAATATTTAGGTCTCTTGAAGAGCCTATGACATGCTAGCATAGTATACAAAAATTTATATGAATAGCTTATTACATCATGCAATTTTATACTCTTGTCCTCGTAATGGTAACGTATGAGTTTGCTTATATTATTATTTTGATGGTATTATAGAATATGATGTTATTTTAAGAATTGTTAATGTGAAAGGATTTGTGAAAATAGTCTAGATATTTTTGGTATTACTCTAACCTCAACAGGGATTCAAAGGAATGACACACATACATCCTCCAGTGATGATATTGAAGAAGTTTTTATATAAAGCATTACCAAAGCTTGCTCTGTCGGAGGAAAATGAGATATCAATATATTTGTATTGTATCTTCAAATAAGGATTCAAGTTTATCATCATCTGGGGAAGTAATTCATCAGAGGGAGGATTCAACAATTTTCTACATATAGGACATATGCACGCTGTACTCTTTTCCCTTCGACTAAGTTTTTGTCCCACCGGGTTTTTCATATCAAGGTTTTAACGAGACAGCACAAGCACATCCAACACCATATCAATGATCCAGAAGAATGTTGCACTATTTTTCCCTTTGCTTAGGTTTTGTCCCACTGGGTTTTCCGAGCAAGGTTTTTAATGAGGCAACTATGTCAATTGTATGGTGGACATCCAAGGGGGAGTGTTGTAAATGCATGAGTTGGTGGATGACCACCATACCTCTTAGCATTCACCCTTTCTAATTCTATGTAACCTATACACTAAATACCATAGTAATGGGCTTGTAACTTATGAGTTGTTAATGTCTTCTTACCATTGTAAGCCTATAAATAAGAGGTCTTATCAAGATGAGAGATGCAAGTTGATTGCCACAAATTCTATTGTCTTTCTCTACTTTCTAATTCTCTCTACAATTTTCCCTTAGTTATATAACAATTTCTTCATTTTGTAGCAAGCTTAATATTGACATTCTCAACATAGATGATGTGTTCATAACTTGAGGAAGATCACGACATAAAGTGGAGGAAATGACAAACCTTCATTGTTATCGTGTTGGTCTCTTTTACACGGTCATTGATAAAGAACTTCAAAGACTAAATAATATCTTCAATAAGGTAAATACCAAGTTCATTCTTTGTATGCCATGTCTAAGGCAAGATGATTCATTCTTCGCTTTTGATAAGAAAAAACTACTTTGTCTTACTCAATTTTATGCAAAATATTTTATTTGACAGAAAGCTAGCACTTGAAGACCAACTCAGGACTTATATTTGCTAATGCGTGAAATTCGTACAACCATTTAAAGTAGAGTCAACCTTAGTCAACTCTCTCTTAAGAGCGTTCCTAGGCTAACTTGGGGTGTTTGAAGTTGTGTGTTGATCTTACTTGGAGTGGCCAAATAAGGTTAAGATTTTAGGCATAAATTCCTGCAAAAAAACAAGAAATTTTATAAATCACAATTCCAATTATGCTTTTACCAGTCTCTTTTGTGCATGAAAACAATACTACAATAATGTGAATAAGGGATTTTATGGCTCAAACTTAAAGTTGCTTTTAGCTTATATCTATAAAGAGAACATATTAGTGTGCTCTTTATTGCTGTAAATCATGGTAATAGGTAATCATGTCTTTCTTGTTGCAGGTAATGGATGAGTTTGAATAGTTGTTGGATGATTATGATGATATCACTGACCTTTACTTGTCAAGAAAGTTGGCTACTGCATATTCACTAGTTAGTTGGGTGACCTTTACTTGAGGTATAACATTGGTGTATTTCTTCTTCGTCTTATTTTAGTGGAGCTATATACTAATTGGCCAATAATACCTCTGCAGGCTTATTTTATGCAGATTGATGGCACCTTGAACAAATTGTTAATTACTAATGGTTTAATTCTCAGTTTTGGTCATTGGCTTGAGTGTGACCTTCCCCTGGCCTATAGATTTTGGGAACCCTTTCTTTTGCTGATCGAGGTGTGTATCTGATGTGAGATTTTGTTCTCAATATTTTTCATTAGTTTTCTGTTTGAATAAATATTATTCAACTTTTTGAAGTTCATATGATTATTTGTTGATCTAATCTAGTTTCCAAGAACAGGTTCATCAACTACTATTTGTGAAATTGGAAGTTTGACAATGCTTGCAGTCCTATTTTATCAAATTTTTTTATGTATTGTAGGGAATTTTGTTTCCATGATCTTTTATACAAAATGTAATTAATCAACTTTCTAGACCATACTTGACAAGGATTTTGAAGTGTAATTATACTATGATAGTACAATTTCCCTTCATTTCCATTTGGATAAGTGTAACTTGACAATGAATATGTTGATCTTTCTAATATGAATGACACATTATTTTTATAATGAAAACTCTCTATTTTGGGCTATCTTATGGTTGGAAAGGAAGAAAATAGTTATACTTATTATGAAGCTTGAATTTATGGATGAATTGTATTGTTATAAGGTGATTATGAAAATAAAATTTAAAAAATAAAATTTAATATCACAACGTGCAAAGAGTGTTGTTGAAATGTAAAACAACAACATGCGCATGAACGTTGTTAATCAGACATACAACAACGCGCATACCACGTTTTTGTTCTATACTTCCACAACATGCGCACGTTGCCTTTTCTGGTGTTCACAACACGCGATGAAATCAATGACAACATGCCAAGTGCATCGTTGAAGACCATGGAGCTTTTAACGACATTGGCATCAACAACGTGCACCGCATGTTGTCAATACATTTTCACAACGCACAATGTGTGTTGTTAAAGTGTTTTTTTCTTGTAGTGTTTAGCAGATATCTAAAAAATTTGCGATCTTTTAGGTAGGATGAAAACAAGACGATTTTTCTTCAATCATTTCCCCTTTTCACTTTTATGTTCTTTTGTAGGATGAGTATACAAGCCAATGGTAGTCTTTGAATCTACTAGATTTTTCTTCTTAGATATTCAATAGAAAACAAGGAGGGAAATGGAGAACATTTCAGATTAGTTTTTTTAGAGTTTTCTTGGCCCCCTTTTCAAGATAATATGTCATGAGAGGACTTCAAGAACTTTAAGAGTTGCAAAAAGCGTTACCCTAAACATGGGCAGTCTAAGTCTAGCGATGGTTATTTTAAGTTAGGTAGCATTTGATAATTGATACGAATTGTTGAAAGTACAGAATCAAACAATATTAAATGCACAAACTTTCAAATAAATATGTTAAATACTTATCAAACAAAGAATCCGAACAAGGATAATTTGAGCCAAAGATAAGAGTACCCAGTGAGAAGAACTTGAACAGGGATAGTAGGCACAAAAGCAAATAATAGCTTGAGTTTGTTCAGAATTTCTGATATCCTGCATTAACCCAAATTAAGTCACATCCATGATAAAACAGGATAACCAGGAGAAGTTCTTAAAGATAAGCAATCAATGAGCAGTTGTAATAGAATAGAAATTTTAAAATAATAAAGAATCTACAGTTGGGTAACACCCGGATGAATTTATTCTAGAGAACACATTACTTTTGAACTACATGCAAAGCCCACGAAATCATTAACTTCCCTGGAAATTTATAAAAATCTTAGCCACAGTAATTTACATCAATTATGAAGTGATTGATGCAAATTCAATTGCATCTTTATTTGTTGTGATTAGTATTGTTGTTAATGTTGTTAGAGCATCATGGAAGCATTGTGATATGCTTCGAGAGAAGCAACAAATCCAAGTCATGGAAGCTATTCAAAATCATGAAATTCTAAGTGGTAAAGACTTAAATCAAGAGACTAGTTTCAAACGTGCGGGTGATATTCATTGGTGTTCACATTATGGTACTCTAATGAGTATGATTTTTATGTTCTCTCCTGTAGTTGGGGTGCTTGTATTAATTATTGAAGATGGAGAAAGTTCTGATCAAAGAGGTGAAACAAATAATTTGTTTGAGTTGATGCAATCTTTCCATTTTATATTTTGTCTCTTCTTGATTAAAGGAATATTGGAAATTACAACTAATTTTTCTGAACTATTACAAAGGAAAGATCAAAATATTATAAATGCTTTGGCTTTGGTCACAACTTGTGAGCAACAATTGCACATAATGAGAGGTAATGTGACAGAACCCGACCCAAATTCCATTTTGGAATCCGAGCTGAACCCTGTGTGTGTCCGCCACCTGGCAAGTGCTGGGCACAAATGACCTAATTGCCCTTCTAGTCAAAATTTTAATAAAACTTTGGTTCGACTTCTGCTGGAAATTCAGCGGAGTTTTCCCTGTAATTTGACCATTCCCAAAATTTACACATGTCAAACATGCATATATTGATGTACACCAACTGCCAACATGCAAATAATTACATTCTAACAGTTAAACATGTGTTCTAGGGCAATATCAAAGCTCTACACAGAATAGATTACAAGTATAACATAATTATACATATCCTTACAATGGCAAAAGACGTGGCGGATGGCGGACTCGGCCTGGTGGTGGCTCACTGTGCACGATTACTGCCTGGGGGCGCAAAACATTAAAAAAGGTGAGTGGACCAAAAACAAAGTTTTTTGAAAGTACATAAGAACGTACTAACCCCACTATAAAAACAGTTATGAAACTAAATCGTTTTCTTATTTATACTCGTATAGAAATCAATACATTCATATATATATATATGATGGGTATATTTTATATTATATATTTAACCCTATTCTTAGTATATTTTGGTTAATATTTTGGAAGAATTTTGATACTTTGAATTATATTTTCAATATAGGACTTTCGAATTCCTCTGGAGGAAAACATAATCAAATGGACTAATTTTGGAGTAATTCTAGTTGGAGGACATTCATGAGTCAATTAGCTCGATCGTATCAAAATTTCAGATTTTTCTCCCAAGTGGTTATTTTCTGGCAATAAAATAAAGGAGCAGTGCGCGGTGCTGGAATAGTGACGTTTTGGGCTTTTATTGCATTTTTGGAGCCCAAGATGACCTCAGATGGGTTCGTGGCCTTCTAGAGAAGTGTTCAGAACGTTTTTATCTTTAAAACAAGCTATCTTGGGCCGGATTTGGAAGAGATTTGAGGCTAAAACGTGGCTGGGCAGATTGTGGGCAGATTCTCCTAATCCAATTTAGACTTTATATCATAGTATTATTTTATTTTAACCTAGCTTCCTTGTGGGAATTGGGCAGCTAAGTTTTAGGAGGTATTTAAGTTCTTTTTCGCAGCAATTTGTAGGACTTCTTTTTGGCTTTTGAATGTCACATTGTGGAGAGCAAGTGCTAGGGTTTTGGAGTTTTGCGACTTTAAGGTGTTTTCATTCTTTTTCCATGATTTCAGTTATGAATATGCATAACTAATTTTCTATTGCTAGGGCGAGGCCATAAGCCTTAGCATGAATATGTAATTTTATTAATTTGCTTATGAATGGATGCATGTTTGCTTTGAATTATTAATCACTGCGATTAAAACTATCTATCTATTTTAATGACTGATCACCATTAGGATATTTAGACAAGTAATTTGATGCAATTTCTGTTGGAACATCAACCTGAAATTGAGGAGGGCTTCTTGTGATTAGTAGTTGTAAGTTCACTAAAGGCGAATATCACGCTCTTAAGGGTTGCATGGTTTTTCAAAGGGGTTTGACAAAGCTTAATGAGTCTTGCATGTTTATATTTGATCTGAACATCACAGACGGATTGCATGTTAGATATATGTTTTCGCTTGAACTTCACAAGGAAAATATGCATTTGGAAAACCTAACCTTCAAAGCATATATGTGGAAATTCATAAGTAATTGATAGAATTGCATAGGATTGTGACGGTGATGGCTAAACCCTAGTTTTCTCTAAATTGTTAAAAAAACGTTTTTCTTCTTTGCTGTTATTATTTCCCAACTTTCAGATTTCTTTTACTGTTAATTTAATCTTTCAGATTCATAAACTTCAAATCTTTGATAAAATCTATTTTAACTATTAATTAAGAGTTAGTTTTAATTACAAATTAGTCAAACAATCTTTGGGGCCAACGACCTTGCATGAGCATTTATACCACAATTACCTTGTATTCTTACAAGTATTTTCAGTGATTTTAACCCTCTTTGCGCAGGTACTAAAAATCCTATCAATATATCTATAGAGTCAATCACACATTTGATCAAACATTAATTCCTTGAAAGCATTGAAATCAACTTTAATCTACCACCTATCCCATTTGTAATTCCGTCAATTCCTCGTGCCACCGGAGAGACATGCCCTCGCAGGTCTCGGGAAACACAAAGTCACCTGAGCCGCAATCCTCGCAGGATTCAGGGACATTTAGTCAGCCTGATCTGCATTCCTTGCTCCCACGGTCCGGGTATCCCAGAGACTCGCGGGGCATAAGTCAAGCATGCTGACATATCCGAAGGCAACATAATTTTATTCCGAAGGCAACCTTATTTTCGAGGCAACATTTATTATACCAAAGGAAACCTTAATTAATCTTGGGTATCTATGGTGGTTTCTAAGAAAATATAGAATTCTAGAAAGATTTAATGAATAAATGAATTCTTGTTTAACATAAAATCATGTTGCCATTTAACCTGATACTTAATTAGAATTTCCTGTTTATATATCCTTTAAGGATATCCAACTCAGTAGCATATGAATTGAAATGTTTAAAAGCAACGAATCGAATAAAAAAAAAATCGATCAATTTTAAATAAACTTATTCAAGATCAAATAATGAAATTAATTTGCATAAATTCATTTATAAAAACAAATAGTCCACTCACTGTTGGTCTGTGCTAGCTGGACCTTTCGAAGGTCCCTCATGTGGCTCAGTCTGTGCCCAGGTGCCTAATTTAACCATCATGAATATTTTATTAATATAATTGCTCAATATAATATTCAATTAAAAACCTTGACCCCCGGCTCCTAAAAGTGCATGCATCAATTTAAAGGTCATTCCTATGCCCACATTAGCTTTTCTCCCATCTGAAATAGTTTAGAAGTGACTCGGGACTCAAAAGCGATAAAGTCCCAGAAAGTCAACCTGGGACCCCGTGGGGTCCACGACCTCAAAATTCCGATCCGGAAGTTCCTAGAGATTCCAATATGCCTAGGACACATGCCCAAGAGTTTGACCTCGATCAGATGGTCGGATGCTCACGATCGCACGATCGGACGGTTCCTGTAAAACTACCCCTAGGGTTAGCATTTTCGGAGTAACCGAGACTCCAATTTACGATCCGTCGAATCCTATATGATCCTGAAAATGTCTAGATCAACATATATGGGATTGACTACGATCCAAAGGTTCAAACGTATCGAACCCGGAAATTACACAATAGGCGAGATCCGTTCGGGGTTCAAACGTTGTTCGAATTGAAATCCAAAAGTACCTATGCATTTGTGAGGACACGAGGTTCATTCTAGGACCAGAAGTGGTTCACGACTCCTGGCCCATGTGCCGTCCATGCGCCGGTCGCGAGTGGTTGTGTTAAGTAAATTTCGGCGGCCGGAAATTCTCCAAACCTCAGGCCCAAACTCCTATCCTAGGTGTAACACCGTATTTGGAACCACTTTTGTTCTTGGACTAGGGCCAAAAAGTGGCCGGATGTGGCTGAAATTGAGCTTCCAAAACCGGCCAAACCCTAACTCGAAAATCAACCCACCAAACCTAGAAATCTCTCAAATCCTATCCAACCATCAGCTAGAGCATGGAAAATAATTGAAAATTCATACCTTACTCGACTGAATTAGTGGCTGTAGGAGGGAGAAACCGCCGGCAAAAAATCTATCAAAAAATCCGACGGTTTCGCAGCGAATTCCGATCGGTATAGCGGCGGTTGATGGCGGGGGTTGGCTGGGGAGTGACGGCGAGGCCTGGCCGGACGTTTTGGGTCCGGTCTCGAGGGTTGGGGTGGTCGGCAAAAAGAAGGGAGAGGAGAGAGGAGAGAGTTTTTTTTTAAATAAAAAATCTGACTCAAAAAATTACCATTTTGCCCCTCCATGTATTTTGATCGTATTTTCTTCAATACGACTAGGAATTGAGCCCATTACGTGTCTACGAACTCGTTTCGTCGCGCTCTACGCAAAGGTTCAAACGGAATTCCCAAATTCCTTCCCGGTCAAAAAGTAAACTTTTTCTCTAATAAAATATTCTATGGGCAAAATTGTCTTTCTCTCTGTTAAATTAATAATTAATAATTAATAATTAATTAAGGTTTGGGTTATTACATAATGAATGAGATATTTTGCTTGATATAGAGCAAGAACTGAGAACTTTCCTCCTCCTTTCCCACCTTAAGAATCGTTGGTTGATCCTCACTCAAAATAAGTGTTTTTCCCTTAAGTTATGTCTCATATTTGGGGCTTCTTGTTTCTTATTTTGATTTCTTTTCTTTTTCTCTTTTTTCCCTTCTTTTATGCTCAATCCTACAAAACCTTAATATGTACTATCTCCCTTTCCTTTCTTCCCCACTTCACATATCTACAATCCCATCATCCACCCCTCTATTTTGACTTAGTCCACTGCTTGTCTATGATTGGTCCTCGGTGGTTCGCAATCATCGCCCTCCTCTCCTCAGTTCCACAACTGCTGCTTTCATCGCTCTTCCTCGATGGGGATGTGATTTTAGTGCAGTTTGCACTAGTTTCTTGGACTATAAGCACTTCTGTGTTTGTAGCTTGCTCACCCCCATTTTCATTTGAATCTTTGGTACATCTTGGTACTGGTTACTCCATGGTGGTGGTGATGGATCTGTAATGGTGGAGCTGTTGTTGGTGTGGATGTAGGTGTTTTCCTCATTTTGAGGTTTTTTTGTTTGATGTATTTTTGGGCTTTATCTGTTTATTTAGGCTTCAACTTGGCTAATTTTATGTTGTGTCTTTATGTTGGCCCCTGTACTTTAGTTGTTGGTGATGGGCTTGATTTAGTTTGGGCGTCTACTTTATGTAATGCTTCCCTCTCTTAATAAATGGAGTTACCTTGACCAAAAAAAAAAAAAAAAGTTCCATCATTTTGTGGCAAACATAATATTGACATTCTCAACATAGATGATGTGTTCGTAACTCGAGGAAGATCATGACGCATAGTGGAGGAAATGACAAACCTTCATTATTATCGTGTTCGTCTCTTTTACACGGTCATTAATAAAGAATTCAAGAATTAAATAAGGGAGCTGATTTCCCCACTCCCATTTTCTCCACTTACACTCTCTTATGCTTTTTAATACTTTTTTTTTCTTTATCTTTCCTATTCTATCCTTACCCTACATTAATTTCTTTTTTACTCCACTTTTATATTATTTCTTTTTCTTTATACTTAATTTTCTAATTTATGCTCCATTTTTAGTATTAAAGGGAAAAGAAAACTTAATCTCTTACTCGATTAAAGAAAAATAATAATACTGAAAATGAAGTGCAAGTTGGAAAATTAAGTATAAAGAAAACGAACTAATATAAAAGTGAAGTAAAAAGAAATTAATGTAGTGTAAGGGCAGAATAGGAAAGAGAAGGAAAAAAATTATATCCCTTAAAAAGTATTAAAAAGCAAAAGGGAGTCTAAGTGGAGAAAAGGGGAGTGGGGAAATCATATCGCTTAAATAATTGCTTCAATAAGGTAAAGAAATACCAAGTTCCTTCTTTGTATGCCATGTTGAGGCAAGATGATTCATTCTTGGCTTTTGATAAGCAAAAACTATTTTGTCTTACTCAATTTTATGCAAAATATTATTTTTGACTGAGAGCTAGCATTTGAAGACCAACTTGGGACTTATGTTTTCTAAATTCGTACAACCAATTAGAGTGGAGTCAGCCTCAATCAACTCTCCCTTAAGAGCGTTCCTAGGCTAACTTGGGGTGTTTGACGTTGTGTGTTGATCTTACTTGGAGTGGCTAAGTAAGCATAAGATTTTAGCCATAAATTCCTACAAGAAAACAAGAAGTGGTCACTAAAAAGTGGTGGTTGGGGGGAGCCACCCACCTTCCGATGCCTAACTCAACGCTTTTCTTAAAGGAGGTATGAAAAAGTATTATACTCAAAATAGAGAAAGTTCATATTATAGTTTAGGTCGAAAAGTACTCCTCTTTTACTCTTGAGAGGATGACTTCCTTTTTTGTGTTGTTTTGATTTGGTATTGAAGGTTCGTTACTGACATGGCATCTTCTGGGTAGTTGGCAGTGGCAGCATGACGTGTGTCTCTCTTTTTGAGTGAATCAAGTCTCATTGGAAGGCACCTTCTAGAGTGCACCCATGCACCATTTGTCCTTTATGATGCTCCCAGATTTTTAAAAAAATTGGTTACTGGTTATACAAGTTATCAAGTTTCCACATTTTGAAAATGCAATTGCATAAGGGTCAAGCAATTATGCCTTTCCTGTTTGGCAATTGGCATATGATTGGATAGTGATTTACAGTAGTTTGGACATGAGAATACTATAACATTGTAAGAGGATCCTAAAACTTATAAGTTACAAGATTTGGGTAGCGGTTTACAAATTTTTGAACGATGATTACAACATTAGTGTTCACCTAATCCATAATGTTGTAAATACTCATTTACAAGGATATGGATCCACATTACAAGGAATTGGTAACTCCGGACCGTGAGGATGTAAATTGGGTCCTTATTCTAGTAAAATGAGGGTTAACAAGATTAAGGACTGATTTTACAATTTTGGGATACGAGGGTATCAAAACATTGTAAAAAGAATCCCTAAACTCGTAACTTATAAGTTTTTTGTAACAATTTACAAGGTTTTGCTCATGGATTACAACGTTAGGGTTCACCAAATCCATAATGTTGTAAATCATATATTTACAAGAATATGGATCCATATTACAAAGGATTGGTAATAGTGGACATTAGGGATGTAAATTGGGTCCTTATTCTAGTAAACAATGGTTAAGGATGGATTTTACAATCTTATGGAACATAAATGTCCAAAATAGAGTAATACAAGACCTTAATATTGTAAATATTTGTGTTTACAAGTATAATGACCTAATTTACTTTCCTAAGGTCCCTAGTTACCTTAATATTGTACTAGATGTCTTTATCCTTGTAAATTACGATATTACAAGATTACGGATGGGTTTTACAATCTTCAGGAACATAACTATTCATAAAAGAGTAATACAAGACCTTAGTATTGTAAACATCCGAGTTTACAAGTACAAGGACCCAATTTACCTTCCGAATGTTCCCATTTACCTTAATATTGTACTACATGTCTTTATCTTTGTAAATTACGATATTACAAGATTATGGATGCATTTTACAATCATATGGAACATAACTGTCCAAAACCAAGTAAAACAAGACCTTAATATAGTAAACGTTTGTATTTACACATATAAGGACTCAATTTACTTTCCTAATGTCCCTAGTTACCTTAATATTGTACTAGACGTCCTTCTCTTTGTAAATTACGATATTACAAGATTAAGGATGGGTTTTACAATCTCCTGGAACATAACTATCCAAAATAGAGTAATACGAGACCTTAATATTGTGAACATTCATGTTTACAATACTAAGGACCCAATTTACCTTCCGAATGTTTCCATTTACCCTAATATTGTACTACATGTCTTTATCTTTGTAAATTACGATATTACAAGATTAATGATGCATTTTACAATCATATGGAACATAACTGTCCAAAACCAAGTAAAACAAGACCTTAATATAGTAAACGTTTGTGTTTATACGTATAAGGACTTAATTTACTTTCCTAATGTCCCTAGTTACCTTAATATTGTACTAGACATCATTCTCTTTGTAAATTACGATATTACAAGATTAAGGATGAGTTTTACAATATTCTGGAACATAACTATCCAAAATAGAGTAATACGACACCTTAATATTGTAAACATCCGAGTTTACAATACTAAGGACCCAATTTACCTTCCGAATGTTCCCATTGACCCTAATATTGTACTACATGTCTTTATCTTTGTAAATTACGATATTACAAGATTAAGGATGCATTTTACAATCATATGGAACATAATTGTCCAAAACCAAGTAAAACAAGACCTTAATATAGTAAACGTTTGTGTTTACACATATAAGGACTTAATTTACTTTCCTAATGTCCCTAGTTACCTTAATATTGTACTAGACGTCCTTCTCTTTGTAAATTACGATATTACAAGATTAAGAATGAGTTTTACAATCTCCTGGAACATAACTATCCAAAATAGAGTAATACGAGACCTTAATATTGTAAACATTCATGTTTACAATACTAAGGACCCAATTTACCTTCCGAATGTTTCCATTTACCCTAATATTGTACTACATGTCTTTATCTTTGTAAATTACGATATTACAAGATTAATGATGCATTTTACAATCATAGGGAACATAACTGTCCAAAACCGAGTAAAACAAGACCTTAATATAGTAAACGTTTGTGTTTGCACGTATAAGGACTCAATTTACTTTCCTAATGTCCCTAGTTACCTTAATATTGTACTAGACGTCCTTCTCTTTGTAAATTACGATATTACAAGATTAAGGATGAGTTTTACAATATTCTGGAACATAACTATCCGAAATAGAGTAATACGAGACCTTAATATTGTAAACATCCATGTTTACAAGTATAAGGACCCAATTTACCTTCTAAATTTTCCACTTTACCTTAATATTATACTGCGTATCTTTATAATTATAAATTATGATATTACAAGATTAAGGGTAAATTTTACAATCTTGTGGAACATGACTGTCCTAAACAGAGTAATACGATACCTTAATAATGTAATCATTTGTGTTTACACGTATAAGGACCCAATTTACTTTCCTAATGTCCCTAGTTACCTTAATATTGTACTAGATATCTTTATCCTTGTAAATTACGATATTACAAGATTACGGATGGGTTTTACAATTCTATGGAATACAGCTGTCCAAAACAGAGTAATATGAGACCTTAATATTGTAAACATCCGTGTTTACAAGTATAGGGACCTAATTTAACTTCCGACTGTTCCATTTTACCTTAATATTGTACTACATGTCCTTTTTTTGTAAATTACGATATTACACGATTAAGAATTGATTTTATAATATAATGGAACACAAATGTCCAACAGTGTAATACAAGTCCCTCCTATTGTAAAGCCTTTTGTTTTCAAGGATAATGACCTAATTTACTTCTCTACTATCCCACCTTCGCTTTATACGTTTATTGTGTTATTTAATTATAAATTAAATAGATATTTACAAACTATTAACACAGGACAAAAATCACATGTTTTTCACACAAAAAATTTATTAAATTTGGGGTTACAAAACTATTTCGAATGGGAAGTGAAATCCTGTGGAAAACGAAGCCAAACATTAAGAAAATAGGCATGCATTATACTTGTCCAATTTCCTACACACTGTTTGTCAATTGCATTATGCTTGTTCAATTTCCGACTAACTGTTTGTCAATTGAGTTATTTCCTTTTTCTCCTAAGTGAGCCAATCTATCAGTGCCCTTTCCATTTTATGGTTACTTCCTTTCAAATTAACTCATTCAATCCATTCACATACAACAATAGACGATCATATTTGACATCATTATAGAATAAGTTTGTAGCATCAAACAAGTTACATAAGTTCAAATCTACCACAAAATATATAATCTCACTTATGAACGTATACCACAAAGACAAAATACTCATAATACAATTTATGTTTTCTTCCTTAGCCTTAGCCTCTTACTAATAGGGGGCATGGTTCTGGTTAAGGCAAAGAGGTCTTGCGTTTTGTGGTGTTGCCTTTCCCTTTAATTGCAGCTGCTTTTTCTTTGGAATGCACCGCCCCTCCTTTAAATTTTGTTTTCACCACAGCTCCTTTTCCCTTTGTGTTAGGGGGTGGTGACTTGGTTGTGGTCTCCTCCACTAATACCTCATCTTCCTCGTCCTCCTGGTCATTTTCCGGGTCATTTTCGTCATCGTCCCCGTTTTCCTCGACCTCCTTATCCTCCTCATCCTCCTCATCCTCCACGTTTTCCTCATCCTCCTCATCCTCCTCACCATCCTCGCAAGTGCACATTGTGAACAATAGCGCACATATTGAAAAATAGTAAAGGGTGCAAGTAAAGGATCTTACACACAAAGATTGGTTGTTAACGTTGTAAAATGGATCCATAAACATGTAAGTTACACGATTTAGTTAGTGATTTACAAGTTTTTGTACCACGATTACAATGTTAGGGTTCTCATAATTCTTAGCATTGTAAATCCTTATTTTACAAGGATATGGATCCAAATTACAAAGAATAGGTAAGTCCGGACCATGAGGATGTAAATTGGGGTCCTTGTTCTAGTAAAATTGGGGTCCTTCTCCAAAGTCTACCTTTACCTTATCATTGTAAGAGGGATCATTTCAATTGTAAATCAGGATATTACAACGCTATGGATAAGGAAGAACCTCAAACCTGTAATCATGGTGCAAAAAATCATAAATGAGAACCCAAATCTTGTAATGTACGAGATTAAGGATCTCTGTTATTAGTTTTTGGAAAGCTTACGTCCAAAGCACTGTAATACGAGTCCTTAATGTTATAAACCATTGTATTTACAAGAATAAGTACCAATTTTACATCTCCAAGGTCCACAATTACCTTAACCATGTAATAGAGATCCATTCTATTGTAATTTATGACATTACAAGTTTATGGAACATGGAGGTCCAAAACATTTACTTCTCTAAGGTCCCCCCTTACATTAACATTATAAGAGAGATCATTTCTAATGTAAATTATAGTATTACAAGATTATGGATTATAAAGAACCTCAAAGTTATAATTTATTTATTAATTCAATATGCACTCACCATTACTTTTTTGACAACTACTTTATGGTATGCAATTACCTTAGCCTGTTTGGCAATTGCATTACGGTATGCAATTACCGTCGCCTGTTTGGCAATTGCATATATAGTATGTGAAATATATGTTCAAATTTCTCCAAGGCCTTTGTACTTGGTTGTATAAAATGGGTCATTCAGGGTTGTAATCTTGGTGCAAAAATGCGTAAATTGGAACTCAAATCTTGTAATCCACGAGATTAATGATCCATTTGACATGTTTATGGAACGCTTATATCCAAAAATTTGTAGTTTATGAATGCACTTTATAAGTTTATGGAACTTTAACGTCCAAATAATTGTAAAAAGAGTCTTTGATATTGTAAACTGTTGTGTTTACAAGAATAAGGACCACATTTACTTCTCCAATGTCCATCCTTACCTCAAAGAAACAAAAGTGTTAGTTCATAGAACACTAACTAATGCTTTGGTTTGTTTAGAAACAAACAAGAGCTTTTGTTTAATTCTTTTTTTTTTGAAGTGTCAAAATTATATTTTTCTATGCATACACTAATCTCAAAATACAACTTTATGGTACAATGCCCATTCACAATGCTAATGGGACGATTGTTTCAATTGGCATATAAACTATGATATAACAGTCAAATTTACTTTAAAAGCTTATTCTCAATGGTACTATATCCTCATCAAAGCCAACATAAACTTCATTCATGTAATTGAAAGTATTGTTCAATACATTCACTTTACATAACCAATAATTATAAATCTAAAATCTCAGGTCATTATGTATATAATAAAAAAAAATACAATCTCCAGATACAATGAAAATATTACAAATTCAAGTAGCCAAATAAATAGACTCCAAAATAGTATATATTAGTCTTGTACTTGGCCTAATTCTTTACCCCAACTTGAAAAACAATCACAAAACTATAAATAAAATGAATGGGAAACATAAAGCAATGTGTTAATATGAAAACAATTACAAAGTCATCATTGTAAACAAAAAAAGAACAAACCTACAACATAATTAACTTGAATAACAGAAAGTAATATGCCAATTTGGGGTAGAGATTTGTTCTTTTCTTTTTTCTTTTTTTACTTTTTTGGATTGTATAACGATCATCAATCTTATAGGCTTTGAATATCAAACAAAAAGTGCAAAGAAAGCAGCCAAAAGTTGGGACCAACTTCAACCATTATCTCCAAGGCCATGTACAATTGCCACTCAGGCAGTCTGTTTTCGCAAATTGAAAATGCAATTACGTGGTTTTTGTTTTTCGATTGCCAACTTGACATGGCTGAAGAATAACAACAATAGAAATAGAAAGAAAAGAAAACTGAACTGCAATTCACTACAGAAAAAAAAAGACTAGGACTTTCCCTCGTCACTCTCGTCTTCAATTCAGCCCCATGCCTTACGTCAAGCTCATACTTCCTTTATTTTGCGACAACATAGCCGCCTTATGTTGCCAATTGACAAACATGCACTATGTAATTGTTAATCCTTTTTTTTATTTTTTTTGAAAAGAAACAAATATGTTAAAACAATAAAATTTAGTGCTTTTAACCATTCTAATCACACAAAACCTAAGGGAAATATTATTAAAAATATATATAAATATTAACATATCAATTAACTTTTACTTTCATTGCAAGTGTTAATATCTTAGTCACAAGTAAATAACAAACATTGATGAACATGCGGTAATTGAAATGCAATTGAATTTACAAAATCCAATTGGCAGACAGAAAGCAGGTAATTGAATATGTGAAATCTAATTTCTCTGGGCATATATAAAGCAAATCCTACAAAATTCTCACCCAATAACAAAGATTTTTCTTTTTCGATAATAAAAATATCAGATTAGCAGAAAGTCAACACCTTTTTTTCTTTTCAAAACCATGTATACAAACAGCAAGCTAAAAAAACCTTAGCAAAACATTAAGAAATAATTTTCTTTTCTTTTTTTGGTGTGAACCAAATATTTCATAATTGAAAAATACATAAGAAATCTTACTTTTTTGTCATTACATAAGCAATCTTACTAAGTTGTTAATCATCCTCGTAGTCCTTTGGGTTCAAGCACCAGTAGAGGCTCTGCAACACCAGCACCCACCAACTTGTTAAATACAAAATCAATTATACTAATTCATATTAAGGGCTAATTAAAGAAAGTAATCATGATGGAAGAGAAAGACATAAAATTGACCTGCCAAATGGTCCAATGGAACGAACTCTTTGGGGTTGCAATGGTGAGGGAGAGAGATACACGCTTATGATGTGGCATGAGGAATTGTGGCTGAATGTGCGGTCAAATATAGTTCAGAAGAGCTTAAAACACAAAAAAAGGGGAAAAGAAAATACTCACAACCTACCTTTTCCAACAATAATCCATGATTAGAATAATGAGGAAGGGTCAGATGACACTATTATGCGCAGCTCAGCTCAACTTTGCCTCTGCAATCAAATCAGCCCATGCTTTTGGGTAATTTCCTTTCCTTATAAACATACCAGGAATTGACAAAACATAACAAATTATGCTATAATTGTTATGAAAAATTCTAATTGTAACACATGCAGGTGTGATCTAAGGGTGTTAAGTGCTGCAAATGAATTTTTCAACACAATATTGAAGCATCATGGGCTAATGGATTGTTTCTCAGAAATCAACACCAACCCATGCATTATTGATGAAGAAGGCAGGCTTAGAATCTTACCCTACCATGATTTCCACTCATCTTCTCATGGCTGTACCATTTGCCCTCCCAGCATGTGCAAGGTGATTAAACTAAACTAATTGCATATATTTAAGTACCCCAAAATCAAAATCAGAAATTTAATTACACTGGTTTAGTATGTTTGTGGGGTTTCTTTTGTTACAAGGTCTAATAATGGAAAAGATTCAAGCTTTTGTTGCAACAGATGGGAAGAAACATAAACAGTTAATCTATGTTGGGGATGGAGCTCCTGATTTTTGTGCAGGTTTGAAGCTTGACGAAGGAGATTTTCTGATGCCAAGGAGGGATTTTCCTATCTAGGACTTAATTTCTGCCAATCCATTATTTACCAAGGCAAAAATTTACGAATGGAATGAGTGTGATGAGCTCTGGGCTGTCTTGCTCAACACAGTTAATACATTCTTCACTGAAATGGGGCTGTCTTGCTAAACTCAGATGTGGTTCTCTTGCTTTCATTCAAGTACTCAATCCTAATTTGAGGATTTTAAAGTGAGGTTGATCATAAGCCCACTAACCCTAACCCCAAATCAATTGATTAAAAGTTAGCCCCAAAACTAAAGAACCCTAAATTGACCCATAGAAGCATAACTAGAGAGAAAGAGGAAGGAAAAGACTCACCTGATGACAGATCGATTTCCAGAGCACAGAGAATGATCAAGCGAATAGATAGAGATGGAGAGTGAGAGCAAGAGGGAGCGAGAGCGAGAGAGTGACTTCAAGATCGACAAATTGATATCCAATAGTTGCCGTTGCTTGAACCAAGAAGCCCAACTAAAGAAGAGAGAGCAACAATGGAACAAAGACTGACAGTGCCAAGAAGAAAAAGAGAGGGTAGTCGCAAGAGTCTCTGAGCTTTTTTATTTATTTATTTATTTTTTTGTTATAGTTTCAGATTTCTTTATTTTCTATTGTTTTTGTTTTGGTTTTCTTTTACCTGGAGCAACCCATTTAACCGGTCACTTACTATCAATGGTGTAGATTACCCTACATCCCACAATAGCTTATCCAATGGTCTATAATAGTAGCGCATCCATGCGCATGGCGCACCGTAGAATTTTCCCTCATTGGAATATTAATGAGCTTATTAGCATAGATGAGTAGTGTATGGGCTTCTGGGTGAAGCACATGGGTGCCGGGCGCGCTGAGGGCAGTGTGATTGAACACGTTGTGATGACCTAGGTTTTACAAGCTATATACATGACTACTATATTGCTTGTGCATTCTATTTGCTTTATTTTATTTTATTTTATTTTAGTTTTAGAATTCCAAGATTTAGATATTTTGCCCATAAGTATATTTTAATGTTATCAAAAGCCAACTCAAATCACCTATGTGCTTGCATTATGAAATGCTCAAAGTTCACATAAAAACTCAATCCGTGTCAACTACTTGGTTATGTTTCATGTTTTGTATCTGCAGCTGCACATGGTAAGACAAATTACATTTGAGGAGATGAGAAGTATTTTTTGAAGGAAATCTTTTGCTTATTTAAAATGATAATTTGAACATACATGCAATCAACACTTGATTTGGCTACGGAAGCTTGGGATTTAATACATGAATTCAAAAACAAAATCTTTTTCCCATATCTTTTGGCCTGTTAACCCAGACTCTTCTAAATCCTATTAGATAGAGATTAAAGAGATACCCTTTGAAGCTATGACTTAGGCTATGCTCTAAAGGTTGATCACCATAGAGAGGGCCTTCATTCAAAGAGATTCTCCAAGAGAGCCACACAAGTGCATGACCTCTAACTTCATACACACCAAAGGAAGAAGATGGAGAAAGAGATGAGTAACCACAAGGAGGTGGAGGTGCTAGCACCACCTCTTGTGGTCGCTGACCATGGTAGAGGGAGAGAGGGCATGGTGTTGCCTCTTTCTCCTCTCAACATCCAAAAACCCTAAGATGACTCAACGACATGGCTATGTATTAATGCCAAGTCATTTTAAGTTAGGTCACCCGAGCCTTGATTAACTATTTAATTATTAATCATCATCTCCTAATTATTTTCCATCTTGTTGGCATATTACCATGGGTCCAGCCCATGATGGAAAAACATTCTTTCAGTCGTCAAAAGAGAATAACCAACATAATGATGATGTCTTTAGCAAATGGTGCTGCCATCCGTTGGAAGAAAAATCTAAAGGCTTCCAGGCTTTTCCTTTCTCAAATATAAAAGGACATGCAAGTGTGCATGCGGGTGACAGAGAGAGAGTTTAGAAAAAAGGTGTTGTGCTGAAGAGCCAGAGAGAGTTGGAGAAGCCGAGAGCAAGAGAGAGAAGCGAGAGAACATCATCCAAACAGCCATCAGTATTCCACTCCAATTTTGTGAGAGTGGGAGAGTTCATTGTGTTCCACTCTAAGTGTGTGAGTGAGATAAAAGAGGAGAGTATAGTGTGGTGTCATTGTACTTTCTCTGTGTGCATCATCAAGCCCTAGGCATTGGCTTGGTAAGATCTTTCTTGTTGTACCCATTATTTGTTATAGTGGAAGAAGTTTATATTGCTGCCCCGTGAATGTAGGCATTGCCGAACCACGTTAATTTCTGGTGTTCTTTATTTTTCTGCTTGTATTGTTATTTGAGTTGTGAAGATTCCCATTCTAACACTAACCGATCCTAACACATCTCTCACCTTTATGGGTGTGCGATCCATTAGGTTCTAATTGACGAGGCAATGGATGATTAGGACTCTTTGAGGTGGTTTAAGAATGAAAGCACAAATTTTTAGTTAAAGTTTTCGTTGCAATGTTTTCTTTGTATGATTTGTTACTTTAATGAACCAAGTTTTATGAAAACCTATTCACTCTCTTTGGTGTCGATTAGAAGAACCACCACATTAGTTGCCTCTTCTATCTCTACCCGTCCCAACAAAATGGATTTCAACCCTATTGATCCTATAGAGAATCGGACATCTTTGGTGAAGACCTACTTCAGGAAAAAATTCTTTTTTACTTGCAGCTGCCAATTCGCTTGGAACAAAACTAACCTTGAATTCCAAAGATATTCTCTGCGTGTTATTAGCAAGTAAGTGCATCAATTCCATGTACCTAATAGTTTCTTTTCTAGTTTCAGTAATATTGTTGGTTCAGATAATGGTTTCTTGATTTGCACAACTCAAAGTATAAGAAGTTTGTTGCTTTTGTACCGTACGTTGCCATGAACTATTTGGATCGCTACATATTAGCTGTGTTGTGAAATGACTCACATTTAAGGATGCAGGTGTCTTAGGACATGACCGGTCGCAAGGGAAAAGCGACCGGTCGTTTTTGCACAGATTCGAAAAGCTAGAAAAATGGTATCCGCGACCGGTCGCAATGTATCCGCGACCGGTCGTAATGTATCCGCGACTTGTCGCAAGGTATCCGCGACCGATCGCACGCAGTGTTGTGCTGATGGTTTCCTACGTGTTTTCAACTACTTTTTCGGTGGCTATCGCTTTCCACAAGATTGCAGGGGATTAATGGGTCTCTTCTGAGTTAAAAGAAGGTGGACTACCTGCTGGATAGTTGGGAGAGCACTCATTGCTAATTGGTTGTCTTGCTTTGAAGGATTCACTCTCCATTTTCTGGTTTAATGGGAGGTGGCTGAGTGGGAGTATATTACCTACTTGATCTGACCTTTAGTCTAAGTGGGTGACTAAAGGAAGGAACGTGGAGGACAAGCTGATGTCTTATCTCTCGTCCATTGGTTTATGTAGGTAATGGGGAATGAAGCAAGACACTATAAGATGAGAAAACAAGTTGAAGTTATGTGTGGTTAATCTCAAGGAGTGGTCAAGTAGCTGGGAGCTAGTGTGTCCAAAGGAGATTAAACTCACCAAGGGAGAACGTGAGGAAGAGCAATCAATTCAAGTTAGGAGCTGAGTTGGGGTCTTGAGGGTCCAGACACCAAGGAGGGAAACACCAAGGTTGTGAGAGTATTCACAAGTGCATTAAAGTGTTGAGCAAGGGGTGTGAGAGAAAAGAGAGCTTGGGGAGAGAATAGAGTTCTAAGGGGGTTTTCTATGTAAAACCAAACTTGTAACTTATTCTTTCATGAAGTGAATTTCTCAAGGGGATCACCAAGAGGATGTAGGCAATTGCTGAACCTCTATAAATTCTTGTGTCACTTTGTGCTTGGTTGTTGTCTCAAGTGTGTGTGTGTATGTGTGATTCATCCATCATTGTGTGTGTCACAAAGTCCATCAACAACAAGATCATTAGGGGAGTGAGTGAAAATGTTTGTCCATTTTCACAACAAGTGGTATCAGAGCTGTGTTGGAGCAGCAAAGTGTTAGTGTGTTGAAGATGGCAGGTGACAAGGAAGCTGAAGTTGGAAGTAGCTCTATGCAGCAGAGGCTACCACAATCTGTTAGCATGAAGATGGAGTTAAAACCTTTCACAGGGAAGGAGAACTTCATGCTTTGGCAAAGGAGGATGAAGTCAGCCCTTACACAGCAAAATCTTTGCATTGTTTTGGGAGGCAAGGAGAAGAAGCCATCAGCCATGACAGATGCGGAGTGGGGTGTGCTAGATGAGTTGGTTAAAGGAGCCATCGAGAACTTCATCTTCGATGAGGTGCTGATCAACGTGATAAAGGACACAACGCAGTAAACATGTGAGAAGCTCGAAGAGATGTTTGCAGGGAAGTCGCTGTCCAACAAACTCTTCCTCAAGGAGGAACTCCTAAATCTTCAGATGGCGGAGGAAGGAAATCTAATGGAGCATTTGAGCAGCTTCAATAGATGTGTTGCTGACTTGCAAAGAAGGGAAGTGTTGTATAATACGGAGGATAAGGCACTCATGTTTCTTACATCCTTGCCTCCGTCTTATAAGCATTTCCGAACAACGCTTATGTTCGGAAAGAGTACCTTGAATTTTGAGGAGGTGGTGCAAGATGTGATGACGCATCATAGGATGTCTCAACGTTCGGAGGAGAACTCTCAAGATGCTGGTTTGTTTGCAGGGAGGCGTTCAAGCAAGCAAGAAAGCAAGGGTAGCAAAAGGAATGTTAAGTCCAAGGACAATGAAGGGTGCTTCGAGTGTGGATCTACGGATCATTGGAGGCGAGATTGTCCAGTATGGAAGGAGAAGCTGAATAAGATGAAGAAAGCTGGAAGTTCAGCCCACGTGTGTGATGAGGACACATGTGATGAACTCTTGATGGTTACGGAGGAGATTAACGAGGAAGTCATGGCAAGTTCTTCGGGTAAGGGTTCTGCTTCAAGTTGGATATTAGATTCCGGGTGCTCATATCATGTGTGTGCAAATAAGTTAATGTTTGACACATATGAGGCTAAGAAGGCATGCAAGATTATGTTGGCAGACAAAACTAAATGTGAAGTTTTGGGCATAGGGACTGTGAAGATCAAGTTGCAAGATGGTGAAGTTTGGAGTCTTAGTGAGGTAAGGTTTGTACCTGCACTAAGAACGAATCTAGTCTCTCTTAGTTCTTTGGATAGAGAAGGTGGCTCTTACAAGGCCAAAGGAGGGAAGTTCATGGTCACACAAGGTTCTGTGGTGGTTATGAGGGAGGAGATTCAACCAAACAACACATACAAGCTCTTAGGTGGTGCAAAGATTTGTACAAAGGAAGAGCAAGCAACAAGTCTTAATGTCAAGGAGCCGGTCCAACATAATGCAGCTGCAAGTGTGCTCAAGAGAAGTTGGGCAAGGAAGGTTAGTCAAGGTTGTATGACTAACGATTCATCATCAAAGGTGCTTGATTTCAAAGCTGCAGAAAGTGAAGTCAAGACAGGGGATGATGGGGAGGATGTTGTTGAAGAGAAGCTTCTTGCCAAGGTGGAGTTTGACACAAGGGCTGAAGAAGGAGGGCAACAACAACAAACTCACAAAGGGGTTCTACTTGAGGTGGAGCCATCATCAATTGCAAGGTCCGGGCCCAAGGAATCCATCAAACCTTCCTTAGGTTTTGGATGGATAGACCAAGAAGTTCCAACCACGTTTCGGAGTGCTATAGGGAGCATGAAGCGGGAAAGTTGGAGAGGTGCATAGATGAAAAGAAATGTGTTCTTAAATCCAAGAGCAAGGTTGGCTAAGTGGGGATTTAGTGAATAAAGGTTTGGTATGCGGTTTGCATATCAAGGGAAGTCCAAGATTCAAGGTTCCAAGGAGGCAAGGAGCAACGAATTTGGCAAGGGGGAACTCTTTTCTGCAACAAGAGGTCCAGATTACTCAAGTCTAGGCTTGGGAGGAGCACCTTCCACCAAAGGTGCATTGAGGCAAGAGGTGTATTGCCATGGTGGGGTTCTTGGAAATTACTAGAATGATTTCTAAGAGGTTGAAGATGTTCTAGAGGTCAACAATGGTTCATGGGGTGATTAACTGGTTCGCCAAGGTGGAGATTGTTGTGAAATGGCTCACATTTAAGGATGCAGGTGTCTCAGGACGCGATCGGTCGCAAGGGAAAAGCAACCGGTCGTTTTTGCACAGATTCGAAAAGCTGAAAAAATGGTATCCACGACCGGTCGCAATGTATCTGGGACCGGTCGTAATGTATTCGCGATTGGTCGCAAGGTATTCGCGGCCGGTCGCACGCAGTGCTGTGCTGATGGTTTCCTACGTGTTTTCAACTACTTTTTCGGTGGCTATCGCTTTCCACAAGATTGCAGGGGATTAATGGGTCTCTTTTGAGTTAAAAGAAGGTGGACTACCTGTTGGATAGTTAGGAGAGCACTTATTGCTAATTGGTTGTCTTGCTTTGAAGGATTCACTCTCCATTTTATGGTTTAATGGGAGGTGGCTGAGTGGGAGTATATTACCTACTTGATCTGACCTTTAGTCTAAGTGGGTGACTAAAGGAAGGAACGTGGAGGACAAGCTGATGTCTTATCTCTTGTCCATTGGTTTGTGTAGGTAATGGGGAATGAAGCAAGACACTATAAGATGAGAAAGCAAGTTGAAGTTATGTGTGGTTAATCTCAAGGAGTGGTCAAGTAGCTGGGAGCTAGTGTGTCCAAAGGAGATTAAACTCACCAAGGGAGAACGTGAGGAAGAGCAATCAGTTCAAGTTAGGAGCTGAGTTGGGGTCTTGAGGGTCTAGACACCAAGGAGGGAAACACCAAGATTGTGAGAGTATTCACAAGTGCATCCAAGTGTTGAGCAAGGGGTGTGAGAGAAAAGAGAGCTTGGGGAGAGAATAGAGTTCTAAGGGGGTTTTCTGTGTAAAACCAAAGTTGTAACTTATTCTTTCATGAAGTGAATTTCTCAAGGGGATCACCAAGAGGATGTAGGCAATTGCTGAACCTCTATAAATTCTTGTGTCACTTTGTGCTTGGTTGTTGTCTCAAGTGTGTGTGTGTGTATGTGTGATTCATCCATCATTGTGTGTGTCATAAAGTCCATCAACAACAAGATCATTAGGGGAGTGAGTGAAAGTGTTTTTCCATTTTCACAACAAGCTGGTGGTTCGATACTGGGAGATTTGCATGATTGAGATGTCTTGCCCATCTCAATTTGATTTTTTTAGTACCACTTATATAACTTTGATGTCATTTGACATATGCACGTTTGATAATGACGGGGACTCAAAGCGTTGCTAGAACTATATTTGAAGCTAGCTAGCTACCTTCTTTTTGTTTATCAAAATACCAGTTGTGTTATTGGATATTTTTTCAATTCAATATCATATTTTATGCACATAGATCGATCGTACCACGAGAGTTGATCAACATAGAAAAAGTTACCATGCAGCTAGTGCACTAGGAGAGTTTGATCAGTAAACACTTATATACCATTTTTAAAATTTTTAATTTTAATTTTTGCAAATTTACTAAGAAAAGTCATGGCATTCTAGCCAAATTAAAAAAAATAAATTAATAAAACAAAGAGAGGCATCGTGAATTTTATGGCAGTACAACGCCAATGATTCCTTTCAATTCAAGATCATATTTTATGTTAACACTTTAAATAATGCAAGAGGCAAAATACAACATTTTGGTGTATATTTAAAACTTCAGTAAATTATAAAAGTTGTCCATTGTTGCAAGCCAGCGCTTGGTATTCTAATTTCTCATTTATTTCACCAACCTCTCTCTCTCTCTCTCTCTCTCTCTCTCTCTCTCTCTCTCTCTCTCTCTCTCTCTCTCTCTCTCTCTCTCTCTCTCTTTTCTTTCTCTTTGTACCACATGGCTACCTCTACAACTCATGAGAAAGTGCACCATGTTGGAGTTCTAGTTTATCCAAATGATATTGAGCAAAAGAAATATAAAGAGCCAAAAGACAGCGATTTTGACTACTCCAAGAGAGGGCAATGGCTTCGAGCTGCGATTTTGGGAGCCAACGATGGATTGGTCTCTATTACTTCGGTTATTATGGGCGTAGGGGCAGTCAAAAGAGACATCAAAGCCATGCTGCTTGCTGGATTCGCCGACTTAGTTTCTGGGGCATGCAGCATGGCAATAGGAGAGTTTGTGGCTGTGTACACTCGACGTAGAGACGGCTCAAATTAAGAGAGAAAACAATAACATTACCAACGAAAAAGAAACTGCAAAAGCGAAAGAGAAGCTGCCGAGTCCTTTCAAGGGAGCGTGGAGTCTGCGTTTTCTTTTTCCGTGGGTGGATCAGTCCCACTAATGGCAGCTGTGTTCATCACCAATTACAAGGTGATGGTTATTGTGGTGGTTGCAGTGTCTAGTTTATCATTGGTGGTTTTTGTAAAACAATAGAGAGCTTGGAAAATATTTGATCAGCTTGTATCCATCAACACGATGGAACAGCAATTTATATTATCACAACTAAACATATCAGTTACAGAGTTTACATCTTATCCCAATATAAGTGGGAGCCAAAACTATAGTTTGAAATACAAATAGAAAAGCCTATCATATTACAACTAACGAAGTCTACACGGACTAGGAGTCCTTCTCCACAGCTGCTACAGAATTTGAAATTGAGCACGTGGATAAGCTTTGTCTAACATCCCCCGCAAGCTGACAGGACGAGAAACAACAGGAAGCTTGGACACCAGGTATTTGAACTGCACAGTAAACAATCCTCTGGTAAAAAGATCACCAAATTTGGGGAGGAGACAAGTGAAGTTTTAAGTCCTGAAACAAAGAACGAAACCAAGAAAGTTCCGCAGCAGTATACGCAAGTTGTCAATATTCAGCCTCTGTGCTAGACCTTGACACTGTCCTGTGCTTCTTAGAACTCCATGAAACTAAATTCTTGCCCAAATAGACACAGAAACCACCTGTGGAATGTCGTGAATCTGGATTCCCAGCATAGTCCGCATCAGAAAAGGCACGAAGCTGCAGATCACCAGGCCGATACACTAAACTATGATCAAAGGTATGTTTCAAATACCAGAGGATCCTCTTCACAGCAGACCAATGAGTAGTCATAGGATTCTGCATGAACTGACAGACTTGGTTGACCGGATAAGAAAGATCAGGCCGTGTGATTGTAAGGTACTGCAAGGCACTGACAACACTTCGATAAAAAGCTGGATCAGAGTAGGGCTCACCAACAAGAGCACTCAGTTTCTAACCACTTGTGGTGGGCATGGAAATAGGCTTTGCATCTGTGAATTTTGTGCGAGAGAGCAGGTCCAAGGCATACTTAGATTGCGTCAAATGCATGGAGTTGCCACTATAATCAACTTTTATTCCCAAGAAATAGTGTAATGGTCCCAAATCCTTCATGGAAAATGAAGTGCCAAGCTGTCTAATAAGTGTAGAAATATGTGTTTGGTCATTGCCTATCACTAAAATATCATCAACATATATTAAGAGAATCAAATAGACGCCATGTTGATTGTAGACAAACAAAGAATAATCACACTTTGATTCTTGGAAACCAAGTTCAAGTAAATAGTTAGAAAACCGTTGAAACCAAGCTCTAGGCGCTTGTTTCAACCCATAAAGGCTGCGTTGCAGCTTGCACACATGTTGAGGAAGTTGTGAATCAATAAAACCAGCAGGTTGTCGTATATACACGTTTTCGGTGAGGAAACCATGCAAGAATGCATTCTGCACGTCTAGTTGTCGCATTGACCATTTATTTCAGGCTGCCAACCTCAGAACCAGACAAATAGACTATGTTTCACAACTGGACTAAAGGTCTCACTATAATCAATTCCTTCCTTCTGATGAAATCCATTTGCAACTAACCTGACTTTGTACCTCTCAATCGAGCCATCCGATTTTCTTTTAATCTTAAACACCAATTTATTTGGTAGCAAGTTCATGTGAGATTCATATGGCACAAGAGACCAGGTTCCATTGCTTTGTAAGGCGCTAAATTTTTGACTCATGGCTTGCCTCCATTTTTCAGATTTTACTGCTTGACTATAGCATATGGGCTCATGGTCTGTAGCATCAATGTTTGCATTCAGGGCATACTTGGGATTAGGCTTGCGAACACCAAGCTGAGACCGGGTCACCATACGTGACTGCACAGGGGATGCATCCTGTAATGATGTCCTATCAGCCATAGAAGAAACACTGCCTGCAAGTACTAGTTCACTTGGATTTTGAGGGACAAAGTCCTGCACTAGAACAGGGACAGTGGGATCCATTGGAGAAGCTTGAGGAAATGGAGAGGCAAGGGGTTGGGTGTCTTGAGAAATTTGGGTGGTGGGTGAAATATTTATTGGTGGAAATGGTTGACACACTCGTGGAATAGCAACCTCATTAGTAGACTCATGAAAAACAAATAAAGCATCAAGATTAGAATTACCTGAAGAGAAGCCGCCCCCCTTAGAAGATGTGAGATCCTTGAATGGAAACGAGTCCTCATCGAATAGGACATGGCGAGACACATAAATTCGTCTCGTGGACAAATCCAAGCACTTATAACCTTGATGATTCAACGAATATCCTAGAAAGACACATGATTTGGATTTATTTTGAAGTTTATTTGTAGTATACGGAGTCAACCATGGAAAACAGGTACAGCTAAAGACCTTAAACATATCTTAAGTAGGAGTTTTAAGAAATAGTGTTTGAAAAGGAGACTTATTAGACAAGACCCTACTAGGCAAATGATTTATGATATACGTGGCAGTTTGGAACGCATCAAACCAATAGGAAGTGGGGACAGACGCATGAGAAAGAAGGACTATACCAGTTTCAACAAGATGCCTATGTTTCCTTTCTACTAACCCATTTTGCTCATGATGTTTAGGACATGGAAAACGTTGGACTATGCCATGATCAGCAAGGTATTTTTGAAATGCATGTTTGGTATACTCTCCCCCTTCATCACACTGTAAGGATTTAATAGTGGTATTTAACATGTTTTCAACATATTTCTTAAACCGAATGAAAATATCAAAGACTTCATGCTTATATTTCATGGGAAAGATCCAAGATTATTTGGAAAAATCATCTACGAAGAGCAAATAATAACGATAACCTTGGATTGAAACAATTGGAGAACTCCAAACATCATAGTGTACAAGTTCTAAGGGAAAATTCAAAACTGAACTTGACGGACTAAATGGCAATTTAGTACTCTTGCCTAATGGACAGGAATGACAGAAAATTACAGCAGAGGTGCCACTAATTGGCACTTGTTTATTTGAAATTAAAAAGCTAACAACTGCACTAGCTGGATGACCAAGCCGAAAATGCCACTGCTGTGCGGTTACCCTTGTGCCTACGAATGCTGAAAAAGATTTATTGGATAGTCCACAGCCATCATGTAATGGATATAATCCATTCTCACATCTCCCTTGGAAAAGCGTCTTCCGAGTCTTGAGGTCCTTCACCACAAAGCGATCAGGAAACATTAGAATATAACAATGGTTATTGGAAGTAAAGCGATGAACAGAAATTAAGTTTGTGAAGGCAGAAGGACAGTGTAGGATGTCATTGAGATGAAATTTGCAAGAATTAATGTCAATAGAATTTGAGCCAAAGTGAGAAATATGTAAACCAGAAGCATTACCTACACCTCCAACTTGATCATTACTAGTATATTCCTTTGGATTCACAAGATTTTGCAGGTCTGAATTGCTGTGTGTATTAGCACCAGTATCAAACAGCCAGCTGCCATTGGATTGAAGAGTGAGAGTGGTAGGAGATGTGGCCATGGCAGTAAGACGCTTGGCTGGAATTCTACCCTCATATGCCCTGTTCATGCGTTGGAAACAATCAACAGCTGGATGGCCAATTTGCCACAAATCTGACAGACAATTCTTGGAGTAGCCGATGCAAAGGGCTCTCCAAAATTGGTTGCAGTACGTTGAGTAGAGGAAGTACCGCGAGAGACACCACCTCTTTGATTAGGAAAACCTCCACGAGTGGACGGTGCAGCACCACGCCCAAGTCCTCGAGAACTACCACGTCCACGAGCAGAAACAAAAGCCGTAGGTCCATTCTCTGGCATAGGGACAGTTTGCTCAGTCATTCATCGTTCAGCAGTTAGAAGAAGAGCTTCAAGAGTGTCATATGTGATTGGAGTGTCACGAGCTTGCACTGCACTCACGATCATTTCATAGGCTGGTCCAAGATTATTCATAATAATCTGGACAAGTTCATCATCATCCACTGGCTTTCTAGAAAGTGCCAGGTTGTCACGAATAGCATTCATACGATCAAGATAATCACTCACAGACAAATCACCTTTCATGGTTCGAAGCAACTCATTACGTAAGTGCAAGATTTTGTTATGAGAAGCAGAGGCATATATGTGCTCCAAAGCTTGCCAAGTTGTGTGAGAAGTCTGATTCCTCGACACAGTAGAGAGAACAGATGGAGTCAAAGAGCTACTGATCCAACTAAGGATAAGTTGATCTTGTTGAACCCAGGTGGTGTAGGCAGGATTCACAGTAGTACTCCCAGCAACATTCTTAGGAGGACATTCACTGGTGCCCTAGGATAAGTGTGTGAGTACTTCTTGTAATCATCGTTCTATAGTGGATTGGTTTTGGACTAAGGAGTCCCGTGAATTTTCCCCAGAGGTGAGGTTTTACCACGTAAAATAATTCTCTGCGTGTTCCTTTGTTTTATGTTCAGCATGTTTCAGGATTGATAAGCCATATCAATCATACTACCGAAGTTTATTTTTATTTATTTGATTATAATCTTAAATTGGCCTATTAACCCCCTCTAGGCATTTTTAGTCATCCTACAGGTATTTTCAAATTGTTTCCAAAAGCCTTTTGTTTGAGGTTTCTTTCTGTTTTTACTTTTACATTTCACAATATATATACCAAATGTTCATGAGTGGCATGCTTTATATTTGTCAAATAATGTTCTTTCATTGAGGTACAAGCTAGATTATTGATTGGGTTGAAGATTTTACTTTTCAAAAGTAGTTTTCCTACTTTATCTTTTTGTGTCGATTGATTGTTTTGTAACTAATCAATGCCTTTGTTGGAAAATGGTGATCACATATGTACAAGAACAAGAAGATATATGTACAAGAACAAGAAGATGGGGAAAATTATGATAGTCCATTATTGTTGATACCCAAAAAATTTATGGTCCACTTCAACGATATACCAAGCTCATATGGACACAAGCAGTGGCGGAGCCAGGAATCTTACCACAAGGGGTCTTAGTGTAAAAGTCCAAATAAAAATTTAGGATGGAAAAAAATATTGAATGAAAAATTATACACGTGTTATAATATAAATAAATTGATATACCAAGCTCATATGTATACACGTGTTACAATATAAATAAATTGATTATATCATGTGATGATATACACTTAATGAAAAATTACTTAATTGTGTATATCTTTTTCCATATTACACATAACTAAGTTATTTTTGAAGAACGAACATAACTATAGAATTTTTTTTCATCAATAAGGAAGGGAAGAATTGAAAGTTCTTAGGAGCCTCTCAATCATTAACTATTGCATACGTATTGTTGTCCCATATGTATTAAATACATTATTGATCAAATCATTACTGGAGAGGGAAAGAGAGATACAGAGAAAGACCTGAGTTCCAGGGATCTTGGGAGAGAGAGGAGCAAATGGGTCTTGGATTTGAGATAGCTTATTGCTATTGCCAACCATTGGGATTGGGTTTGTTCTTGTTCTTGTTCTTCTTTGGGTTCAATTCGACATTAAAATAGTAAATATTGTAAATTAATAAGTTATGGATTCAATTTAACCTTGTAGTTTGTTGCACATGGAATGGAATGACTCCTTTCTTGCATAAAATATATATATATATATATATATATATATATATATATATATGAGTGCTACTAAACGAACCCTAAAATTAACTGAGTACACCCTATGATCTAAGTACACTCTAATATTTTACTTAAAATGTAAAATTAACTAAGTACACCCTATAGAACTACCACAAATACCCCCGCTACACCCTAATACTTGTAGCATTATTTTATAGTTGATTTTCAGCTTGATTTTTTTAGTAGTGTTTATAAATCTTTGACTTTTCATATGGATTTATGCTTCTACTAAAACTGTTGACACTTTTTTGGCAATTACAAGTTCTTGCAATCACCACCTCTTTCGTTAAAAACACAATAGGACAAATGGGAAATTAAATACAAATTATCTCATAACATTTTTTGTGTTGGAAGAAGCCAAATGAGCAAAAAGCCATCATAATTACCCATGCACGAAGCTGAGACAAACGCATGGAGATTTATCCATGGCTCCAAAAAAAAAAAAAAAAAAAAAAAGGACATGCTTTTGGTTGTTTAGAGAGGGTCTAGGTAAGTTAGATTGATTTTCATATTCATAAAGAAACTTTGACTTTGACTTTGATTCAGTTTCTTTTCTTATTGCTGATTGGGTAATTAGGATGATAAAAGATTGTTGGAGCATAAACACAAAGAACAGGAAGAAATAAACAGCATAGACGATTGCAAAAGGTTGGCAACCAAGTAATCCAAGTTGCCAAGAAATAGTTATGAGAAGAAAGAAGGAAGGCTTCATCTTCTCCAAGCTATTCTGACTCGCGGATCACAAAGATGGGAATCAAGTAATCTCTTGATTAGGGTTGAATATGATTAATAAGGTGTACTTATTAAAATTATATTTGTTTCATAATTCCACATATTCTTTTTGGTCATTTTATATTAGGGTAAATCAATAATTCAATATATATTTTTGTAGTAGGGTGTACTCAGTTAATTTTAGGGTTCGTTTAGCAGAACTCTCTCTCTCTATATATATATATATAATAAAAACACATGGCATGTTGGAGCAGTCAAAACGGAATCAACTCATGTGCACAAGGCCGGCCGGCGCTAAATGTGGCAAAATTGGAGGAGAAAGCTCTTTCCGATGTAGTTCCACGTTGTGTCTGCCTCTATCCGCGTCCATGAGGTGTTCGAGGACATTGACTTGATTATAGGCATTTCTTTCAATAATGTATTCATCTCTACTGCAGCACACCGACTCCTGCCAAGCAAAAATAACTACGAAACAACTCCTCCAGCTCAAGCGTTCACCGTACAAGCGTTCTCTGTAGTACCAATTAATGGGTGACAGGACATCCATTGAAGCCCCCTCCTCAAGAACTTGGAAGTACCAAGTGTTTTTGAGCTTTAGAGGTGAAGACACACGCAAGGGCTTCACAGGCCACCTCCACGCCGCATTATCTGATGCCGGAATCCGCGCCTTTCTTGATGACAACGAGCTAGAAAGAGCGGAATTTATAAAAGACCAACTGGAGCAGGCAATCCACGGGTCAATGATCTCGATAATTGTCCTCTCAAAGCGGTATGCCGATTCCAGTTGGTGTCTTGATGAGCTGGTGAAGATCATGGAGTGTAGAGAAAGATTGGAGCAAAAGGTTTTTCCATTGTTCTATAATGTTGATGCTTCAGATGTCCGGAATCAAACTGGTAGTTTTGCACAAGCATTTGAGAAACATGAAGCGGGCATCTGTGAGGGTAAACATGAGAAACAAAAGGTACAACGGTGGAAAAATGCTCTTAAAAATGCTGCAGATTTGTGTGGGGAAGATCTTAAAAATGCTGACAATGGGTAATTACTAATTTCTTGTTACTAATACATGACAAGCATATGTTTTCTGTCCTTTTTGTTTTTCCAACTATGTTTTAACTATGCATTCTTTCTTTTTGACTTTGAACTTTGGTGTTTGTTTGTTTGGTTGGGTTTGGTTTGTTTTAACTATGCATTCTTTCTTACTTGATAATGTTAAATCCCAATATTCTTAGTAGCTAATTGGCAGGCATGAAGCAAAGTTTATCAAGAAAGTTCTTGGGGAGGTTAATAAGCAGTTGTACAGCAAATACCAATTAGACATCGAACACCTTGTTGGAATTACTTCTCGGCTGAAGGTTTTGAGTAATCACTTAGATATTGAAAATTCAGGTTCTAAGGATGTAGTTCGCATGATTGGTATTTTGGGAATGGGCGGCGTTGGAAAAACAACGCTTGCCAAAACCATTTATAACAAATTTGAACGTATCTTTGAGGGTAGGAGTTTCCTTGCAAACGTGAGGGAAGTAATTGCACACCAACCCATTACTGGTCTGGTTGGTTTGCAAGAACAACTTCTAAATGATATCTTGAAAAGCAAGGACCCCATAAAGGTTGGCTCTGTTGCTATAGGGATCGATATGATAAGAGAAAGACTTTGCTGTAAAAGAGCACTTGTCATAATTGACGATGTAGATGATCTACAGCAACTAAAAGCAATAGCTAGAGCTCGTGATTGGTTTGGTCCTGGAAGTAGAATTGTTATAACAACAAGAAATCAACATTTGCTAGACCAAGTTGGAGTGGATAGCACATATATGGCTCAAGAAATGTGTAAGGAAGAAGCTCTAGAGCTCTTTAGTTTGCATGCCTTCAAAAGAGATTATCCTGATCAAGAATACCTTGACCTCTCAAAACGTGTAATTCATTACTGTCAAGGCTTGCCACTAGCACTTCGAGTTGTAGGGTCTTTTCTGATTAAAAGATCCATAGCGGAGTGGGAAAGCCATTTGGAGAAATTGGAAAGAAGTCCTGATGGAGATATTCAAAAAATACTAAGAATAAGCTTTGACGGGCTACCTGATCATGAAAAGAGAGAGATATTCCTTGATATATCTTGTTTCTTTATAGGAATGGACAAGGGCTATGTAACACAAATATTAAAGGGATGTGGCTTTGCTCAACCGATAGGAATCAGTGTCCTCATTCAACGGTGCCTTGTAACTGTTAGTGAGGAAAACAAGCTGATGATGCATGATTTGCTTCGAGACATGGGAAGAGAGATCGTTTATGAAAATGCCAACCGTCACCCTGAAAATTTTAGTAGATTGTGGAAACGTGAAGACGTAACAGATGTATTGAGCGATGAATCTGTAAGTACTTTCCTAGTAAAGTTTTAGAATGCATCATGCAATAGAAGCATATGTATCTCGTGTCTATAATAAATTAAAATGTCCTTTTCCATTTCTTTATTTTTTTGTTTAGTACAAGCGATAATCTAAATCAAAGTAAAAGAGGAGGTTCTTACACATCCACACTACCAAGTCTACAAGTTTAGACCATTTTTCACTTCACTAGAACCCATTGCCATTTCTTATATTATATCCATTAAGATTAAAGCTCAATTAGGCATAACCAACAAAAAAAATATAAACTTCAGGGCGTAACATGGTCCAATACTATTAATTATACCTTTTGGTTAATACATACTTGGATTTTCATGTTTGTAAATCATTTTTCTAACTCGGTATCTTTTGTTAACAGGGAACTGAAGAAATTGAAGGAGTTGCTCTAGATTTGCCATGGTCTGACAAGGCTAGATTCAGTGCACATGCATTTACCAAGATGAAAAAACTGAGGTTACTCAACCTCAGCAACGCAGAGCTCAATGGAGAGTACAAAGATTTTCCCAAAAAGTTAATATGGTTGCGCTGGCCTGCATTCCCTTTAGAGTCCATACCAGATGACTTTCCTATGCAACCAAAACTAGTTGCTTTAGACCTGAACTTTAGTAAACTCAAAATAGTTTGGAAGGATTGCAAGGTATAATAATCTCAACCTAGTTGTTGCTGGTTCTTTCCTTCTGGTTCTATTCATATATTATAGTTCACCTTCTCTTCAATTTCGTTTAATTTCTGTATCAGAGACCTTCCTTTTGGATCTTAATTTCCATTCTAATTTTGTTTTTGTGTAACAGTTGCATCAGAATTTGAAAATCATTAATCTCAGTTATTCCCTTGAGCTAACAAAATCACCAGACTTTTCAAAACTCCCAAATCTCGAGGAATTGATATTGGAAGGTTGTGTGAGTTTGTCTCAGGTTCACGCATCCATCAGGGATCTTGGAAGACTTTCTTTGGTAAATCTTAAAGGCTGCAAAAAGCTAAGGGTTCTCCCACTGAATTTCTATAAATCCAAGTCATTGACAACTCTGAAAGCAGATGAGACAGCCATAAGACAATTACCAAACCTCAGTCGTCTTTCACAGCTTCAAGAATATTTGTCTTTAAATATGTGCCAAAAACTTTGTGCAATCCCAGATTTACCAACAAATTTGAAAGTCTTAGAAGCGAATGGCTGCTTAGCATTGGAAAAAATCCCAGATTTTTCAGAAATGTCAAATATAAGAACATTGTGTCTAAGTGATTCGGGCAAACTCACTGAGATTCCAGGCCTAGATAAGTCATTAAACTCCATGACAAGGATTCATATGGATAACTGCACTAATCTCACTGCCGATTTTAGGAAGAACATCCTACAGGTCAATCCTTCTCTCTCTCTCTCTCTCTCTCTCTCTCTCTCTCTCTCCCTCTCTCTCTCCCTCTCTCTCCCTCTCCCTCTCCCTCTCCCTCTCCCTCTCCCTCTCCCTCTCTCTCTCTCTCTCTCTCTCTCTCTCTCTCTCTCTCTCCCTCTCCCTCTCTCTCTCTCTCATACATCTTTCTCTTTCTATCACATACAACGCACATGTAATGCATGCATAAGAATGTATTTCTTATAGAAATTTGGCTCTACATGGTATAGGGATGGACTTCCTGCGGATATGGTGGCATTTTTCTTAGTGGAAATGATATTCCTGATTGGTTCCACTATGTCCATGACGATGATATTGTGTATTTCATTGTGCCACCAAGTGTTGGTCGTAATTTGAAGGGGTTAACTTTGTCCTTCGTTTACTCTTCATTCCCATTGTTCAGTGGTCACATTAGCATTAAAAACATGACCAAGGGTACTGAGCTTGACGCCAGGATCATACCCGACTCTCTAACTAGGGGTTGGGACACTTATTATGTTTGGCAAGGACAGTTATCAAATGACGAGCTCAAATTGCAAGACGGTGATAAAATCTTGGTTGAAATAATAACGGAGGACAAATATGGTTTTGGGAATCCGGAGGTGAAGAAAACAGGTGTTAGTCTGGTATGGGACAAATTTATGAACGAAAATATGATTGATTACCATCTTTGTGCGTATGAACAACGCCCATCTCAAAATCTGGTCTATGTTGATGACATCATTCATGTCGAATATCAGTATTGCATAAGAAAATTACCAGACTTCTCAAGATTCCCAAATCTCGAGAAGTTGATATTGAAAGGTTGTGGCAACTTATTTAAGGTTCACTCATCCATTGGGGATCTTGAAAGACTTTCTTTGGTAAATCTTGAAGACTGCAAAATGCTAAGGGATCTCCCACTGAATTTCTATAAATCCAAGTCTATTGAAACTCTTATACTGAATGGTTGTTCAGGATTTCAACACTTGGCTGATGGCTTAGGGGACATGGTATCATTGACAATTTTGAAAGCAGATAACACGCACATCAGACAAATTCCATCTTCCATAGTAAAATTGAAGAAGTTGAGAATTTTATCTCTATCTGGTAAGAATTTTGAAATTCCATCTTTTACCCTTTCGTTACATGGCTTAAACTCTTTAATAGAGTTATCTCTTGCAGGCTGCTTTTTAACTGAGGATGCAATTCCTAAGGATCTATGTAGCCTAATTTCCTTAGAAGATCTGCTTCTTGAAGCCAATATTTTTTGTAGCCTGCCAAGTCTCGCCGGTCTTTCAAAGCTCAAGGTCTTGTGTGTAAATGCATGCAAATTTCTTTGTGCAATCCCAGATTTACCAACCAATTTGTATGTTCTGAAAGCAAATGGCTGCCCAAAATTGGAAACAATTCCAGATTTTTCAAAAATGTGGAATATGAGAGAATTGTATCTAAGTGATTCGTTCAAACTCACTGAGGTTCTAGGCTTGGATAAGTCATTAAACTCCATGACAAGAATTCATATGGAAGGCTGCACAAATCTGACTGCTGATTTTAGGAACAACATCCTACAGGTCTCTCTCTCTCTCTCTCTCTCTCTCTCTCTCTCTCTCTCTCTCTCTCCCACACACACACACACACAATCTGATTGCTCATGTAATGGTATGTGCATGCATGTATAACAATGTATTGCTTATGGTGTGCAGAGATGGACTTCTTGCGGATTTGGTGGAATTTATTTGAATGGAATTTATGATATTCCTGAGTGGTTCAAAATCGTCAATCATGTGGACAATATCGTCTTCTTTGAAGTTCCTCAAAGAATCATGGGTCGTGATTTAAAAGGGTTGACTATATGCTTCGTTTACTCTTCAGACAGGCGAAAACTTGAAGATTCTGAAGGTCCTATTGACATTATCGTTAGAAATCTTACCAAACAAATTGCTTTGCACACCAAGATAGCATTTGCCTCCATAAAATCTTCCAGTGAACTTGAAGAACCTGAAGAACCTGAAGACGATTCCAGTGAACTTGAAGAACCTGAAGACGATTCCAGTGAACTTGAAGAACCTGAAGATGATTTCAGTGAACCTGAAGAACCTGAAGACGATTCCAGTGAACCTGAAGAACATGAAGACGATTCCATTGAACCTGAAGAACCTGAAGATGATTCCATTGAACCTGAAGAACCCGAAGACGATTCCAGTGAACCTGAAGAACATGAAGACGATTCCAGTGAACCTGTAGAACCTGAAGACGATTCCAGTGAACCTGAAGAACCTGAAGACGATTCCATTGAACCTGAAGAACCTGAAGACGATTCCAGTGAACTTGAAGAACCTGAAGATGATTCTAGTGAACCTGAAGACGATTCCATTGAACCTGAAGACGATTCCACTGAACCTGAAGAACATGAAGATGATTCCAATGAACCTGTAGAACCTGAAGACGATTATCTTTCGCAGGGAAAATTGTCAAACGAACCTGAAGACCATTATCTTTGGCAGGGACAATTGTCAAACGATATGTTGCGTTTGCAAGGCGGGGACCAAGTCTCCATTCTTGTAAGGCCTCTAGTTGATTTTCTGAGAGTGAAGAAGACAGGGGTTCATCTAGAATGGGACAAGGTCATGAAGGAAAATATGGATAATCCGGATCCTCATTTGTATGATTTGGAAACAAATCGAGTTTTTTTGGCAGTGAAACCATATCTGGACTTTTTGGGGGGAACTGATGATGAGGCAAGACCAAGCCATGACGCATCTGTTCCCGGTGATCAAGTGAGTGCTATAGATGAAGAATCAGCAGTGGAAGATGATCCTCTCGGCCATGGCGATCTACGTACTCGTTTGTCATTGTCTATCATGGAAAATCTGGATTTTTCTGGAGGAGCTGATGATGGGGCAGGACGGAGCCATGGCGCATTTGTCCGCACTAATCAATCGAGTGCTGTAGATAAACAATTAGAACGGGACAAAGTCATGAAGGAAAATATGGATAATCCGGATCCTCATTTGTATGATTTGGAAACAAATCAGGATTTTTCAGGGGGAGTTGTGCTAAAATATGAATATGGGTTTTCAATATGTTCAGATATTTTATTCTTCTCCATAAGGAGGTATATATATGAGTTTACAGAGTGCTTTACAAGGAAGGAGATTCTATCAGGGATTAGGAAAGTATATCCTAATTATACACAGATTTGTTAATTAAATGGAATGGGAAAGTAAATCCCTTAATTAATCTTAGAAATAAATCTCCTTGATTAATTAGGAGACTCACGTCAACACTCCTCCTCAAGTTGGTGCATATACGTCACCAATGCCCAACTTGGTAAGTGAGTCATAAAACACTCTGCTACAAACAGCTTTGGTTAAGATATCAGCTAATTGATCTTCTGATTTTACGAACGGTAGGCGGATGATCTTCTTCTCAATTTTTTCTTTGATAAAATGTCTATCCACCTCAACATGTTTGGTTCGATCATGTTGAACTGGATTATGAGCAATATCAATAGCTGACTTGTTGTCACAATGCAACTCCATTGGCTTTTCTGGCTTGAAACCCAATTCTGTCAAGAGTCTTCTGATCCATAGCAATTCACAAACTCCATAAGCCATTCCTCGATACTCTGCTTCTGCACTAGACCGAGAAACCACATTTTGTTTTTTACTCCGCCAAGTGACTAGATTACCTCCCACGAAGGTGAAGTAGCCTGAAGTAGAGCGTCTGTCAGTAATGGATCCAGCCCAATCAGCATCTGTATATCCCACAACTTCAAGATCTCTATTCTTTGAGAACATTAATCCTTTTCCCGGGGCTAACTTTAAATACCTTAAGATTCGATCAACTGCATTCCTATGAGACACACTGGGTGAATGCATAAACTGGCTAACCACACTCACAGCATATGCAATATCTGGTCTTGTGTGGGCTAAGTATATTAACCTTCCAACAAGGCGTTGGTACTGTTCCTTATTGGTTGGTTCTTGATCCATACCTTCGCACAATTTGTGATTCATCTCGATTGGTGTGTCAGCAGGCTTACATCCAAGCAATCCTGTTTCAGCAAGTAGATCTAATACATACTTTCTCTGTGACAGAAATATACCATTTGTGGACCTTGCTACTTCAATTCCAAGAAAGTACTTTAGATCACCTAAGTCCTTCATCTCAAATTCCTGAGACAAATACTTCTGCAGTTTCAATTGCTCTCCTGTGTCGTTTCCAGTCACAACTATGTCATCCACATAGACAATCAGTGCGGTAATCTTCTTTCCATCACGCTTCAAGAACAAAGTGTGATCCGAATGACTCTGTGTATATCCAAAGAACTTCATGGATTTAGTGAATCTACCAAACCATGCTCTGGGAGACTGTTTTAATCCATACAATGATTTTTTGAGCTTGCAAACTTGATTCTTCTTGTCACAAGTGAAGTTACATCCTGGTGGTAAATCCATATATACTTCTTCTTCCAGATCTCCATGTAAGAATGCATTCTTTACATCAAACTGATGTAATGGCCAATCGAGATTTGCTGCTAGAGACAGGAGGACCCTGATAGTTTTGATCTTGGCTACTGGGGCAAAGGTTTCTTGGTAATCTATCCCATATCTCTGTGTGTATCCCTTTGCCACCAATCTGGCTTTATATCTTTCAATAGATCCATCTGCCTTGAGTTTCACGGTATAGATCCACTTGCATCCCACTGTCTTCTTTCTATGAGGTAATGGCACGAGTTCCCATGTGCCATTCTTCTGGAGAGCTTGCATTTCTTCATTCATGGCTTCTTTCCATTTTTGGTCTTTTAGTGCTTCAGTTACACTATTGGGAACAGGTATGTCGGCTAACTGCTTCACAAAATGTACCCGTGACTCAGATAATCTGGTGAGGGATACATAATTGTTGATGGGATATTTCCCCTTTGCATGAAGATCTGCTTCGTAGTGAACTGGGGGTTTACCACGGTTCTTCCTTTTTGGAATTTGATATGTAGGCTCTGTGCCTTCTGAAATGCAATCAGTTATTTCATTAATGTTATCAGTTTCAGGTAGAGAAGTTACCTGAATGACGTCCTCAGCAGATGATTGGTGTGGTACTGGAGCTGAAGAATTCTCCGGAGCAGGCACAAACTCTTCAATTCTCTCCTCCTGAGTGTGATGGCTGGGATCGGACTGAAGCGGAACAGCTTCAGCAAAAACTGGGGGGAGCGACCGGTCGTTAGAGTCAGGCGACCGGTCGTCTTCATGCGGAGTCGTGCTTTGCGACGTTCGGGGCGACCGGTCGTGAGAGGCATGCGACCGGTCGCTTTCAGGCAGAGTCTCGATACGTTGCGACGTGCGTGGCGACCGGTCGTTAGAGACATGCGACCGGTCTCTTTCGTCAGGCGACCGGTCGCTAGAGGTCTGCGACCGGTCGTTCTGAGTCTGGAACGAATCTGGAAAAAATGCTGAAGTAAAAAATTCAGAATTTTGAGAAGAATCCTCCTGTGCATCCGAAAAATAGCTCTCTTGTTCCCGGAACGCAACATCCATAGAAGTATACACTTTCCGACTTGGAGGATGATAACACCGGTAACCTTTCTGATGAGGTGCATACCCAATGAACACACACTTGTCGGCACGGGGATCTAATTTGCTACGTTGGTGATCATGTAAGTGGACAAAGACCACACAACCAAATATGCGGGGTTCCAGATTTTGGGTGGGAGGTATTTGGCTATGGTGTTGTAGTGTTTGAAGGGGGGTTCGGAATTGGAGGATACTAGAGGGAATTCGATTGATAAGATAAGCCGCAGAGAGTACGGCTTCGCCCCAAAAAGACCGAGGCATATTTGCACCAAAGAGGGATGCACGAACGACTTCCAGTAAGTGTCTATTCTTTCGTTCAGCCACACCATTCTGTTGAGGAGTGGAAGGGCATGAGCGTTGATGGATGATACCGTGAGCTTGGAAGAACTCATTAAGATCATGGTTAAGAAATTCCCCACCATTGTCAGATCGAAGAACCTGAATTCGAGTATGAAATTGTGTCTCCACCATGTGATAAAACTGTTGAAACTTGGAACTGACTTCCCCTTTAGTTTTGAGAAGGGAAACCCAGGTCATGCGTGTGCAATCATCAATAAACGTGACAAACCATCTAGCTCCCCCGGGAGTGGTAACTTTAGAAGGGCCCCAAACATCAGAATGAACAAGGGAAAAAGGAATTAAACTTTTATTGGAACTTAAGGGAAAGGGAACACGATGGCTCTTGGCCAATTCACAAATGTCACACTTAAAACTAGAACTCTCTAAATTTGAAAATAATGAAGGAAATAGCTTCTGTAAATATCCAAACGAAGCATGTCCAAGACGGCGATGCCATAACCATACTTCGGAAGTTTTCTTCTCAACACTCGTCCCCCCAATTTTGAAAGCTTGACTGAGGCTGGCTTCACTGTCAGATGCCAGGTCCAAATAATAGAGTTTGCCCCTCCTAGTACCACAACCAATCGTCTTGCTGCTGAGAATGTCCTGAAAAACACAATGAGTAGGCCAAAAAGTTACGGTGCAATTTAAAGCCGTAGTAATTTGGGCAACAGACAAGAGATTATGATGTAAGGATGGAACAATTAACACAGAATCCAAAGTGAGGGAGTCAGAGAGAGAGAGGGAACCCTCCCCAATCACTGGGGAGGGGGTACCATTGGCATTAGACACCACCGATTGAGAAGACGGTGTATGAGAGATAATTTGTCCGGGATCAAAAGTCATGTGATCAGTGGCTCCGGTGTCAATGACCATGTGTGTTTCTTTGAAGAACTATGCAAAACATAACGAGGGGAACCAGTGGTGGCAATTGCGGAGGAAGAGACGATATTCATTGCAGCGGAATGATTGAAGAATACGAGGAAAAATATGTAGGGTTGCGGGTTTGTGTTTAGGGTTTCGGGGTTGTGTTTAGGGTTTCGGGATTCAGGATTCAGAGTTTCAGGATTCAGGGTTTCGGGATTCAGGATTCAGGATTCAGGGTTTCGGGATTCAGGATATGAGGATTCAGGGTTCAGAGTTTCAGGATTCAGGGTTTCGGGATTCAAGATTCAGGATTCAGGGTTTCGGGATTCAGGATATGAGAATACGGGTTCGTGTTTCAAGGAATTCGATACGAGGGATTCGGGTTTCGAGAAATTCGATACGAGGATTTAGAGACAACCTAGGATCGATTGCTCTGATACCATGCTAAAATATGAATATGGGTTTTCAATATGTTCAGATATTTTATTCTTCTCCATAAGGAGGTATATATATGAGTTTACAGAGTGCTTTACAAGGAAGGAGATTCTATCAGGAATTAGGAAAGTATATCCTAATTATACACAGATTTGTTAATTAAATGGAATGGGAAAGTAAATCTCTTAATTAATCTTAGAAATAAATCTCCTTGATTAATTAGGAGACTCACGTCAACAAGTTGATGATGCATTTTTCAGGGGCAGTGTTATACATGAACAATTAGCAGTGGAACCATATCTGGATTTTTTTGGGGGAACTGGTAATGAGGCAGGACGGAGCCATGACACATTTGTTCGCAATAATCAATCGAGTAGTGTGGATGAACAATTAGCAGTGGAGGGGTGTTTCGCGCATCTTAAAAGTTTTTTATTTAATCTTTTCTTCAATTGTTTTTCCCACCCACGTTGATTGTGATTGGTGGCCAAAGAATTTAGTTGACGGGAACTATTTAAGATTGAATTTTCCTTTTTTTTTTTTTTTTTGTTAAATAAATATTCGACATAAATCCTGCAAATTGCAAAGGAAAGGGCCGCAACCTTGAATTGAATTCTACACATTGCCGGAAGCCAAATTATTTTATTCTTTTCTTTTCTTTTTCTTGTTTTAGCAAAAGAAACTTTACACATTACCTGGAACCAAATTCTGCATTTTCTTTCACTTGCAAAGAAAACGCAAATCCCTTCCACATTAATATCTGGTACAAAAAGAATGTAACAGTGGACCAGTCGTTACAAAACCGACGAAAAAAACATGATATCTTATGCTTTTGGCCCTTGATTAGAACCTTTTGTCTTGATATCCATATTTCATACAACTGCATTATATATAGTCCTTTGACGTACACTGCATTATTTGTATTTATATCAACTTTTCAATAGAAATTTAATGCATTATTTTTTCGTTTAGAAAACTAGTTGTAGATAAGGTGATTACAATAAATTTGTAATCTTTTTACACACTGCATGTCTCCATTTTTCTTTAACTTATAATATTAAATTTTAAAACCATAAAGCTACAGTATGATGTTAAGGATATTCCTTTTTTAAAAAAATAAAAATAAAAATTACACGCATACTTCACAGGGATACCCCCACAATTCATTGTAATAACTAAAACATTTTATAAATTTTTTTTATCAAGTAGAAACTTCATTACGATTTTGGGAGCCAACGATGGATTGGTCCCTATTGCTTCGTCAATGATGGGCGTAGGGGCAGTCAAAAGAGACATCAAAGCCATGCTGCTTGCTGGATTCGCCGACTTAGTTGCTGGGGCATGCAGCATGGCAATAGGAGAGTTTGTGGTTGTGTACACTCGACGTAGAGACAGCTCAAATTAAGAGAGAAAACAATAACATTACCAACGAAAAAGAAACTGCGAAAGCGAAAGAGAAGCTGCAAAGTCCATTTCAAGCCAGCGTGGCGTCTGCGTTTTCGTTTTCTGTGGGTGGATTAGTCCCACCGATTACAAGGTGATGGTTATTGATGGGGATCGGGGTTCGGACACAGGTCAACTGACCATACACACGAGCATCGAAATCTAGGGCTAGTGCAAACTCACATATATCGTAGCAAATCCATGCCACAAATAAACTATTTCATTAATCATCAACATAAAACTCCCCTACAACTATTACATTAGCCTTATTGGGCACCAAGGCTACTTGGTCCAAAAGTAAACTAATTAATTATAAAATCTCACATAAATAATAAAAGACACCCTAAAACTACCTAAATAAGAATTTACCAATATATCATGAAATAACTAATTAAATGGTAAATATCTATCTTGATCCACCCCTATGCTCCTACATCAGTTATTGTGGTGGTTGCAGTGTCTAGTTTGTCATTGGTGGTTTTTGGTGGTGTAGGGGCAGTTTTAGGCAAAATTTTTGCGGCAAGGTCTTGTAGTAGGATGTTGCTTGGAGGGTGGATGGCCATGGCCATTACTTATGCCTTCACCAAGTTGATTGGTTATAGTGGAGTCAAAATCTAATTGTTTCCACAAGCCTTTTGTTTGAGGTTTCTTTCTGTTTTTACTTTTACATTTCACAACATATATACCAAATGTTCATGAGAGGCATGCTTTATATTTGTCAAATAATGTTCTTTCATTGAGGTACAAGCTAGATTGATTGGGTTGAAGATTTTACTTTTCAAAAGTACTTTTCCAACTTTATCTTTTTGTGTCAATTGATTGTTTTGTAACTAATCAATGCCTTTGTTGGAAAATGATGGTCACGTATGTACAAGAACAAGAAGACAGGAAAAATTATGATAGTTCATTATTGTTGATACCCAAAAAAATTTATGGTCCACTGCAACAAACGCCCAAGCATGGAAAACACTCTCATGAAATCAAAATAGTTATTCCCTATGCCAAACGATATACCCTATTGCTCATATGGACACAAGGCATGTGGTTGAAACCAAGCCCATGCAAAATTCTTAGGTGATGAAGATTTTGGGATTGTTGGGAGCACCAAAACCCATTTCGTACAGTTCTCTCAAGCAAGTAAGTAAATGAGATATTTTTCTTGAAACCTTCGGAAAGTAAGGGTTCAAACAAGGAACGAGTGTGAAGATTCAAACAATGAACTACACGAAGTGACAAAGTCACGGGATTCAATGACTGGTCTAGTTGATGCCATTGAAGAGTCTCAGTAAACTGCATTTTCTAAAGCCTCTACAAACCATATTGTAGGCCTGGCCATAGGTTCGGTTCGGGAAAGAGCCCAACAGGTCAATCGTACATAACTTTCGGTTTGATTTGGTTCGGTACATATATTTACAAGTTATTATTGTCATTCCAAAAAATCTAAGAAGGAATATTTTATAGTTTAAGTCCTCATTCAATTGTCATTCCAAGAAATCGTCATAAAAAACTATTTATTCATCTTAAAATGTGCAAAAAGAATTCATCAACTAATCAAATGACTAAATAATAATTTATAAGTCAGCTAATATGCATGGATAATGCTTGATAGAGAAGATAAATTCTACGATTCTGATAAAGAAGATTGGTACTAGAGAAAGAAGATTGAGAAAAACTTAAATATCATAGGAATAATATTGTTTTGTCATCCCCAATCAATCACGTTTCGTCACGCGTGATAAAAATTCCACATAACAAAATGTGATTGGACATAAATAGCAAAACAAGGCTATCTAACATGCAACTTCTTTTCCATTACTATAGTACGCAATCAGTATGGAGCATGGGAATGCTAGCTAGCTTCATGTATGAGTCATGCTGCCCGGCCACCCAAAAATACCAATTTTGTCTTGGCATTGTGCAAAATATTACACTCAAATGCCATAAAAGTAGAAAAAGGAGTTGATATTGAAAGGTTGTAAGGAGTTGATTAAGGTTCACTCATCCATCGAGGATCTTGGAAGACTTTCTTTGGTCAATCTTGAAGGCTGCCGAATGCTAAAGGATCTCCCTCTGACTTTCTATAAATCCAAGTCTGTTGAAACTCTTATACTGAATGGTTGTTCAAGATTTGAAAAGTTAGCTGATGGCTTAGGGGACGTGGTATCATTGACAATTTTGAAAGCAGATAACACGCGCATCAGAAAAATTCCGTCTTCCATAGTAAAATTGAAGAAACTGAAAGCTTTATCTTTATGTTATGTGAAAGGGTGGCCATCAACAAATCTTTTGCCTCCTTCGTTGCAAAGTTTAAGCTCTTTAAGAGAATTAGCTCTTGCAAACTGCAGTTTAATTGATGATGGATTCCCTAAGGATCTCGGTAGCCTAATTTCCTAGGAAAATTAGATCTTGCAGGAAATGATTTTTGCAGCCTACCAAGCCTCAGTCGTCTTTCACAGCTTCATGATTTGTCTTTAAATGAGTGCAAAAATCTTTGTGCAATCCCAGATTTACCTACAAATTTGAAAGTCTTAAAAGCAGATGGCTACATTGCATTGGAAAAAATGCCAGATTTTTCAGAAATGTCAAATATAAGAGAATTGCTTCTAAATGATTCGGGCAAACTCACTGAGATTCCAGGCCTGGATAAGTCATTAAACTCCATGGCAAGGATTCATATGGACAAGTGCACTAATCGCACTGCCAATTTTAGGAAGAACATCCTACAGGTCAATCCCTCTCTCTCTCTCTCTCTCTCTCTCTCTCTCTCTCTCTCTCAAACACACACATACAGGTTTCTCTTTCTATCACATACAACGCACATGTACACATGCATGCATAAGAATGTATTTCGTATAGAAATTTGGCTCTACATGATATAGGGATAGACTTCTTGCGGATATGGTGGCATTTTTCTCAGTGGAAATGATATTCCTGATTGGTTCCACTGTGTCCATGATGATGATATTGTGTATTTCACTGTGCCTCAAAGTGTTGGTCGTAATTTGAAAGGGTTAACTTTGTCCTTCGTTCTCTTAAGCTTATACGGTTGTCGTATTAGCATTAAAAACATGACTGAGGGTACTGAGCTTGACGCCAGGATCATACCCGATTGTCCAAGTTATGGTACTGGTTATTATCTTTGGCAGGGATAGTTATCAAATGACGAGCTCAAATTGCAAGACGGTGATAAAGTCTTGATTGAAATAATAGGCGAATTTGATTGGGCTAAGGTGAAGGTGAAGAAAACAGGTGTTATTCTGGTATGGGACAAATTTATGAACGAGTGGAAAGTACCCGACACGAACATGACCCGTTACAATTCGTGAATGATACAAAACGACACGTTAAGAATAATAAAAAATAGATAAAAATAAATAAATAGATAAACCGAAGGAAAAAAACTGTCAAACACAACTACTCCTGCGATGAGTGTCCCCTATGTCTCCCTCCCCTAATTTCAAAAACCTATAACCACCACCACTCAAGAAAGGGCCTTTGATCTCTGCCATTATAGATTTGCATTTCTCCACAACAAAAATTCAAATCTTGCCTCAAATATCTTGCCCAAAATAGTAGCGTTTCCATAGTAGTAGTAGTAGTTGTAGTTGCATTTCTCCACAACAAAAATTCAAAGCTTGCCTCAAATATCTTGCCCAAAATAGTAGCATTTCCTTACTACTAGTAGTAGTAGTTGAGAGAGAGAGAGAGAGGTGAAAGATATAGAAATTTACAAAATACTCATGCCCTTAACGGGTTAACGTGGATTTGCAAATGACACTGATACGATCCGTTAATTTAACGGGTCCACCCATTTTCAACTCGACTCGATAAGTCCAACCCGAATACTGATTTTTTTGTGTGAATTCGTGTCGTGTTAGTGTGTCGTGGACAATATTGTCAACTCTACTTTCAATTTAGATTTATTAAAAGTCGCAACTCAACTTTTGTCCTACACTACAGGTACCAAACATTGTACGTTGGATATAAAATATATAAGTAGTGTTCTCATCTTCCTAGAACACTTAGTGCTTGCAACCACAATCATACGATGTACTTGGCTCATTGAACTCAAGGACTTGATGTTTCAAGTGTTGAGTTGAGTTTTCATCATTGGTGACTTTGTGAAATGGACTTTAATCCAATCCCTTGTGATGTCTTAGACACCATATCCCATGAAAATCTTTTAGTTAACGAATCTGCCAAATTTTGACATGATCTTACAAAATTGATGGTTAGAACCCCATCACTTATCAATTGACTCACATAACTGTGTCTTAGACCAATGTGTCTAGACTTTCCAATATATACTTGGCAACAAGTCTTTGATAGTGTTGCTTGACTATCACAATGTATAGAGATAAGAGGCATTGGCTTTGACCATAATGGTATATCTATCATTAGATTTCTAAGCCATTCTACTTCTTTACTACTAGTGGCTAAGGCTACATGACTCAACTGCCATCGTGGAATCTGAAATGCATGTATGTTTCTTTGAGCCCCAAGGCATGGCACCTCCACCAAGTGTGAAAATCTAGCCACATGTGGATTTATGATCTTCATAAACATTTATCCAATTCGCATCCGTATATCCTTCCAAAACCGTAGGATATCCATTATACCAAATTCCTTAACTTTAAGGTATTTTTATATTCAAGATTTTGCATTTCGATGTAATTGACTATGATTACTTGTAAACCTACTAAGTTTACTCACAACATGCATTTCAAAGATTATCAGAAGTAGATTATAAGAATTTCTTTATTGTGCTTACAACTTCTAAATCAATTCCAAAGATTAACATATAATCTACGTATAAGTTAATGATAACTCATTTTCCATTTTGAAACTTGCTATAAACACACTTGTCTCAATCATGTATTCGAAAATCATTGGATACAATCACCTTATCAAACTTTTCATGCCATTGTTTTGGTGCTTGTTTTAAAGCATATAATGATTTTATTAACTTGCACACCTTGTGTTCTTGTGCAGGCATGACAAAACCCTCTGGTTGATGCATATAAATCTCTTCATCTTTATTCACCATTTAGCAATGTTGTTTTGACATCCATTTGATGAATTTCAAAGTAGTAAAGAGATGTTAAGGCTATGAGAACTCTTATGGTTGTTGTTCTAGCAACTAGAGCATATGTATCAAAATAATATATGCCTTCCTTTTGTGTAAAGCCTTCGGAAACCATAGCAATGGGGGCACGTTTGATTGAGGGGTTTGACATCCGAAGCATCATTTCCCTTATCAACTTCATCTCTTTGTGTCCATGTAGCACTAATCGAGCTCTTGTCCAGTTTCCAACGATCACACCGTTCCATCTTTTAATGTATAAATAAACTTTCCCTAGTGTTGATTAGAAGAACTACCACATTAGTTGCCTCTTCTGTCTCTACCCTTCCCAACAAAATGAACTACAACCCTACTGATTCTATCCCTTGAGAGAATGACCTATCAACCTGCTTGGAGGTATTTATTTCTATGTGCAATAAATTGCATATTAAGATTGAATGTGATGAGTTTGGGGCTGGGAAAGAAGCTGTAAGGATGGAGTTTGAACTTAAGTGGATCCAGGATTTGATTAGGAACTGCAACGTTAATTGAAAGTGATTGCTTCCATAGTGGTGGGGGCACGCCCTTTGAAGGGTTCGATGTATGAAGTATGGCTTCCCCAATCAAGTACTTTGTCTCTTTGTGGGGTACATTTTTGCTCACCACTTTAACCATAGGTGTACCCTCACTACCCCTCCTAAAAGTTGACACATGTCCATGGGTTTAACTATAGTTAATTCTTTATTCTTTATTTATTTGATGACATTATTATGAGAGAGAAACAATATTTTAATAAGTTGAAGACTTAAATCTACAATTCACAGGCTTCAATACTTTGAATAACACGCCCAAATACTTTGAATCTCAATTGGCTTTAGCTAACTCCTTTTATCCACGCCCAAATACTTTTATCCGAATTGAAGACTTAACAGCTCCATTCAATTGCAGGCTTCCTCCATTTGTTCAAGTGAAAAATAGGTCGCTGCTTTTTTTTTTCTTCTTTTTTTTAGTACTCTGTATTGTTTGATTATTTTTTATATTTTGGTGATTGCTCTGCATTATTTATTACAATATTATAATTTGGCTATAACAAATTTGAATAACACCATAAAACATAGTTTCAACATCAAATTATGATAATTTTATATTAGGTCCGAAATGTTTTCTTAAAATAAAATCATAGAGAGGTAGTTATGTCATGCATTATGTCCTAGCATTGGACAAACGAAAAAGAACAATTCATGTCGTTCCTACTATCTTTTTCTACACTGCAAAAACTTGGTCTAAGATGTTGATGGAAGTGAAAAACTCAGTTGATAAGCTGGTCTTTCATGTCTTAGTTGAATGTTTTCCTGTAAATTAATCAAACAATTAAAAATAATACTAATAAAACTTAAAACAAAAAAAAATATATAGAAAACTATATGTGTAGTGAATTCAATAAATTAAGATAACAAACCTGTGAACATATAAGTGAGTAATTGGACAACATTGGATGTATAGCTTGGTATCCAAGTGGGTGATTTGGAATCCCTTGAACACTAGAAACAGTTGGAAATTCATACTAAAAATATGCGACTTTGCATACAGATGCCATATTGAAATGATTTTGAGTTGGCATTCCAGTCGATTCCTAAATATTAAATTCCAATCAATACATAAAACATATACTTTGAGAATGCCAATGTTAAAAAAATTACAAAAATTCTATACCTGAACATGTGTATATAAATTTGAGTGTCCGCTCATCTCACGTGCGGGTAAATTAATTAGACGTTGTAAAACAATTAAACGATAATTAGATTGACATAAAGTAAATAATGAACGAAAAAAGTTGATCAACTAACTACTAACCTTTTCTTCTAGATGAACCTTTCTTTTTAGATGGCTTTGATTCCAAAGAACTCTTAATTCTACATTTTCCTCTACCTTTCAACTTTTGAATCTTTGGATCTCGCAATTTAAGATTATCCTCATCTTCACTGACATGCTTATCAAGAATTTCATCCTGTTCGTCTCCAAAATATGGCTGTTTTTCTAATTTTGCCTCTAACCGTAACAATTCAAACTTCAAAAAAGTGCATGTTTGGTTGTTCCTTGCACCCTTTGCTATGATTCTTTGTACTATATGAGATAACTTGCTATACTAAACCATGGAAGATGACTCTAGAGTACTCAAAGGTGCTTCCCCATTCGAATCAAAGTCAACATCACATGTAACTTCCTTGCTCCATCTCTTTAAATAATACTTAGATGGTAGAGTTGAGAACTCTAATTCATGGTATAATTTTAGTGCATGTGCACAAAGAATCCCCTCAAATTCAAACTTTTTACAGCTGCAACTGACCGTTTGATTAGAAAGGTCATATGTAAGTGATCTGCTCATTCCTCTCATTCCCGAATTCATAACCATATATTTACGTGTTAGCCCATCATCACTTTGTAATTTCAGCCTCAAACCTAAAAGCTTCTTACACTCATCTTGGAAACAATAGAACAACTTACTTGTATACTACGTTGTTGCTTCAATCTCCGCCTTCCAATTAAAGGATAAATTGCGCCATTTTTGTTTAGTTGCAGTTTCTGCTTGCCTTTTCTTTTCTCTTCGGTCTGATACAGCTTTGTCATATTGTACAACAAATTCTCGAAGAAGAAGGTTTCGAGAAAAAAACTTTTTCAAAAATGCGTTTATGCTTTCACTTCTTTGTGTTGTTGTCATACCTAGAAAAAAAAAAATTTAACATGAATTAATCATATTTCACAAAATAAAAATTTAAAAGAATAGGATTTCTATGTTTTTATACCTGCACAAAAGTGGTCTCGCCCATAAACTTGTGCCCATTTCTCACGCAGTGCGTATATTCCTTCTAGCCAACTATTTCCTCTCAATCCATAATTATCAAGTAAAGCTTCCCAACTTGATTCAAATTCTTCAACAATCTCTAGATCATATACACAACTTTTAAAATCTTTTGCGAATGCTTGAAACTCAGAAAAAACATTACGCAAGTTCTTTGCAGCATTCTGATATATATGCCACAAGCAAAGTTGGTGATGGCAATTAGGAAATACTTCGATGATTGCAGCAGCAATTGATTGAGCTTGATCGGTAAATATAGTTTTTGGTTCTTTTCCTTCATTAGCTTGTAAGAAGACCTTAAACAACCACTCACATGCATCAGTACTCTCTCCATCTAGCAAACCACATCCAAAAAGTATGGTCTGCCCATGATTATTAAGCCCAATGATAGGAGCACACACCATGCTGTAGTTGTTCGTTTTGAATGTCATATCGAAACACAGAACATCACCAAATATAGCATAATCATGTCTTGATTTTCCATCACAAAAAAAACAACCACATATTTCATTCTCCATGTTTGTTCAAATAGAATAAAAGAATGACTTATCTTGAGCTTGCTTTTGCTTGAAATAATCAAGCAAACATTGTGTGTCACCTCTTTTTTGAAATTCAGTGCGCTTTCTTATAATCAAATTGTTGCAATCAGCTTGAATGAAATTTAAATGTTGAAGCCCTCCTGCTTCTGTTGTCATGTATGAAAAGATTTGAGATGGCTATAGACTTGCATGATGCATTTGATTGATGAATCCTGCTTGATAAGGCTCTATTGTTCTTTGTGACCTCAGCAAATGTGAACTTGATAATGGAACAAGATCATGATTATGTTCAGCTACAAAGTTTTTCACAACATATTTTCCATCTTGATTATGTTTGATCCCAAGCATTGCCTTACATCCAAATCTTCTTTGCTCTCTTTTCTTCTTTGGAGTTGTCTTTTTTCTATAGAAACCTTCACAAGAACAACAAAATTCTCTTTTATGTATTACACCATTCTTGTCCTTATTTACTCTAAGTTTTCTCACACTAAATCCAACACCTCTAGTATATGAATTGTAATATTGATATGCCTCCTGTTCATTATCAAAACTCATGCCAAGTGTTGGAACGTCACCGAATTTTCTTGTGAGCTCTTCAATTTGCTCATTATGATCCAAGAGATCAAGACTTTCAAAATCAGAATCTTGGTGTATACAATCAACAGATTCTATACCATCATTGGAATAAGTAACATGAAATTCATCCTCTTCATGGTCCATGAGGACACTAGCAGTATGTGCCTGCATATGTATCATATTACTTGATGTTCAATGATTGACCAAAAAAAAAAAATGAATATTCAATGAATGCTACATCCATTAAGAATTTTATAAAAAAAACTTAATCTTCACAGCCAATATTGGTCTTCCACTTCCCATGAGACTGTTGGCATCCCAATCTTAACAAAAAAAACTTAATCTTCACAGCCAATATCGATTGTTGTTTTTGGTTTTTATGGAAGTTTATTCAGATTTTAAAAAAAGGACATGAATTGTCAAATTCGAATTTGGTTTGGTACTCAAAAAACTAAATAATGCAGAGCAATCACCAAAGTATAAAAAAGAATCAAGCAATACAGAGTACTAAAAAAAAGAAGAAAAAAAAGCAGCATAGATGTTACCTATCTTTCACTTGAACAAATGGAGGAAGCCTGCAATTGAATTGGAGCTATTAAGTCTTCAATTCGGATAAAAGTATTTGGGCGTGGATAAAAGGACTTAGCTAAAGCCAGTTGAGATTCAAAGTATTTGGGCGTGTTATTCAAAGTATTGAAGCCTGTAGGGACCTTATTGACCCGGTATCTGTCCAGTGGAAGATTGACTCTCTTCGTATTTGGTTTTCGCAACTTGAGGTTGACTATATAACCCGTATACCCCTAAGTTTCCGTTCTCCCCCTGACAGGTTAATCTGGCACTATGACAAGAAAGGGGTTTTTAATGTCCGCAGTGGCTATGAGGTTGCCCGCCAATTGTTATGCAGTAATGGGGGTGAAGGGTCTTCTAGTGGTGGATCTTTTTATGGGGTGTCAAGCAGGGCTTGGAACAAGCTTTGGCAGGGGAATGTGCCTCCTAAAGTGAGGGTCTTCATATGGCATGTTATCCTAAATGCCATTCCAACGCGGGAACGGTTGAACCAGAAGGGTATCATGGTGGACCTCGGTGGCTGCCCTTTGTGCGGGGCTCAGGTTGAATCCTTAAACCACATCCTGCTTAACTGCTCTTATTCTTCATTGATGTGGAAGAATTGCCCTCTCCAGCTGGACTTCCAGCTTACCCCAATGACTGAGCTAGAAGCCACAAGTAACGGCAATGGCCTTGATGTTGGCTTGGGCTGTCTGGAATGAAAGGAATAACATGGTTTGGCAGGGTAAGCGGAGAAGCCAGGGTGAGCTGGTGGAAGGGACTATGCGGCTACTCGATGACTTTCAGAGGCCGCACCAACCCCCTACCAAAGTTTCATCTGGGATTCATGCAAAGTGGCAAAAACCTCCTGTTGGGATCATCAAGATCAACGTGAAGGGTACCTTTAGAGCGCATAATGGGTCTGGTGGTGGTGGCTTAGTGGCGAGGAATGAGGATGGAGTTTTTGTTGCTGCAAAAGCTTGTTTTTTCCCCTGGGTTTCATCACCGGCACATGCTGAGGTCCTTGCCTTTAGGGAGGCGTTACAATTTGCAAAATCATTTGAAGATTGAGTCTCGGATTCTTTCCATGAGTCGTTTGATTCCATCCCAACAGGAATGGGATATGAAGGGTAGGGAAATGGTTGGTTATGAGTATAACCATAATTACTACTCATCTCATGTGAAAATTTGTTTCTTGCAAAAAGAATTCAAAACAAAACCATGTATATATATAAATATTTTAGTATTTTTCACAAAAACATAAGTGATATGGTGGTTAAGGTGTTGAAGAAGTAAAATGGTTTTCACAAATACCATGTATATAAATATTTTTGGGTTTCGTATCGGAATATTATCGATAATATCTCGAGATATTGCCCAAATCATTTATAAAAATGTTGAAAATATCTTCCCGATATTATCAGGATAATATCGGAATAATATCGATATATTGCCGATAACACTATGGTTAGTTGTTAAAATATCGGACCCCCAAAAATCAGATATTATCGGGATAAAACAAACTTTTCCCTTTCAAGAAATTAAAAGTACGGCCTTCAAAGAAATATCTCTGTAACTTTCCCAAGTCTGAGGGTTAAATTTAAAATATGCAAAATCCAAATTAACCAACTCCTTAAAAAGGGTCCCAGCCCAAACGGAAAAGCTCATTCAGTTATTCATTTCCCGCTCTCTCACACACTCAGAAGAAGAGCGAGCCAGAGAGAAAGAAGATGATGAGTGCAATGAAAGGGTGGGCCTTTGCTCTGGTGGTGATCTTCTCTGTGCTTCTGTCATGGAGCATCCCAAGAGGCGAGTCAGAGAGAGCCTTTCTCTCTTTCTCCTCCCATGAACCACTGGTCAAAGTGGTTTCTCTGGCGTCTGCGGATGGAGGCCAAGATTTCTTCATGGAGATGACAGATTCTGTTGCAACGAACATCGAGTACGATTTCTACCGCGATACATGCCCTGAAGCTGAGACCATTGTGAGGTCTACGATGGCTCAGATTTACTCCCAGCACAAGAATGTCTCTGCTCAGCTTCTGCGCCTCTTTTTCCATGATTGCTTCATTCAGGTATACCAAGATTCTTCTTTTCTTTATCTTTGAGGTTTTTTTTTTTTTTTTTTCTCAAATAGGTCCTCTGCTTTTAATCTTGATTGTACTTTTCTGCATCTGTGTGGGTTTCCTGCTTCTAGTCTTGATGGTTCTTTTCTTCATCTATGAATGGCTTTTGTTTGAATTGCTCTGGGCTTTTAATCTTTGTGGTCATTTCCTTCATTAGTGTGGGGTTTTCTCAAATAGGATTTGATTGCTTTGGGTTTTCTGCTTTTAATCTTGGTCGTCCTTTTCTTCGCTTGTGTGGGTTTCTCAAATGGGTTTTGATTGCTCAGGGTATTGGAATCTGATTCTGATGATTCCGATTCTTGTCTGCAAATTAAGCTAGTTTTTGAGGTATATGCTTCTTTTGAATGTTTCTCAATTTGATGTTGTTATTGGTTTCTATGAATCTTGAAACTCTGGGTTGTTTTTTTTATGGTTTTTAACACTTGAGAATCTGAAAATTCTCATATGGGAATGTTAAGCTACAATGCTATAAGATGATTTCGGCATGATATTTATGAGTTTTTCTGAAATGGGTTTTCGTTTCTTTGAGGCTTTTGTCTCTAACCTTAGTTTCCTGTCTTTTTAATCAAGCATGTATTGGCTCTAACCTTTGTTGGGCTATGATTACCTTACGTGGGTTTCTGTCTAATTCCATCTGTCTTTCTTAATGTTGCGGGGTTTTTGAATCAGGGTTGTGATGCTTCAGTCCTCTTGGATCACAGCAATGGGAATAAAAACCATTCCGTAGAGAAGCAGGCCGTGCCAAATAAGACCTTGAAGGGATTTGATAAAATTGATCAGATCAAGGAGGTGCTCGAAAATGTTTGTCCTGCAGTGGTATCTTGTGCTGACATTCTTGCTCTTGCCACTAGAGATGGCGTAGTTCTGGTATGTTTTACTGCTCCTATGAATCTTGACGTATTCTTTCCAGTTTTGATTTTCAGCGTTTGATCTTCTAAACAACCTCTAAGGCAAAAATTTCCACTTTCTTCTCTTTCCATTCCATCTAATTACTATTAGAAAAAAGAACTAAGAGAGAGAAGTAAGAAACCAAAACCGTCACACATTTAGTTGTTCAACTTTTGGTGCTTGTGAATTAGTAGTTGTTCACCAACTCTTTTGCTGTATTCTTCTCTGTAGCACTTAACTGTATTATTTGAGTGGAAAAGCTACATACTGCTTGTTTCAGTATTCTTCTCTGAGTGTTTGTCCTATCTAAAATGACAGGCTGGTGGTCCCTTTTATCCACTTTTCACTGGTAGAAGAGATAGTGCCCGCTCCTATTATGATGAAGCCATGGCTGAGATTCCAAAACCTGATGATAATATCACTCAGACACTTCATCTGTTCTCACTCAGAGGTTTTACTGACAGAGAAACCGTCAGTCTTCTAGGTACTCAACTCATAAATTCTGTTCCTTCTTCTTCATTTCTTTATGTTTGGAGCTGAAATAGATTAACCAGTCTTGACATATTCAGCTGATTTTTTGTTTTGTTTCATATCTGAAGGAGGGCACAACATTGGGAAGATTGGATGTGAGTTCATTCAGTCTCGCCTTCACAACTTCAGGGGGACAGGGAATCCAGACCCAACTGTTTCTCCTAGTTTCTTCAATGAGATGAGAGTTTTCTGTGAAGACAATGGTAACAGGAAGAGTAGCCAAGGATCACCCATGGCGTCTCCCATAGCATCCTCCACGGCAGCCCCCATGGCAGCATCCATAGCATCATCCCCAATGGCATCAAGGGGCATGAGTGAGAAGCCTGCGGGGAGGGGGATGCCATACTTTCAGCAACTCTCATCATCTGTATCGTCTGGGGCAGGCTTTGACACTCATTACTACCAGAGCTTGTTGAGAGGCAGAGGACTTCTCTTTGCTGATCAGCAATTGATGGCTAATGAGAGGACAGTCAGATTGGTGAGAGCTTATGCTTCAGACGATGGATCAACCTTTAGGATGGACTTTGCCCGGGCAATGATGAAGATGTCTAACCTTAATGTTCTCACTGGATCTCAAGGTCAGGTCCGATTGGAATGCACTCTGCCAGTCTCTAGCTAGCTAGTTCTTACCTGACAGAATCCAACCGGGGGCCATGATGGAGATGGAAGAAAATTTCTGTTGAAATATTTGTTCCCTCTGGTTGCACAGTAGAGAAACTTTTAGCCATGTTAGACCACATTCATTCCTTTAGCCATCTTTAATAGTCATGTTCATTTGTGAATTGTTAGTATGTGCAGATATATAGCAGCAAGCGAAGAGAATGTTAATCCCATTCCCACCTTCCCTATGTAGAGTTGAATTTTTCTGATTGTAAATAACTCAAGGACTACTGTGATTGTTTTCTTTTCTTTTTCCCATATACAAGATTAGGTTTCATATATCATTTTGTTTTTTTTAATCATGGTTTCTTTCTTTTCTTTTTTCTTTACTAATAGATACACGAAGAGACCACTTACTTTATTAAAGTTGACTGACCGTTGACTTTCTTTGTTTTGTTTTTAAATAAATTGTAATTAAAGTTGAATTACAATTTTATCTAACAACAAAGCCTCTTTGTAATTTTTATTTTATTTTTTTATATTTCTAAGCTGGGTATAATTAGAAAACTAACCAAAATTTGCTTTCCATTACACATTGTAGAGGTGAGAGAAACGCATGCTAGTCTGAATACCTACAGAAACAAAAAAAAAATGAAATGAAATGCAAATGCAGATGTAAATGTTTGTCAAACTGCTAAGAAAAAAACAAGAGTACTGCTAAACGAACCCTAAAATTAACTGAGTACACCCTACTATCAAACTATTTATTGAATTACTAATTTACCATAATATAAATAGACCAAAAAGGATATATTGAATTGTGTACCCCAATATGTACACCATCCTTAAGACTTGACGCATGTCCATTGTTATAACTATGGTCAACTCTTTAATTTTAATCTTTTAAAGTATTTAAAACCAAAAAATTAAATTAAATTTTAAAAAGAGAAAAAAAGCTCTCTCTCCTTCCCGATCCACCCCACTCTGAGATGAGTTGAGATATTCTGTCCCCAAATTCCCAAACTACCAAATCTCCCTAAATTAGATTGAAAATCCACACCTCTCTCGAAAGATTGAAGACAATATATTTAATTAAGAATTAAAATCTTTGTTTTACTACTTGAGCTTTTGAACCCATGCCTTCAAACAAATTGACTTAATTTTTAACATACAACTCGAAATCCCAGTTTATTTTTGTATGCATAAAACTTAAACAATCAAGGGAGCTTTAGTTTTAAACCATAATATAGTTTACTAATTTAGTAGAAAGAAATACAATTTCATCTAATTAGCATAAGGCCAAAGACCAAAATGAGTACCCAATTTTACAAAAATATCATTAAAAAATATCAAAATTACACACAATACCATTCCTTCTAAGGCAAGCATACTATGCCACATGTCCACATCTAGCCAACCACCACCGCCGGCCACCTCCGACCAGCCGCCGCCGGCCACCTCCGACCAACCGCCGCCGGCCACCTCCGACCAACCGCCGTTGCCCCTTATTCACTTTAAAAAAAAAAAAGATTTTGTGTCATTAAAGGGACTCGAACCTTGACCCTCAAAGGAAGAGGGCTCACTCACAAACCACTACACCAAACTTGATTTTGTAATATTTATTCAATTATACAATATTTATATAAACGATCAACGGTTTTAAAAATTAAAAAAAAAATCATTTCACCACATATTCACATAAAAACTGCAAATAAAAGCAGAAACTGAAACAAAAATACAATGTAGATATCAATTATATATATATATAAATAAAATAAAATTTATAGAAGCAAAATGGAGGAACCAAGATGAAAGTACTAAAATGGAAACTGCGATGCAGAAACAGAAACTGCAATGCAGAAATAGAAACTGCGATGCAGAAACAGAAACTGCGATGCAGAAACAGAAACTGCGATGCAGAAACAGAAACTGCGATGCAGAAATAGAAACTGCAATGCAGAAACAGAAACTGCAATACAAAAATAGACACTGAAATGCTGAGCCTGGGCAAAAATGCTCAGCTCTAAAGTTAAACAAGAGAAACTGCAATACAAAAATAGACATAGTTTTTTTTTTAAAAGTAAAAAAACCAAAGTTGTTGAAGAGGCTGTGACTCACATATTTTAGCATTCCAAAGTTGTTGAAGAGTCTGTTGGAGATGCTTTTAGCATACCATAACAAAATGTCTTCATCCTTTCACTTTAGAAATATACAGTAACAAAAAGAAAACTAATTTATTAAGCTGCACTGGAGGTTATAGAGATGTAAAAAACTATATCTGAAGACTAATATTTAGCATATTCAAATGTTTGAAAGTAAATCACAACATTGGCTTAAACTAACCACAGAGGGTCCTCATTCTTTTCCCACCCCATGTGCATTATTGTAAACTTCGGGAAGAAAAATAAAACAAAAAACAAGAGAAAGAGTTCATAAAAAAATGCTCAAAGAGTAGTATTTCTTGGAAATCACAATCCCCAACCATCATATGCCTCCAACTCTTCTTAAAATGAACAAGCAAACCTTATGCATATTTTTCAGCAGTAGAGAAACAATATATGTTAACAATTAAATTTCACAAGAACCAGTGAAGGCCAAATAACTGCAGAATAAGCAAATGGTAATCCCAAAAATTGAATAAAGAAGATTGCAGAGGATATATTACCCAAGCCACAAAGAAATAATCTGAGCAATTGCAATCTTCAAATAACCAGAACCAAATGGATAAACTTGCCATTTTAGATATTCAAACTATGCACTTGATATTGAAATGCTAGTATGCCCAACCAGAAAAGAAACTAATGTCGAAGTAGTAATCGTATAGATACTTGTATCAATACTAGTAGTAGCATGCTATAACAAAATGATCTAAGCATGCACCAAAAATGACAGAAGATACCATATTTATGTTGCTACTGGCTCATCGTTGCAATTGAAAACATAAGCTTAACAAACACTTACCGACAAAGGATAAGACAACCAAAATGCATGCGCCCAATTCAACAGCTCTACGGCTTCCCATCTTAGTGACAGCTAATGTGTGCACATTTTCAGTTAAACTTGTGGAGCCTGTTCCAGTACCCCATAGACCAGCCAAGACATTAGAAAGACCTTCCAGACCAATCCCTCAACTAAGAACACCAGGGGTTGGAGGTCTGGAAGCTACCAATAACGAAGATGCATGATATGAGCCAACCCGACATGTTCATACACAAAGCAAATTCAGCAACCAAAGGAATCAAATAGCATTGCATGACAAATCAAATAAGCAGCTTGATGGAACAAAGAATAATGCCTAATGTTGTAACTAATAATTTAGTATTAGTACGGAGTTGCTGTTAGCTTGCATTCCTACACACTACATTGTTACAATTTGCAATCTCTTCAATCTCAAAGTTCTATGAGAGACTAATGAAGATGAAAAATGACCAAGACTTAGTCTAGAACTAGTATGTATGTCCAAACCTTCCATTCAGGCAATCAAGCAGAGTTCAAAACATATTTATAAATGTGAATTAAAGCCAAATCATTTCACCCCACACTAATGACAAGGCTGGCCTAACAAATCTATTGTTACAGAAACTGAACTTCACGTGAGAAGAATCTGATCTAGAAAATTGAAATAACGGATCTATTGTTAGATCCATATAGGCTGGCCTAACGGATCTACAAAATTGAAATAAGAATCTGATCTATAAAACACATACCTCACTAGATGAAAAACAGAGCTTTGCCTGAGAAGAAGGAAGATGAGAGAGAGGGTGTCGTTGTCGATGGAGCAAATAAGGAAGAGGAGAGAGAGCGGGTGTCGTTGTCGTTGATTGAGCGGAGAAGGAAGAGGAGAAATAGAGGGCATCGTATCTTCGATGGAGAGAAAAGGGAAGATGAGAGAAAGGGCGTCGTCATCGATGGAGTGAATAAGGAAGAGGAGAGAGAGAAGGGCTGAGATCTGGTTTTAAACAAAAGGGTAAAATTGTATTTTACCTTTATAATTTAGACAGGCCCAACGAATCTAGGTCTCCTCTTTGGCCTAATCCAAAATAACAATTCTTTACTAGGTATTAAAACCCAAACAAAAATGCCCAATGTCTCAAATACTAATTAGTAAAGTTAATTATGTCTAATACCTAATTTTCCTAACAATCAATAACACAAACCAGTTGGTGGTGGTTGCACAGGAGAGAGATAAAAGAAGAAGAAGAAGAAGTAGGAGAGAGAGAGAGAGAGAGAGAGAGAGAGAGAGAGAGAGAGTTTTGTTAAAATATTATTTTATTATTATTTTACTTTATTTGTTTATTTTAAATACTTTAAATGATTAAAAATTAAAGAGGGTGTACCAGGAGTATTTTTTGTAGTTAAATAAGGTGTACTTAGTTAATTTTATATTTTAATTTAAACATTAGGGTGTACTTAGATTGTAGGGTGTACTCAGTTAATTTTAGGGTTCATTTAGCAGCACTCAAAAATAATTACTTCCTAATCCAAATGCAAATGTTTGTTTGTATTGTCACCAAACGAAATATACCTGTGCGAGGGGCTCATAGCTAATATCATTTGTACACACTGCCGAAACCACCTTCCCACTGTAGCCCGGTAAGGTTTTTATTATAAATAAATAAAATTAAACCTGGGGCCCACAATCTGGTCCACTTTTGCTTTTTATTTTGTTTCAATGTATTGTGTTGTGTGGTTTCCTATTTAATTAAGAAATATAGTTTGATATCAATTAATCTTAGTTGGTCCCACATTCATCCTAATCTAGCTAAAATTCCTAGTCAATCCAAAAAAGAAGAAGCATATATATGAAACTTAGTCCTAGGGTTCCTTGACCCCAAAAAAAAAAGACCTGGGGGTTCAAAAGAATACCTGCTACTGCGTTCTCTTCGCAACAAGATGGAGAATGAGTTTCTAGCAGATTCCATGATTGTCTACATTGAAAAAGAATTTGTTGATAGTATCGATTCAGATGTAATAACCAAAAATTTCAATTCTACTCTTTATGCTAAATCTTATTGAAAATTAGTCAAAGCTGTGAATCAGCGTGGTTTATATGATTTAATATCTACTTTTATTTTAGCTAAAAATTTTAGTTAGGCTACCCGTAAAAAAATTTATGGTTCCGGCATTGGTTGTATATACATGCTTGTAGCATCTTTGCATTTTGGTCACTTTTAAAAAAAATTTAATGTTTTATTTATATTTTTTAAAAAAAGGGGTTTTCAATGAAAAGTGGCCGTGCTAATTTTAGTTGTGAAAGGTGCCTAAATTGGAGCGCAGCAATGAGCTTTAAAGCAAGCAAAGGGCGATCTTTTCTGTGAGTCTTGAAATGGAAGCAAATATAACTTCATCACTTTTGTTTTTCTTTCTTATAAATTCACTGTCGAATTGGTGATATCTTTTTTTCTTGTTTGTTTTGTCATATTGGGTTAGCCAGCAACATTAGAATTTAGAACCCATAAATGTTGAGTGGGCGTGTTGGACAAGTCTTGCCCGTCTTTCCCGTCTTTCTTTATTTTAGCGCGTAAATTATTGCTTTGGGAGCCAAAGTCAAAAAAATACATTAATACCTGAGTATGCGGTTAGTGTGTTTGGTAAAGAACCATATCGACTTTAATTAATATATAAATGTGTTTACGCACTCCTTGCCTACTATATATGAATCACGTTTTGAGTTCAAACTTATTCAAGCATAATGGATACTTTGTATTCAAACTTATTCAAGCCTCGCTATATTTCTCACTTTTTGCTCCTTTTGTTTTTGGTATCTTCATATCTCCACACCCATGTGAGATCATGCATCGAGGAAGAGAGAAGTGCGCTTCTCAGTTTTAAACAGGATCTCAAGGATCCCTCTGGAAGGCTTTCTTCTTGGGTGAGTCTCGATTGCTGTCAATGGGAAGGGATTTCATGCACCAACCGCACCGGTCAAGTGGCCAAGCTGAACCTCCGGAATCCATATCCATATTTGATATATGAATATGATGATTTGATGAATGAAGATCTTGCGTGGGATCAGTTGGCTTATAAGCAGTCTTGCTTGGGGGGTAAGATAAATCCTTCTCTGCTTAGCTTGAAATATTTAAATTATCTGGATCTAAGCTACAATGATTTTGATGGGATTCACATCCCTAAGTTCTTTGGGGAGCTTAAAAGTCTGAGGTATCTCAATATATCGTTTGCATCATTTTCGGGAGAGATTCCCCCTTCCCTTGGTAACTTATCAAAATTGAACTATCTAGATCTTGGCCTCTCCTTTTCTTATGGACCCTTATTAGAAATGCATTCCACAAACTTGAATTGGCTTTCTCATCTCTCTTCCCTAAAATACCTCAATCTCAATAAAGTGGATCTTAGCAGCACAGGAGTTATAAATTGGTTTCATGCTGTTAACATGCTTCCCTCGTTATTGGAGTTACACTTATCTCATTGCGGAATAGAAAGCCTTCCACTATCACTACAGAAGATTAACTTCACCTCACTTTCGGTCCTTGATTTGTCAGATAACATAGTTAATAGTTCTTCATTTCCCAGTTGGCTTTTCAATCTCACTAGCCTTAGAGAACTTGATTTATCTGGGAATTATTTCCGTGGTCCATTTCCAAGTAAACTTGCAAGCCTCAAATCTTTGGAATACCTTGATTTATCTAATTTGGGACTTCAAGGTCAGTTTCCCAAAGTCATTGGAAACTTGTGCAAACTAAAAACGTTAAGTCTTAGAGGGAACGATTTTCCTGGTGAGGGGATTGAAGAGTTTTTGAGGTGCTTGTCAAATTGTCCAAATAATACAATAGTAGAGTCACTAGATTTTTCTTATTGTTCACTGGAAGGCCAACTGCCAGCCTCCTTAGGAATGTTAACAACTTTGCAGCATCTCAACCTTGAGGTAAACCATTTTTGGGGCTCAATTCCAAAATCTATTGGAAATCTGTCTTCCTTGAAAACAATGGACCTCTCTAATAATCATATGAACGGGTCCATTTCAGAAAGCTTAGGAAAACTCTCCGAGCTAGTTAAACTAGATTTGCGGGAAAATCCATGGAAAGACATTCTAACTGAAGCCCATTTGATAAATCTCACAAGATTGAAATATCTGTCAATATACAGTGATGACATAGAGAATCCCATGTCCCTCATTTTCAACATGGCTTATGATTGGGTTCCTCATTTTAAGCTCCACACAATTGAGATTGCCAACTGTCCCATAGGTCCGGGTTTTGGGCTATGGCTTCAATCTCAAACTGAACTATCTAGTGTTACTCTTCGAAATACTTCCATCTCGGATTCCATACCAGAGAAATGGTTCTTGAAGATATCTTCCCAACTCCAATATTTGGATTTATCATATAACCAAATCTTTGGAAAGCTTCCATTCCATTTGAAGTTTCCACATATTTCAGATATCAATTTAGGTCATAATCAATTTGACGGCCCACTTCCACTTTGGACCACAAGTGCCTCCTCCTTTGATCTTGGAAACAACTTATTTTCCGGGCCAATTCCTTCCAATTTCGACCAAGAGATGCCCACGTTGAGAAAATTGGTTCTTTCTGGGAATCGTTTGAATGGTACTCTTCCACCCTCCATTTGCAACATAGAGTATTTGAAACTCGTTTCGCTAAGCAATAATCAATTATCTGGACAAGTCCCTCAAGAGTGGAGTTTGTGCAGCGGATTAGAAGTTATTGATGTGGCACACAACAATATTTCTGGTAATATTCTGAGTTCATTGGGTAACCTAACGTCTCTTCAAGTTTTAAAGGTGAACAATAATAATTTTGGTGGTGAAATTCCTTTTTCTTTGCAACATTGCACTTCTTTGAAGATACTTCATCTTGGAGGCAATAAATTCACCGGAAAGCTACCTTTTTGGATTGGATCAAATGTATCCACATTGCAACTGTTAAGCCTGCAATCCAACCTTTTAAGCGGGCATATACCCCATCAATTATGCAATCTTCCCTACCTTCACGTCCTGGACCTTGGTCACAACAAATTTTCAGGGACATTTCCAAAGTGTTTGAAAAATATGACTTCTCTAGCCCAAGCTGATGCTAAAAAATATTTTCCGGATGATTCTATTTACTATGACTATGGTCAATATGGACGAACAACGATAACGTCAAAAGGGAAAGAACTAGAATACGGAGATGTCAAATTAATCTATTGGGGAAGCATCATTGATCTTTCGTCAAACAATTTTGAAGGCGAAATCCCTGAACAAGTGGGAAGTCTTGTTCAATTGAGTACATTGAACTTGTCAATGAATCGATTAACTGGAGAGATTCCTTCAAGCATCGGAAAATTACGTTGGCTTGAAACTCTTGATCTTTCACAAAACCACCTTTTAGGACATATCCCTCAAAACTTTTCTTCTTTAACGTCCCTATCTCACTTGAACTTGTCCTACAACAACTTAATTGGAAGAATACCTTCGGGCAACCAACTCGAAACCCTCAATGATCCATCTATTTATGAGGGCAACCCGTCACTGTGTGGGGCTCCCCTTTCAACCATTTGTCCCGGAGATGACACACATGGAAGAAATACTTTTCATGCAGAAGATCATAATAAAGATGATAACGAAGGGTTTTGGTTTTACGTCAGCATGGCACTTGGTTTCATCATAGGCTTTTGGGTTGTTTGTGGAACGTTGGTCCTAAAAAAGTCATGGAGGTATGCCTATTTTAAATTCTTTGACAACGTGAAAGAGAAAGTAGCCTTAACAATTGCATTGAAAGTAGCTCGTTGGCAAGGGAGATTATGATACGCAGAGAAAATAAAATGTGCATGCGTGTTCTGATGGGCTACTGGTCTGCATGTTGCTGCTTAAGCTTACTTTTGGAACTTTTCTTAGCTTTTAAATTGTTGCTTTTGCTAGTTTTTTTATTTGGTTTGGTGTGGTGTGTTTTGTATTAGTGCTTTCCTCACTTTGTGTTTTGGGTCTCTCACAAGGGGCTTTGGTTCTTGTCGTCCCTGGTAGGTTTTACTCTTTTTTCACTTCAATAAATTTCTCTCGTGCCGCCGAGATTGTCAAAACAAAGAAAAAAAAAACAATAACAATATGCATGTGTGCTTCCTTTTATCGTAACTAATGTAATATGCACTAGCCGTTGATAAAATAAATCAAAAGAACTAGGATGGTAACTTTACATTTGTTTTTTCTATTTTCACTCTTGTCTATCTTACAAGAAATGAAGTGAAAAAGAGATGCTTTTATTTATGAAACCATTGGTGCATTTACCGATCATCAAATTTTGAAGAGTCTCTCGCTACCTAATTTCATCCCATCTCATTCATAGTTTGCTTAAGCCGCATGGTACATGCTGTATATCAAGTTAAGGATGTGCTCATGCGAGAGCTAATGTTGATTTTTGGTCTACATTTTTCTTGCTTTAGTTTTTTTGAAGGTGCCTTTCAATATAGACACAGTCAACGCAAAAAATGTTTGGAAAAACCCTCCTCTTATAGTTACTGAATAAAAACCCCATTTTTATTTATTACTTAGTTTTATAAATATTTTGCCCTTGAAGATAAATAATGAAAACAAATTAAAAGTTCTATATATATATATATATATTTTCTAGAATTAATAAAAGTGCTTAATTTGATGCATTTGTTACTCCCAAATTCTGAATTTGAATTTTAAACATACACAAAATCAAACTAGACACTATATAATGCACATAATTAATACACAAAATCAATTTGAATTTGATGCATTTTTTTTTTAAACATACACAAAAAAAAAAAAAAAAAAAAAAAAAACACCCTACAGATGCCAAAATTCATATGCCTCTTTGGTAGGTAGACTAATACTACGTCAAAAAAAAAATCTACTTATATAAGCATGGTAAATAAATTGATCTAGACAAATTTCTTTACCATAACCATCTATAAAGAGAAGCAAAAAGTACGAGAAAAAAGGTAAATGGGAAGACGAAAGAGAAAAATAAAATAAAAGAAGAATAAGAAAAATGATAAAGGTGCCAACGTGAATGGACTGGATCAGATTAAAGGCATCTCCCAATCTTGACAGGAGCAAAACACTCATACCTTCTCTGGCAGCCGCAGCCTCCGCATGGGTAGGAGGAGAGGATGTTTTGGGAAGCAAATGACCCTAGCTAGCCCCCGTACGTGGGAAAACATACCTATCTGGCATATTGATTATTATGAACCATAAATATCGGCTGACTCATCAGCTCAATATGGTAAATTTGATGATGTGGAAAGGTAGTGAATGGGTTTACATTGAAAATTGTAAATATAGGTGGGTTATTCATAATAAACCTTACTACTTTGGGGTTTTAATCTAATTTTCTATTTTTCAAATTTGAAGCCCAAAGCTGAAAGGGTAATGCTATGCTTACCACATAAATCTACCATATTTTAATACCATCTTATATGGCAGCTGATGTAGACAACCACCTCCTTAAAATTATATTAGTTCTTTTTTAAGAAGATAATATTTTCTATATTTTTCTTTAGTTAAATTTTAAAAAAGAAAACTAAACCCTACTGAATTAGAGACCATTTTTCATGTACGTCTCTCTGCCTCCCCCAATTCCCTTTCTCCCTCCTTCCTCTCCTCCCCATCGCAGGTGCTTCGCCAGACTTCTGCCATCGGTCCGCCAAACTTTTGCCATCGCTCCGCCAGACTTGATGCTCCAAAGTCAGACACTTTTGCTGTGAAATTCTCATCTAATAGTATATTAGCAGTTTTCACATCACCGTGTATGATTGGCATGAAAGTGTCGTGAGGAAAGTATGCTAGCTAGGGCTCCTACCGTATTGGCTGCTATCTTCAACCGCTTTTCCAATGAAAGTAGTGATTTTTCGCCTTCTTTTACATGAATACGCTAATCAAGACTGCCATTTCTGATGAACTCATAAACCAATATTGGTGTTTTGGTCATTAAACAACAACCTAGGAATCTCACAACATTATTATGGTTGATTTGATAAAGAACAGTCATCTCGTCAGCAAATTGGTTCATATATCATTTTGTTTTTAATCATGGTTTCTTTCTTTTCTTTTTTCTTTACTAATAGATACACGAAGAGACCACTTACTTTATTAAAGTTGACTGACCGTTGACTTTCTTTGTTTTGTTTTTAAATAAATTGTAATTAAAGTTGAATTACAATTTTATCTAACAACACAGACTCTTTGTAATTTTTTTATTTTTATTTTTTATATTTCTAAGTTGGGTATAATTGGAAAACTAACCAAAGTTTGCTTTCCATTACACATTGTAGAGGTGAGAGAAACGCATGCTAGTCTGAAAGAAAATGCAAACAAAACAAATTAAAAAAAGGGTAATGCTATGCTTACCACATAAATCTACCACATTTTAATACCATCTTACATGGTAGCTGTGGACAACCACCTCATTAAAATGATCTTAGTTCTTTTTTAAGGAGATAATATTTTCTATATTTTTCTTTATTAGTTAAATTTTAAAAAGAGAAAACTAAACCCTACTGAATTAGAGACCAGTTTTCACTGCCTCCCTCAGTTCCCTCTCTCCCTCCTTCCTCTCCTCCCCATCGTAGATGCTTCGTCGGACTTCCGCCATAGCTCCGCCAGAATTAGAGACCAGTTGTTACATAAAGAAGCCACACGCCCAATTGATGACCAAAAACAAATTGCCGCCCCAATTGACGACCAAAAACAAATTAGCCCCAAGAACCAATTTGCTGACGAGATGACTGTTCTTTATCAAATCAACCATAATAATGTTGTGAGATTCGTAGGTTGTTGTTTAATGACCAAAACAACAATATTGGTTTATGAGTTCATTGGCAATGGCAATCTTGATTAGCGTATTCATGTAAAAGAAGGCAAAAAACCACTACTTTCATTGGAAAAGCGATTGAAGATAGCAGCCAATACGGCAGGAGCCCTAGCTAGCATACTTTCCTCACGACACTTTCATTCCAATCATACACGGTGATGTGAAAACTGCTAATATACTATTAGATGAGAATTTCACGGCAAAAGTGTTTGACTTTGGAGCATCAAGTCTGGCGGAGCGATGGCAAAAGTTTAGCAGACCGATGGCAGAAGTCTGGCGAAGCACCTGCGATGGGGAGGAGAGGAAGGAGGGAGAAAGGGAATTGGGGGAGGCAGAGAGACGTACATGAAAAATGGTCTCTAATTCAGTAGGGTTTAGTTTTCTTTTTTAAAATTTAACTAAAGAAAAATATAGAAAATATTATCTTCTTAAAAATGAACTAATATAATTTTAATGAGGTGGTTGTCCACATCAGCTACCATGTAAGATGGTATTAAAATATGGTAGATTTATGTGGTATGTTCGCACCACTTTGCAAAACCCAAGGGAGGTGTCGTATAGCAGTGTAGCTCGGAAGTCCGAGTGTCGTATCCACAGAGAGCAGTGTAAAGAAAATAACAGAGATGAAAAAGAACAAGTATGATTGAGAGGTAGATTTATGCAAGATTTGATTTAGAGAAAATCTAATTGATTAAAACACTAAGGCATTGGGGTTCCACTTTTAACATAAGCATGCAACTCTTATTAATTTGATCCACAAAATATTTTCCATTGTAGTTGTTCAAAATAATTAAAGCTCTTTTTAATTTCCTTTAGAAGTGTTCTAAGCATAACTTGTACCATTGGCAACAAACTATCAAAAAATAATCTTCATCAAAATTCTATTAATCTTTAGCAATTCTCTTCTCTTTTAAAAGCATGAAAGTTTTTACTACACAATGGGAAAAACATGATTGAACCCATGAAATAGATTATCAAACATTCATCAATTAATTAAAAAGAAAACTACAAATTCCATTTGAACAAAACTACAAATTCACATTAAAGCTTAAGTTTGGATCAAACTAATAAAAATTACACACTTATATTAAAAGCTTTCTCCCTAGCCTTAGCTAGGGAGTTAGTTCCCCATAAAATAAAACTAAAACAGAAATTTAGAACTAGAAGAATTGGAGGAAGGAGAGAGAGCTCAAGAGAAGATTGTGAGCTTGGGTGTGTTTACAAGCTTGGGAAACCTCACTATTTATAGGCCTAAGGAAGTTGAAAATCTGAATTTAGTATGGTTAATGCATACAACACTTGTATTATAAAATCTGAATTGGTTTCTGCACTTCACCAATAAATCCCACCAGCAGCCCTAGCTCATCTTCATGTCACCATGACCAAGCTTCCAACCAGCTCATCCTGAAGTCAGCATGACCAGCAACTTCAAGGGCTTACGAATTGGGCTTCTCTTAAGCAAATTATGACTTTAAGCACTCCAAATTGAAGTTCAGAATGTCTTCTTTCCAGCCATATGTCATTTGGGCCAATCCAAGGTCGGAGGAAGAAGTTAAGGCCAAAACAAATTGCTAACTCGTTTTGCTCGTTGACAAAATCCATCCTGAGCATGGTTCTGTGTTTGCTAGGTAACGGACTCCAGATTTATCCAATGGGGCTGAATTTTGGATATGTTATAGTATACACCCATTAAAACAACTTTCATGAAGAATGCTGCCTCATCCGAGCTGTGTAGGTTGCTGAAACAAAGCTTGCAATATGACCTACGAAACTGGACTGGCAGGGGGCTGTAGCAAAAAATGAGTTTGTCTTTAAGCTCTTCTTCCCTTCATCCAAATCAGGCCTTAACATGCTTGAATTGCATGAATTATGCTCTCTTGCTCTTTTGGCCTACAAAACACACAAAGGGAGGCAAATAACTCAGAATTATAGGAAACTAAGCAAAATAAGTAAGTAAATTGGGCATGTATATGTATGAAATTATGAGCTTAACATGGTAAGCATAGCATTACCCTTTTCTTTACCTGTATGACACGATTTCTTTTCTTTTCTTTTTTCGCTTTTGTTGTGGAAAGCTTGCGGAAACCTTCTCCTTCCAAGTTACGCTATTTTTTAATTTTCCATTCACCTCCTCCTAAGCTAAAGTTGGTTTAGTTGGCCTTACGAAAGGCTTTTTTTTTTTGTATGGGTAAAAATACAAGTCTTTCGTTAAAGAGGCAACAAGATGACATGAGAACAGAAAACACAGCACAATACCAACATACGTTCTCTAACAGCAAAGATGATAAGGAAAAATGCTTGCAAACTTGTAGAACGCGTTGGTTAATGTTCTCTAGTAAAATAACCATTGACTTGTAACCTTGTAGAAGACGTTCAGATAAATTTATGCATGCTCCTTGCCTTGCCTCCTATATATGAGTTCACTCATTGAGTAGCCGTCTACAACAAACAAATTGAGAGAAACTTTATTTGCATCATGGATACTCTGTATTCAAACTTATTCAACCCTCTCTATATTTCTCACTTTTTGCTCCTTTAGTTTTTGGCATCTTCATATTTGCACACTAGCAGAAACTTGTGTTTCTGTTTGGTTGATAGAGTTCCAAGCACTAGTAGTGTGAGATCATGCATCGAGGAAGAGAGAAGTGTGCTTCTCAGTTTTAAACAGGATCTCAAGGATCCCTCTGGAAGGCTTTCTTTTTGGGTGGGTCGCGATTGCTATCAATGGGAAGGGATTTCATGCACCAACCGCACCGGTCGTGTGGCCAAGCTGAACTTCCGGAAACCATTTCCGTATGTCAGTCGGTATGTTGAGTGGGATGAGTTGAATATTTGGAATCCATATCCATATGTCAGCCATGACGAAGAGTGGGACAAGTTGGCTTAATTATAACCAGTCTTGCTTGTGGGGTAAGATAAATCATTCTTTGCTTAGCTTGAAATATTTAAATTATTTGGATCTAAGCTGCAATGATTTTGATGGGATTCACATCCCTAAGTTCTTTGGGGAGCTTAAAAGTCTGAGGTATCTCAATATTTCCTCTGCATCATTTTCGGGAGAGATTACCCCTTCTCTTGGTAACTTAATTATCAAAACTGAACTATCTTGATCTTAGACCTCTCCTTTTCTTATGTACTTCCGCCATTCGAAATACATTCCAAAAACTTGAATTGGCTTTCACATCTCTCTTCCCTAAAATACCTCAATGTGAATCAAGTGAATCTTTGTTGGATAGGAGTTACAAATTGGTTGCATCATGTTAACATGCTTTCTTCCTTACTGGAGTTACATGTATCTGATTGCTTGATTGAAAGCCTTTCACTATCACTACAGAAGATTAACTTCACCTCACTTTCTGTCCTTGATCTGTCATATAATTCCTTCAATACTTCTTCATTTCCCAGTTGGCTTTTCAATCTTACCAGCCTCAGAAAACTTGATCTAAGAAAAATTCTTTTAAGCAAAAATTCTTTCGGTGGTGCTTTTCCCGGTGAACTTGCGAGCCTCAAATCTCTGGAATACCTAGATTTAACTGAGTTGGGCCTCAAAAGGTAGAATACCCAGTCATTGGAAATATGTGCAAACTAAAGTTTTTAAGTCTTAGTAGGAACGCTTTTTATGGTAAGAAAATTGAAGAGTTTTGGAGGAGTTTGTCAAATTGTCCAAATAATACAATAGCATTAAAATCACTAGATTTGTCTGAGTGTGGGCTCGAAGGCCAACTGCCGGTCTCCGTAGGAATGTTAACAAGTTTGTAGCATCTATAGCTTTCGGGGCTCTTACTTTGGGGTTCAATTCCAGAATCTATTGGAAACTTGCCATCCTTTGAACACTGGACCTCTCTTATAATAATATGAACGGCTCCATTCCAGAAAGTTTGGGAAAACTCTTCGAGCTAGTTGAACTATATCTGCATGCGAATCCATGGGAAGGCATTCTAACGAAAGCACATTTCATAAATCTCACCAGTTTAAAAGCTATTTCAATATTCCATTATTATGGAATAGAGAAGCCCACGTCTCTCGTTTTAAATGTGGCTTATGATTAGGTTCCTCCTTTCAAGCTCCAAGTGGTTGACATTAGACATTGTAGAGTAGGTCCTGGTTTTTAGGCATTGATTCAATCTCAGACTGAACTAGTATATGTCAGCCTTCGTAATACTTTCATCTCGGATTCCATACCAAAGGAATGGTTGTCGAAGATATCTTCACAAGTCACATATTTGGATATATCTTATTACAACTTCAGTGGAAGGCTTCCATTACAATTGAAGTTCCCAAAGCTACAGAGTATCGTATTGGTTCATAATCAATTGGAAGGTCCACTTCCACTTTGGCCCACTAATGTCAATTTCCTTGATCTTCAAAGCAATTTATTTTCCGGCCAAAATTTAGACCAATTGATGCGCAATTTAGATGTTTCTGATAGTCATTTGAATGGTACTATTCCGCTCTCTATTTACGACGTGAAGGATATGGAAGTCATTTCGCTAAGACACAATCAACTATTTGGAGAATTCCCTCAACGGTGGAGTTTGTGGAGTGGAATACGCATTATTGATGTCTCACACAACAATCTTTCTGGTAATATTTCGAGTTCAATGGGTATCCCAAGTTCTCTTGAACTATTTTAAGGTGAATAATAATAATTTTGGTGGTGAGATTCCTTTTTCCTTGCAAAATTGCACTGATTTGGGCATACTTAATCTTGAACACAACAAATTCACTAGAAACCTACCTTTATGGCTCGGATCAAACTTATCAACATTGGTATTGTTACAACTGGGATCCAACCTTTTAAGGGGGCATATCCCCCATCAATTATGCAATCTTGTCTACCTTCGCGTCCTAGACCTTGCTCACAACAACTTTTCAAGGGCCATTCCCAAATGTTTGCAAAATATAACTTGTCTAGTCGAAGGTAATGCTGCATGCCATAGTTTCACCTTGTTGTACGATACATATTATGGAAAAACAAAGGTAACGTCAAAAGGGAAAGAACTCGAATATGGAGATTACAAATTAGCCAATTGGGGAAACATAATTGATCTTTCGTCAAACAATTTTGAAGGTGAAATCCCTAAACAAGTCTGCATTCTAGTTAAATTGGATACATTGAACTTGTCGATGAATCGATTAACTAGAAAGATTCCTTCAAGTATCGGAAAATTACATTGGCTTGAAACTCTAGATCTCTCACACAACCACCTTTCAATACGTATCCCTCAAAACTTTTCTTCTTTAACCTTCCTATCTCACTTGAACTTGTACAACAACTTGATTGGAAAAATACCTTCGGGCAACCAATTTGAAACTTTTGATGATACATCTATTTATGAGCACAATTCATTACCGTGTGGGGCTCCTCTTTTAACTGTATGCCCTGAAGATGACACAATAACAGGACAGACTTTTCCTACAGAAGATCACAACAAAGATGATAACGAATCGTTTTGGTTTCACGTTAGCATGGCACTTGGTTTCATCGAAGGCTTTTGGGCTGTTTGTGGAACGTTGGTCTCATGGAGATATGCCTATTTTAAATATACCGTATTTATTCAATTGTATAAAACTATTGTGTTGTCTTTTCGGTGTTTGGCCAAGAAGTACTCCAAAATTTACAACAGAAGCTACAATTGGATTCACTGCAAAAACTCTGTTCCAATAATTTTTTATTTTTTATAAAAAGAATATTTAAATAATGTGTTCCCGTACTCCACACAAAGGAAAATATTTGATTGGGTAAGCCAGCATGTTAGAACCCATAAATGTTGGCTTTTCATATTTGATTTGGTTTGTATGTGTGTGTGTGTGTGGACAAGTAAAATGACAATGGTTTTTGCGGTTTGTTGGGTCAAAGCACATATTGTGAACCAAAATATCAAAGCATGCAGACTTCTTTTTTGTGTAGAATTTTCCACACGTTTGTATGAATAAACCATTGTCTTTGTCTAAATAATTTGACTCAAAATGAGTCCTTGCGCCTTACCAAGAAGCCAACTTTTCTCTATTTCTTGCAATACGCATTTTGGAATTTGGAAGCATGACCTGTGAAGGTCAATGCATGCCATTAGCAAACGGATGTTTTTTTTGAAAAGAAAATTGTAAAAATCCGTGATAATTAGTTTAACTTAAGATTTCATTTTGCATCCAAATTCCGGAATCTAATTATTGGCTAATAATTCACATGTAATAAACTATAAGTACATTATTACGCGTGTGCCATGGCTACTCACTAGGCACCTCTTTTCGCCAAATACGAAAAACCATTTTCCGTTTTTCCATGCCTTGTTTTCTTCTCCGCTAGCTAAGGTAAGGTCTCAATCTTGCTCTACACAACTTGGAAAGTGTCAAACTACTGAGAAAAATACAATTACTTCCTATTCCAAATGCAAATGTTTGTTTGTATTGTTACCAAACGAAATATACTTGTGCAAGGGGCTTGTAGCCAATATCACTTGTATATACTGGCGGAACCACCTTATGTGTAGCCCAGTAAGGTTTTTATTTATATAAAAAATAAATAAAAATAAACCTGGGGCCCACAATTTGGTCCACTTTTATAGATTTTTTGTAAATTCCTTTAGCTAGGCTGCTTTCTTTTTTGGTTCACATGCCACTTTTGCTTTTTATTTTATTATTTTATTTTGTTTCAAAGTATCGTGTTGTGTGGTTTCCTATTTAATTAAGAAATATAGTTTCACTTCAATTAATCTTAGTTGGTCCCACGTTCATCCTAGTTTGGCTACAATTCCTCGAAAATTCTACCATGCGCGTGGCCCATGGATGCGCCAATTATATGGGCCATTGGACGAGTTGTTCTGGGATGTGGGGGAATCTACACCATTGATAGTCAATGACCGGTTAAATGGGCTCTGCAGGTAAAAAAAAAAAAGAAAAAAAAAAAGGAGAAATCTGAAAAGAAAGAAGGCTTTCGTGCGACTTCTATCTATTCCTCTTCTTGTCATTTCTATCTCTTCTTCTTCATCGCACGACTCATGTCTCCCTTCTTCTTGGCATGATCAGTCTTTTTTCCATGGCTACTCTCTCTTCTTCAGTTGGGCTTGTTAAAATGAAGGTTTGATTATTCAAGAATAGAAGAAAGGAAGGGAAGAGAGAGAGAGAGAATAGGGAGAGAAATAGAAGAACGAAATCAAAGCTTCTGTATATTTGTCAATCATTGGAACAGTACAATTGTAAGCTTATATATTCTTAGCTTTTTCTTACTAATTAAGCACTATTGTTGACTGGCTTTTCTGAATTTCTAACCACTTCACATGATAGCATAAAGCTTTTTGGTTCGAACGACGTCAACTGGTGGATATCAATTTGTCGATGTTGAAGTCACTGTGGGTACAAAAAATGCCAATTTGTTTTGAGGGTTAATGGGTTTTTGTTTTGCTAAAAAGAAACCCATTGTAATTTGAGTTTTTTTTTTTTACAAACAAGAACCCCAATTTGATTAATCTCGAAATCTTTCTCTTCTTTGATGTTGGACAGTGTCGTTGTTGAAAATTTTGTCTCATTCCAAAAGCATTGGGTAGAATTTCTTAATTGCAATGATATTCTGCGCTTTGACATTGAGTTAATCTTCAATTGATCTTCGTCAAAATTGTTGTATTATACTAAAGTTTGGTATAAATGTTTAGGTGTTCAATAACCAAATCGTATGGGGGTTTTTGCAATTTGTGTACGTACTTGGCATGTAATTGGAAAGTGTTTCCACTTTCAGAATGCAATTACCAACTGAGTAGCCTGTTATTACAATTAGTGTAATGAAATGGCCATGATATTAGTAGCCTTGCATTTTGGTAATAGGAATGCAAGAGGTACTTCGATATGTCATTTTTGAATCCAATTACCAATTGTTTAGTCCGATTTTTCAATTAGCCTATTCTTCAATTTTGAGAATAGATATACAATATGTGATTTGGGGATGCAATTGACAAACAGGTAGTTTTAATTGCATTATAGTCTTGCAATTGACAAAAAGAGCAGTCTCTTTGCATTCTTGTCGCGCAATTGCCATTATATATGCGCAATTATGAAACGTACAATCTCTCATTAATGACTAATCATTCATAATTCATTACTCATATTACACTGTTGGACATTTGTGTTCCATTATATTGTAAAATCAATCTTTAATCGCGTAATATCGTAATTTACAAACATAAGGACATCTAGTACAATATTAAGGTAAAGTGGAACATTCGGAAGGTAAATTGGGTCCTTATACTTGTAAACATTGGACAGTTGTGTTCCATTATATTGTAAAATCAATCCTTAATCGTGTAATATCGTAATTTATATACTTAAGGACATCTAGTATAATATTAAGGTAAAGTAGAACATTTGGAAGGTAAATTAGGTCCATATACTTGTGAACACGGATGTTTATGATATTAAGGTCTCATATTACTCTACATTGGACAGTTGTATTCCATAAGATTGTAAAACTCATCCTTAATCTTGTAATATTGTAATTTACAATGATAAAGACATCTAGTACAATATTAAGGTAACTTAGGACATTTGGAAGGTAAATTGGGTCATTGTACTTGTAAATACGGATGTTTACAATATTAAGGTCTCGTATTACTCTATGTTGGATAGCTGTGTTCCATAAGATTGTAAAACACATCCTTAATCTTGCAATATTGTAATTTACAAAGATAAAGACATCTAGTACAATATTAAGGTAACTTGGGACATTAGGAAGGTAAATTGGGTCCTTATACTTGTAAACACGAATGTTTATAATATTAAGATCTTATACTACTCTATGTTGGACAGCTGTGTTCCTTAAGATTGTAAAACTCATCCGTAATATTGTAATATCGTAATTTACAAAGATAAAGATATCTGGTATAATATTAAAGTAACTTGGGACATTAGGAAAGTAAATTGGGTCATTATACTTGTAAACACAAATATTTACAATATTAAAGTCTCGTATTACTCTATGTTGGACAGTTGTGTTCCACAAGATTGTAAAACCCATCCTTAATCTTGTAATATCGTAATTTATAAAGATAAAGACATCTAGTACAATATTAAGGTAACTTGGGACATTAGGAAAGTAAATTGGTTCCTTATACATGTAAACATAAATGTTTACAATAGTAAGGTCTTATACTACTTTATGTTGGACAGTTGTGTTCCATAAGATTGTAAAACCCATTCTTAATCTTGTAATATTGTAATTTACAAGAATAAAGATATCTAGTACAATATTAAGGTAACTAAGGACATTAGGAAAGTAAGTTAGGTCCTTATACTTGTAAATACAAATGTTTACAATATTAAGGTCTCGTATTACTCTATTTTGGACATTTATGTTCCATAAGATTGTAAAATCCATGCTTAATCTTGTAATATCGTAATTTACAAAGATAAGGACATCTAGTACAAAGAAAAATGACCCCCAATACAATGTTAAGGTAAGAATGAACCTTGGAGGAGTAAATTGAGTCATTATCCTTGTAAACAAGATGGTGGTTACAACATTAATTAAGGATTGGTATTTTACAAAGATAGACATACCTGTTCCATTACATGGTAAAAGTCATCCTTAATCTCGTAATAACGTAATTTACAACAATAAGGAACCCTTGTATAAGAATAAGGTAAGCGTGGACCTTGGTGGAATAAATTTGGTCCTTGCGCTTGTAAACACAGGGGGTTTACAACATATAAGACTTCCTTTATATTGTTATGGACACAGGGGTTCCATAAATATATAAAAGGGATCCTTAAACCTATAATAGCATAATTTACAAAGGAAATGACCCCCAATACAATGTTAAGGTAAGATTGAACCACGGAGGAATAAATTGAGTCATTATTCTTGTAAACAAGGTGGTGGTTACAACATTAAGGATTCTTATTGTACTAAAATGGACATACTCATTCCATTACATTGTGAAAGCAAACCTTAATCTCGTAAAATCATAATTTACAACAACAAGGAACCCTTGTACAAGGATAGGGTAAGCGTGGACCTTCGTGGAATAAATTTGGTCATTGCGCTTGTAAACACGGGGGGTTTACAACATATAGGACTTCGTTTATATTGTTATGGACACAGGGGTTCCATAAATTGTAAAAGGGATTCTTAAACCTGTAATAGCGTAATTTACAAAGGAAATGACCCCTAATACAATGTTAAGGTAAGAATGAACCTTAGCACTGTAAATTGAGTCATTATCCTTATAAACAAGGTGGGGGTTACAACATTAAGGATTCGTATTATACTAAAATGGACATACTCGTTCCATTACATTGTAAAAGCCATACTTTGTCTCGTAATACCATAATTTACAATGGAAATGACCCCCAATACAATGTTAAGGTAAGAATGAACCTTGGAAGAGTAAATTGGGTCATTCTCCTTGGAGGAGTAAATTGGGTCCTTGTCCTTATAAGAACAAATATTTATAACAGTAAGCACCAACATTACACTATTACGGACATAGGCATTCCAGAAATTTGTAAACGATATCCTTACATTTGTAAATTACAATACTTTGGTTTTACATAAGGCGATTTTTTTTATGTTAATATTTAAGTATAAAGTAAAAAAATATTTTCCTTAGGTTTTGTGTGATTAGAATGATGAGGTGCACTGAAATCCATTGTTTTTACTTTTAGGTACTTCAATCATGGAACGGGAGAAATATCGAACAGGAGGCAGTAATTGCACACTGTTGTGTACCAATTACCAAACAGATAGTAGGATTTCGCACATTTGAATTACAAATACATAGGTACTGATTGTCAAATGTCAACATGGCATGGCTTTGATGTAGCAAAAGAAGGGCACTAGGGCTTTATGTCCTTGTAAGGTTTCGGCCCTAATCTTATAACTGCCAAACATGAGGCAGTAATTGCACATTGTAATGCGATTGGAATCCAGAAACAATAAATTACAGTCCCCCGGTTTGGCAATTACTATCACCCAATATGGTAAATCCGCTGAACACCAAAACATTGGAATCACCAATTGTCATAACTTGCAATACAAACAGAACCAAGACTAGCAGCACAAAATAAAGTTAACATGTGAACTTTATCAATTGTTCGTACATATGGTTACCCAAAAAAGTTAACATATTAACTTCACCAATTTGTTACATTTTCACACCTTATGCTAGTCTTAATCTATAATATGGATACCACAAAAAGGACACCAAATAGGACATTCGACCTAGATGTACAAAAGAAGGTGTCCTACCTAACCATGGTCACAACCCTTTGAAAACCACTTTACAAAAAAAAAAAAAAAAGTTGTCATGTTATACCATGGGCCATGGTATAACATGACAACTTTTTTTTTTCTCCTTCCAAAAATATAGGGTACGCACCAAAACCAATACCATCACAGCATTAGATCTATGCTCACAAAAATATATATTGGTCAATCATTATAGTCCCATTACCCAACCTTGTTAACGGCGCCGAGGTCTAGGTTGACCGCGGCCTATACGTGTTTCTGGTATAGTAACTTATGATTTTTTTTTTGTTTTCAAGTATAAACCCTCTTTCTTCTAACGGTGACATCTGGCACATCCTTTTTTTTAACCTCAACATTACCAATCTTCTTCCCCTTCGCCATAAAATCATATGCATTTTCCATCACTTTCAATGCTTCACTTATCATCACCTCACGCAATTAATTTTTTTCATTTCGCAGCAACTCAATAACAAGTCGCATCCGCTGTACATTAGAGTCATACTTCAACCAATATATATATATTCAGCGTTTCATTATGTATTAAATATTTTTACCATAAAAATGTCACATGCGCAATGCATACCCGGTCATGCCATAATTGACTATAATATTGCATGTGTCTTATGACAAAAATGCCACAATCCACACCATTAGGTTGGACGGGACTGGCCTCCAATAGGGACATAAAAGAAAGGAGGAGAACGTCCTCCTTGTCCCAAATACCGACAAGATGTCATCATGAGAAACGGAGTCTAGGTACAACAACTGTTGCCTGAACAACAACATAGTCGACATAAGTAACATCAATGTTTGTTCTCATGCTATCCACTTTCATGGAAATTTTACAATTTTTAATAATATGTTAACGAAATTAAATTCATATTAGGTTATCACCCATTATTTGTTAAATCTTTCAACTCATTCCATAGTTCGAACATCCAAGAATACAACATATTAAACAAAATAAAAAGTAGTCTTATCAAATAAACAATCGAAAAATAACATGTCTCATATGTTAATTGCCAACCAGGTGATATGAAATTGCATTACCCCTAGGCAATTTCATTTTTGTGCTATAATATATCACATTCTACAAATACTTAATCTTGTAAAGCATTTTTTACTAGAATAATGACCCATTTTACATCCCAAAGGTCCGCTATTATCAATTCTTTGTAATGTGGATCCATAACCTTGTAAAATGGTGATTTACAATATTATGGATTTGTTGAACCCTAACGTTGTAATCCATGAGCAAAACCTTGTAAATTGTTACCAAAAACTTGAAAGTTACGAGTCTAGGGATTCTCTTTACGACGTTAAGGTACCCTCAGTCCTTAATCTTGTAAAGCATTTTTTTACTAGAATAAGGATCCAATTTACATCTCAAAGGTCCACCATTACCAATTCTTTGTAATGTGGATCTATATCCTTGTAAAAGGCTGATTTACAACATTATGGATTTGGTGAACCCTAACGTTGTAATGTAGGAGCAAAACCTTGTAAATTGTTACCAAAAACTTGTAAGTTACGAGTTTAGGGATTCTCTTTACAACGTTATGGTATCCTAAGTCCTTAATCTTGTAAATCATTTTTTACTAGAATAATAACCCATTTTACATCACTAAGGTCCACCATTACCAATTTCTTGTAATGTGGATCCATATCCTTGTAAACATATGATTTACAACATTATGGATTCAGTGAACTCTAACGTTGTAATTCATGAGCAAAACCTTGTAAATTGTGACCAGAAACTTGTAAGTTACGAGTTTAGGGATTCTTTTTATAACGTTTTGGTACCTTCGTATCCCAAAATTGTAAAATTGGCCCTTAATCTTGTAAACCCTCAATTTACTAGAATAAGAACCCCAATTTACATCCCCATGGTCCGGATTTACCTATTCTTTGTAATTTGGATTCATATCCTCGTAAAATAAGGATTTACAACGTTAAGGATTATGAGAACCCTAATGTTGTAATTGTAGTACAAAAAACTGTAAATAACTACCTAAATTGTGTAACTTACATGTTTATGGATCCATATTACAACGTTTTGGTACCCTCGTATCCCAAAATTGTAAAATCTGCCCTTGATCTTGTAAACCCTCATTTGACTAGAATAAAGACCCAATTTACATCCTCATGGTCCGAACTTACCTATTCTTTATAATTTGGATCCATACCCTTATAAAATAAGGATTTACAACATTAAGGATTATGAGAACCCTAATGTTGTAATCGTAGTGCAAAAACCTGTAAATCACTACCCAAATCATGTCACCTACATGTTTATGGATCCTCTTTACAACATTATGGTACCCTTGTATCCCAAAATTGTAAAATCGGCCCTCAATCTTGTAAACTCTCATTTTACTAGAATAATGACCTAATTTACATCCTCATGGTCCGCACTTACCAATTCTTTGTAATGTGGATCCATGTCCTTGTAAAATAATAATTTACAACATTAAGGATTATGAGCACCCTAACATTGTAATCGTGGTGTAAAAGCCTGTAAATCACTACCCAAATAGTGTAACTTACATGTTTTTGGATCCACCTTACAAAATTATGGTACCCTCATATCCCAAAATTGTAAAAGTGGCATTTAATCTTATAAACCCTCATTTTACTATAATAAGGATCTAATTTACATCCTCATGGTCCGAAGTTACCAATTATTTGTAATGTGGATCCATATCCTTGTAAATGAGAATTTACATCATTATGGATTAGATGAACCCTAATGTTGTAATCCTGGTTCAAAAACTTGTACATTGCAACCCAAATCTTGTAACTTATAAGTTTTGGGATCCTTTTACCAATTTCTTGTAATGTTGAATCTATGTCCTTATAAAATGGGGATTTGCATAGGAAGCTAGGGGATTGGTAACTTTCTTCTCCTTCATTACCCCATTTTGTATTTTATTATGTTACAATACATGTATAAAAAATTTACTATTTTTGTTGAAATTATACATATTATATGTAAATACTGTATTTATGAGTGGATATTCTTATTTAATAATTTTTTTATGGATGGGAAAGGGGAAACCTATATAACAAGGATATGAACCAAAAATTAGAGGAGGATCATAAGGGAAATTTTTGTGGGAACATGAATATGAGGATGACAATGTATTAAATTATTTGTTTAGGCATAGAAATAAGTTTGTAAGAGCATATTTTGAATATGCTATGAGTCATATTCAAGAAATAATATATAGTTTTAGTTTTAAGACATTTCTCTCAAATTATTTTAGAATTAGCTTGAATATTCTAAAATTTTGTACATGAGAAGCGAATGAGATGTTAACTCAATCACTTTCTCCCCCTTCATTACCTCATTTAGCATTTTGTTATATTATAAACCAGCAACTAATAATGAACTGAGTAAAGCTACAATGAGGTGACATATCGAAATCAGAAGAAAAAAAAGAAGTCAAACAGTTCTCATAAAAAAAAAGTCTGAAATTGTAACTTTAGATTTATAAAAGTAAACAAATACCATTGCGAAATTCATAAGCATTTCATCGTGAGTCAAAAAGAATAAACTCAATTGAAAAATAACATGTCAAATCATATGCCAATTGCCAAACAGGAAGGACATAATTGCATGACTCTTACGCAATTGCGTTTGCTTTAAATATTAACAAAAAGTGGAAACTTGACAACTTGTATAACCGGTAACCAATTTTTTTAAAAATCTGGATGCATCACAAAGGACAAATGGTGCATGGGTGCACCTGGTGCACTATAGAAGGTGCCTGATTGTATATAGTTGTTCACTTTTTGGTTTTGCTTGTAGGTTTACCTAGCACAAAAGCAAGCAAGAACCATAGGGTTCTACGATGTCTTATTCCTAGATTCTGCAACTGGAAAAAACATTTAGGACGTCACTTCATGTAATATTTTCATTGTCAAGGTGCAATTGAAAATTTTCCTAGATTACTAGTAATGGCAGCTTTCTTTTTTCTTTTCTTTTTTTAAATTCTCTTTTTTATAATTATTTTTAGTTATAGTAAATTAATGAAAATAGCCATAAACTTAACATAAATTTTAACGCAGTTAGACGTAGATGGTGGATTGCAACATTTTTCAAAGTTCAGGTGGTAATAACGCACATGTCTAAAAGTTCAGATGATATTTACGCAAATTTCCCTAAATTTAAATTTATCCTATAATTTAGAGTTCTTTTCTTTATCATCATTTAACAACCTATGAAATATTAGTTGAGGAAACCTACCTTTGATTCAAATTTCAATAAAGACAGCTCTTGATTTATTGATTGACAAACCAAGTTCAAATCAAGCTCTTAATATAGTAACAAAATAAAAAATTCCCATCCTACATCAATATCAAACAGAGCTTATTCTAGTGAAACTCATTTATTTCTTTGCCTACTCATAAGTCCAAATCCAAATCCAAAAAGAGGCTTTGATTTTTACTCTTTTTTAAACAAAGCCTAAAGTTTTTATCTTATTCAGGAAACCTCTTGATTCTTTTTGGGTCAAGTAGATTGCTTTCATTGAAACCCTGAACAGAAGAAGCCAAATACAAAAGAAAGACTCAGAGAGTACAGAACGAAATCTTGACCGTTCATCTGCTCCTCTTCTCCTGACATGGACACCATCCAGACCATTGATTTCTCCACCAATCACAGCTCTAGTTCCCAGTTTCATGCAAGCACCAAACCTCCCCTGTTGTCCCATTTTACTGTAATACCCCCTTGCGTCCTTCCATTTCTAGGCCAAGAAAGGACCAGCTTTGTTCGAAAATAAAATTCATGCTTACAGACCCCAATTTGACCTCTCCCTTTTCAACTCTCTGGTCCTGCTCACCGTCACGAAGCTCTCATTGTGCTCTTCTGTTTTCTCTCTCTGCAAGTTCGCCATTTTTGCTGCTTGTAAGTCTCTCTGTCTCCCTATCACTCTTTTTTGCTGTTTTCTGGTGTGTATATGCATGTGTTGTATGATTTTTGTGTATGTGGGTGTGTGATTTTAGGGAAAAGAGCAAGCTTTGTGATGATTTTTCTTTGGTGAGAAAAATTGAATCTTTGGGGTTATCGTGATAGGCTATAGCTTCTTCTCTTTGCGGTTACATGTGTAGGTGTATATATATATACATATGCATGTGTTAGTGTGATTTTGATGTAAAAGAGCTGACTTTTTTTTTATAATTTTTTGGTGGAAAAGGTTCAATCTTTGGTGCTCATGGACTATAACGCGCCTGTAACAAGGAGGACACGGCTAAGTGAGGAGAAATACTGGAGGAAGTTATGCGAGATGAAGGCCCTAAAGATGAAAGAAATCCGCCAAAATCTGAGATGACAACTCTTCCACTTAAGTTTACTTTTCCATGGGAGCAGTCAAATGTACCAAAAAAGTCAGAGTGTGATCCAAAAGAAAAATAACTATGGGACGATCTTGAATTTGCTCTCAGAGCTTCTGAGATTGGTTCCCCTGATTCTAATGTGGTAGGTTGACATAAACAACATTGTTTGCACTATGCTCCTGGAAAGTACATTTTTGTTTCGTGCACAAGATGTTTTATTGTAAGTGAATGTTTGATTGGCAAGTTGAAAGTCAAGATTCACTCCCTATTGCTAACGAAGTTGAAACAGTAGCTAGCCTCTGTAGGAGAGGGGTTCATCAGCTTTTACTTGATGAAGAGATTGGACTCAGATGCAAGTTTTGCTCTTATTTAGATCAGGAGATCAAGTATATTTTACCAGACTTCGTAAGTCCTGCAACTGTCTTATGCATGTTCCTTTCAGTGAAGACTGATTATGTTAGCATTTTTCATTTGCACTAATTCTTAGAATCTAGTTATTATTATGACAACACTGCATGTAGAGCATTCTGTGTTGTTTGGAACATGCTTTAGGATGCATCCTTTGTTGGCAATTTTATCCATATAAGTTCTAGATTTAGAGACTTAGAGCAAGATCTTGCTTACCTAGCTGGGTCCATTATTTGGAATGAAACTATGACGTGTTGATGTTCCATTCCCTGTAACTTGAGTTGGCCAAGTTTGATTGGATCTGAGAGCAAACTCACTGTTCAAGTTATTGACCCAATTGGCATATTTCAACTATTATTTGTTATTATTAGATTTTTATTGTATTTGTAAATAGCTCTTGCATATGCTCGGACTTGATCATTGGTTTAGTTCATTTGGTTACTCAAAGCTTCTGGTCTTTAACTTGACAGTAATTATTCTTTGGTGTACTTAACTTGACAATGCTTTCTTTCTTTGATATTAAGAGGATCCTTCATCCTCGGATGGGGTTATGAGAACCCTAATGTTGTAATCATAGTGCAAAAACCTGTAAATCACTACCCAAATCATGTAACCTATATGTTTATGGATCCTCTTCACAATGTTTATGGATCCTCAATCTTGTAAACCCTTATTTTACTAGAATAATGACCTAATTTACATCCTCAAGGTCCGCAATTCATTGTAATGTGGATCCATATTCTTGTAAAATAAGAATTTACAACATTAAAGATTATGAGCACCCTAACGTTGTAATCGTAGTGTAAAAACCTGTAAATCACTATCCAAATAGTGTAACTTACATGTTTTTGAATCCTCCTTACAAAGTTATGGTACCCTCGTATCCCAAAATTGTAAAAGTGGCCCTTAATCTTGTAAACCGTCATTTTACTAGAATAAGAACCCAATTTACATCCTTATGGTCCGGAGTTACCAATTCCTTATAATGTGGATCCATATCCTTGTAAATGGGAATTTACAACATTATGGATTAGATGAACCTTAATGTTGTAATCCTGGTTCAAAAACTTGTAAATCGCAACCCAAATCTTCTAACTTATAAGTTTTGGGATCCTCTTACAATGTTATGGTACTCTCATATCCAAACTATTGTAATACCGGTCCTTAGTCTTGTAAACCATCGATAAGGACCCCATTTTATATCCTTAAGGTCCACACTTACCAATTCCTTGTAATGTTGAATCTATGTCCTTATAAAATGGGGATTTGCATAGGAAGCTAGGGGATTGGTAACTTTCTTCTCCTTCATTACCCCATTTTGTATTTTATTATGTTACAATACATGTATAAAAAATTTACTATTTTTGTTGAAATTATACATATTATATGTAAATACTGTATTTATGAGTGGATATTCTTATTAAACAATTTTTTTATGGATGGGAAAGGGGAAACCTATATAACAAGGATATGAACCAAAAATTAGAGGAGGATCAAAAGGGAAATTTTTGTGGGAACATGAGCATGAGGATAACAATGTATTAAATTGTTTGTTTAGGCATAGAAATAAGTTTGTAAGACATTTCTCTCAAATTATTTTAGAATTAGCTTGAATATTCTAAAATTTTGTACATGAGACGCGAATGAGATGTTAACTCAATCACTTTCTTCCCCTTCATTACCTCATTTAGCATTTTGTTATATTATAAACCAGCAACTCATAATGAACTTGAGTAAAGCTACAATGAGGTGACATATCGAAATTAGAAGAAAAAAAAAATTCAAACAGTTCTCATAAAAAAAGAGTCTGAAACGATAACTTAAGATTTATAAAAGTAAACAAATACCATTTCAAAATTTATAAGCATGTCATCGTGAGTCAAAAAGAATAAACTCAATTGAAAAATAACATGTCAAATCATATGCCAATTGCCAAACAAGAAGGACATAATTGCATGACTCTTACACAATTGCATTTGCGTTAAGTGTTAACAAAAAGTGGAAACTTGACAACTTGTATAACCGGTAACCAATTTAAAAAAAAAATCTGGATGCATCACAAAGGACAAATGGTGCATGGGTGCACCTGGTGCACTATAGAAGGTGCCAGAATTCCTAGTCAATCCCAAAAAAGAAGCATATACATGAAACTTAGTCCTAGGTTTCCTTGACACAAAAAAAAAACAAAACAAAAACTAGGGGATCAAAAGAACACCTGTTGTTGCGTTCTCTTTGCAACAAGATGGAGACTGAGTTTCTAGCAGATTCTATGATTGTCTACATTGAAAAAGAACTTGCTGACAGTATCGATTTAGATGTAATAGCAAAATATTTCAATTCTCTCAAAGATCGCAAGGCACAACTTGAATAGATACACTTTTAATTATGTTGAACATATATTTATTTTGATCATATCAATATTTTTTGTTGTTGCATTTAATATGTATTTGTTTTATGCTAAATCTTATTGAAAATTAGTAATAGCTATGAATTAGCATGGTTTATATGATTTAATGTCTACTTTTATTTTTGCTAGCCTACCCGTCGAAAAATTCATGATTCCGTCATTGCTTGTATATACATGCTTGTAGCATCTTTGCATTTTGGTCACTTTTTTTTAATTTTTTTTTATGTTTTATTTATATTTAAAAAAGAGGGGTTTCAATGAAAATAGGCCGTGCTAATTTTAGTTGTGCAATGTGAGCGTAGCAATGAGCATAAAATTCTCTGTGAGTCTTGAAATGGAAGCAAATATAAATTCATCACTTTTTTATTCATTTTTTTTTCTTTTTTATAAATTCACTGTCGAAATGGTGATATCTTTTTTTCTTGTTTGTTTTGTCATATTGGGTTGGCCAGCATGTTAGAACCCATAAATGTTGAGTGGGCATGTTGTACAAGTCTTGCCCCTCTTTCCCGTCTTTCTTTATTTTAGTGCATACAAGTTGGTCGATAGGTATCATTGCTTTGGTAGCCAAAATCAGTAAAATACATTAATGCGGGGGCACTAACCTGAGTCTGTCTGAGTGGACTTGCAAACTTTTAGAACACGTTACGCACTCCTTGCCTACTATTTATGAGTCACGTTTTGAGTGGGATCTGCAACAAACAAATTGAGAAGACTTGGTTTGTATACCAAATGTATACTTTGTATTCAAACTTATTCAAGCCTCACTATATTTCTCACCTTTTGCTCCTTCTGTTTTTGGCATCTTCAGATCTGCACACCCGTGTGAGATCATGCATCGAGGAAGAGAGAAGTGCGCTTCTCAGTTTTCAACAGGATCTCAAGGATCCCTCTGGAAGGCTTTCTTCTTGGGTGGGTCGCAATTGCTATTAATGGAAAGGGATTTCATGCACCAATCGCACCGGTCAAGTGGCCAAGCTGAACCTCCGGAATCCATATCCATATTTGATGAATGAATTGTTGGAGTTGGCTCGACTAAACAAAGGAAAGAAGGAAGCAGCCCAGCATGCAGGCGCTCGAGCGGAAATTGCAAGCGCTCGAGCGGCAGAGGCATCTTGGCACAGGCGCTCGAGCGGATCGCGATTTCCTGTTTCAAAATAGGTTGGTTTTTGGCCTAGTTTTGGGAGGTTTTTTAGTTTCCTATTCCTTGGATGATTGTGCTAAAGGCCTATACATATAAATAGGTACTTTAGACTAGGGTTTAGTAGAGATTCAAGATATACAAACCTAGGGTGAGAGAAAAAGAGATCTAGAGAGAGAGAGAGAGAGAGAGAGAGAGAGAGAGAGAGAGAGAGAGAGAGAGAGAGAGATCAAAGGGAGTTCTTTATTGTAACCAAAGGGATTTTTCTCATACTAGTGAATTTTCTCGGGGATCACCGGAGAGGACGTAGGCATGACGCCGAACCTCTATAAATTCTTGTGTGTTCTTGTGTGTGTTTGCTTTTGTGGTTTCGTGTGCGATTTATCTTTGCGTAGCTTGTGTTGTGATTGTTGCGTAGTCCAACAACGACAAGGTCTTGGAAGTGTTTTCGCACAACAAGTGGTATCAGAGCCGCGGTTGCGGCGGGCGTTGGTTTTTGCCCAAGTGCTCTTATAACTTTAAGAGCGGCGGTGTGTTGAAGATGGCAGGCGATAAGGACAAAGAATGTTCCGGTACTAAGTCACAACGGGTATCAAGCACAAAGGTGGAGTTAAAGCCGTTCACCGGCAAGGAGAACTTCACGCTTTGGCAAAGAAGAATGAAGCATGTTCTTAAGCAGCAAGGTCTCAGCAAAGTTTTGGAAGGCAAGGAAAAGAAGCCGGTAACCATGACAGATGCAGAGTGGGATGACCTAGACGAGCTTGCTAGAGGATCCATCGAACAACATCTAACCGATGAGGAGTTGTGTAATGCCATGGAAGACACCGTAAAGCAAACATGGGAAAAACTAGAAAAGATGTTTGCGTCAAAATCATTGTCCAACAAGCTTTTCTTGAAGGAAGAGCTTCACTCTCTTAAGATGGAGGAGGGCGCAAGCATGATGAAGCACGTGAGCGCCTTTAATAGGTGTATTGCTGACTTGCAGAGAATGGATGAAGTTTATAAGTCGGAAGACAAGGCCATGATGTTGTTGACATCCCTGCCACCGTCTTATAAACACTTTCGCACGATGCTTATGTTCGGGAAGGGAACCTTGAAGTATGAAGAGGTCATGCAAGACATCCTGACGCACGACAGAATGGTTCAACGTTCCGATGGAGTCTCTCAAGGTGAAGGTCTTGTGGTCAAGTCTGGAGAGAGAGGTAGATCGAGCAAGCGTGAGGGCAAGAAGAGCAATAAGGGAAGGTCAAAATCCAAAGCGAAAAATGGTTGTTTCGAGTGTGGGTCAAAGGATCATTGGAAGAAGAATTGCCTTACATGGAGAGAGAAGAGAAACAAAAGGAAGAAGCCGGATGAAGCCGGGGTTGCAGAAGAGAGCGACGGTGAGCTTTTACTTACTAATAGCATTGTTAATACTGATGCACTTGCTATTACTTCCAGGGTTTCTGCTTCTGATTGGATTTTGGATTCCGGGTGCTCGTATCACATGTGTTCGAACAAGTCTTGGTTTGACACATATGAGACGGACAACGGCGGTAAAGTTATGATGGGGGACGGCACAGTTTGTAAAGTCGAAGGAACAGGTACAATCAAGGTGAAGATGTATGACGGTGTGGTTAGAACATTGGGTATGGTTAGGTACATACCTAAGCTGAAGAAGAATCTCATCTCCCTGGGTACTTTTGACAAGAATGGTTATTCGTACAAGTGTATGGGAGGAAAACTCATAGTTTCAAAGGGTTCACTCGCGATTGTGAAAGGGGAGATTCAACCTAACTGTTGGAAAAATGGCTCACCTAAGGATACAAGGTGGTTTTGGCGCTGAAAGGAAGATTTTGAATCTGCCAAAAAGCGACCGGTCGCTAGGCATTTGCGACCGGTCGTTTTGGAGCAGATTCGAAGTCTGGAGCCAAATCAACGAGCGACCGGTCGCCAGCTCTTTGCGACCGGTCGCAGGAAGCACAAGCGACCGGTCGCGTGACATTTGCGACTGATCGTCCTGGAGCAGATTCAAAGTCTGGAGGGAAAAATTCTGGCGACCGGTTGTCCGAGTCGTGCTGTGACGTTTTCTTACGTGTTTTCAACTGTGTTTTCGAGGGCTATCGCTTTCCACAAGATTTCAGAGGCTTCGTGGGTCACTTCTGAGGTAAAAGAGGGTTGACTACCTGCTGGATAGTTGGGAGAGCACTCATGGCTAATTGGTTATCTTATTTTGAATTATCTCCTCTCCATTTTCTGGTTTAATGGAGGTGGCTGAGTGGGATTCTATTTACCTACTTGATCTGACTTTTAGTCTAAGTGGTGACTAAAGGAAAGAACGTGGAGGACAAGCTGATATCTTATCTCTTGTCCATTGGCTTGTGTAGGAAATGGGGTGAAGTAAGATAACACAAGAGGAGAAAACAAGTTGTTTAATATGTAGTGGCAGAAGCTGGAAAACAGTGTGAGTTTCTAGTGAGAGTTTCAGAAAAACCAAGGGGGAGAGCAAGAGAGTTCTCAAAGTGTATCAAGGTGTTGAGCTAGGGTGTGAGAGAAACAGATTGTGAGGGTAGTGTTCTAAGGGGGTTTCCTTTTGTAAACCAAAGTTGTAACCTATCTTCATTAGTGAAATTTCTCAAGGTGATCACCAAAGAGGATGTAGGCAAATTGCTGAACCTCTACAAACACTTGTGTCATTTGTGCTTGGTTAATTTCTGTGTGTGTGTGTAAGACTCATCCATCATTGAGTTCTTTGTCCAAAGTCCATCAACAACAAGATCTTTAAGGGCAGTGAGTTAGTATTAATTCACAACACTAACTGCCTGTATCGACTATGTGGTACAACAGTGACCGGTGGAGCAGCTATATCTACCAAGAAGAACTCAGAAGATGATACTCAGCTTTGGCATTTGAGGCTAGGGCACATGAGTGAGTGAGCCATGCAAGAGTTGCACAAACGGAAGCTTCTAAAGGGCGTGCACAGTTGCAAACTTGAGTTCTGCAAGTATTGTACCATGGGGAAGCAGTCAAAAGTGACATTCAAACTGCAAGACAGGGAAAAGAGGAGCACGGGAGTGCTTGACTATATTCACTTGGATGCGTGGGGGCCCGCGCCAGTTAAGTCATTGGGTGGAGCTCACTACTATGTTATTTTCTTGGATGATTTTTCTAGGAAGGTTTGAGTCTATTTCGTGAAGGAGAAATCCGAGGTCTTCACAAAATTCAAGGTGTGGAAGGCAGAAGTAGAGAACCTAACAGGAAGGAAGATCAAGGCCCTTAGGAGTGACAATAGGGGGGAATATAAAGATAGCAAATTTCTAGAGTTTTGCAAGAGCGAAGGTATCAAGAGGCATTTTACCGTGAAGAAGACGCCCCAATAGAATGGAGCCGCAGAGAGGATGAACAGAACTCTCATGGAGCGTGAGAGGTGCATGAGGATTCATGCAGGCTTGCCCGAGGCATTTTGGGCGGAGGCGGTTAACCACGCTTCCTATTTGGTTAACCGGTCACCATCAAAGTATCTTGATTTCAAGTGTGCGGAAGAGGTATGGTCTAACAAGTCTATTGAGTATTCTATTTTGAAAGTATTTGGATGCAGTGCCTATGCTCTTATACCTAGTGATGAGAGAACTAAGTTGAAGCCAAAGTCTCTTGAAACCATATTCCTCGGGTTTGAGAGTGGTGTGAAGGGTTTCAAGTTATGGGATCCAGTGAACCGGATGAAGATACTCAGTAGAGACGTTGTCTTTGACAAGAAGACTATGCCTATTTTTAAAGTCAAGAAACCAGAGGTGAAGGAGAATGTTGTTGGGACATAAACAACCGTTACAGAATCATCTAGTAGAGTGTTCGGGGGTACTCCGAGTTTGCAGCCAATTGGAGACGCCCATGAAGCAGTGGAGTCCGACACTGAGGTGGAGCAATTTGGGCAACAACAACAGACTCAAGATAATGATGAAGAAGAGGCTCAAGATCAGGTGGAGCCGCCATCCATAGCAAGGTCCAGGCCCAAGAGAACCGTCAAACCTCCTCAACGGTTTGGATGGGAGACGGACGCAGTTCACTATGCTCTAAATATAAGTGAAGGAGACCCAACTACGTTCCAAGAAGTAGTTGAGAGTGCGGAGCGGGAAAGTTGGATGAGTGCTATGATGGATGAGATGGAATCTCTACACCGGAACTCCGTTTAAGAGTTGGTCCCTAAACCCAAAGACAGAAAGGTGATTGGCTGCAAGTGGGTGTTTAGGAAGAAGGAAGGAATATGTGAAAAAGGAGCCAACTAGATTCAAAGCTCGTCTAGTGGCTAAGGGATACTTACAGAAGGAAGGAATTGATTATGATGAGATTTTTTCCCCGGTTGTAAAGCATACTTCTATACGGTTATTGCCCTCCATAGCAGCACAGTGGGACATAGAGGTGGAGCAAATGGATGTGAAGACAGCTTTTCTCCATGGAGACTTAAAGGAAGATATCTACTTGAGTCAACCTCAAGGGTTCGTTGAAGCAAGTAAGGGAAATCTGGTTTGCAGGTTGAAGAACTCTTTGTATGGGCTCAAGCAATCTCCAAGACAGTGGTACAAGCGCTTTGACACTTATATGCTACAAATTAGGTATAGAAGATGTGAATTGGATTGCTGTGTATATTCTCATGTGTTCAAGGATGGGAAGATCATTCTGTTACTACTTTATGTGGATGATATGCTGATTGCGTGTCAAGATGTGTCAAAGGTTCAAGAGTTGAAGATCCAACTTGGGAAGGAGTTTGACATGAAGGATCTTGAACCGAGATGAGGGCAAGTTATGGCTGTCACAAAGCAAGTACATAGCTAAGGTACTTGAAAGATTTAATATGTTGGATTGCAAGCCCGTGTCTACTCCTTTGGCGGAGCACTTCAGGCTAAGTGCCCAAGAGAGTCCTTCTAGTGACAAAGAGAAGGATGAGATGAGTAAGGTTCTGTATGCAAGTGCAGTAGGGTGTCTCATGTACGCAATGGTTTGCACACGCCCCGACTTGGCTCAAGCTGTGAGTGTAGTTTCAAGATACATGGCAAATCCGGGCAAACAACACTGGAATGCGGTGAAGTGGATTTTCAGGTATTTGAAGGGCACCAAGAGGTTTGGGATTTTGTTTGAAAGACAACAAAGAAAGGCATGTGTGTTGGGATATGTGGATTCAGATTATGCAGGAGACTTAAACAAGAGAAGGTCCACCACAGGGTATGTTTTCGTTTGTGGTGGAGGACCGATTAGCTGGAGAGCGGGGCTACAATCAGTCACTGCATTGTCTACTACTGAAGCGGAGTATATGGCACTAATGCAAGCTTCTAAGGAAGCATTATGGTTGCAAAGATTGGCACAAGAGTTCGGGATAGCTCAAGACCTGGTGGTGATTAAGTGTGACAGTCAAAGTGCTATATGTTTGGCCAAGAACCAAGTGTATCATGGAAGATCCAAACATATTCATGTACGGTAGCACCGGATAAGGGATTGGGTGAATGATGGGGACATTACAATAGAGAAGGTTCATACAGATGAGAACAATTCAGATTGCTTGACCAAGCCAGTTACAGCTGAGAAGTTCAGACATTGTTTGAGCTTGCTTAATCTTGTTACATGCTGAAGATTGAGGTGGAGCTCTTGGGAGTTACTAGAACGATTTCTAAGAGGTTTGACGATGTTTTAGTGATCAATGGTTTTCACAAAGGTGTTTAGGATCGCCAAGGTGGAGATTGTTGGAGTTGGCTCGACTAAATGAAGGAAAGAAGGAAGCAGCCCAGCATGCAGGCGCTCGAGCTTAAATTGCAAGCGCTCGAGCGGCAGAGCCATCTTGGCGTAGGCGCTCGAGCGGACATGCAGGCACTCGAGCGGATCGCGATTTCCTGTTTCAAAACAGGTCGGTTTTTGGCCTAGTTTTGGGAGGTTTTTTAGTTTCCTATTCCTTGTATGATTGTGCTAAAGGCCTATACATATAAACAGGTACTTTAGACTAGGGTTTAGTAGAGATTCAAGATATACAAACCTAGGGTGAGAGAAAAAGAGATCTAGAGAGAGAGAGAGAGAGAGAGAGAGAGAGAGAGAGAGAGAGATCAAAGGGAGTTCTTTATTGTAACCAAAGGGATTTTTCTCATACTAGTGAATTTTCTCGGGGATCACCAGAGAGGATGTAGGCACGACGTCGAACCTCTATAAATTCTTGCGTGTTATTGTGTGTGTTTGCTTTTGTGGTTTCGTGTGCGATTTATCTTTGCGTAGCTTGTGTTGTGATTGTTGCGTAGTCCATCAACGACAAGCTCTTGGAAGTGTTTTCGCACAACATGAATATCCTGCATGGGATTGGTTGGCTTATAAGCAGTCTTGCTTGGGGGTAAGATAAATCCTTCTTTACTTAGCTTGAAATATTTAAATTATCTGGATCTAAGCTACAATGATTTTGATGGGATTCACATCCCTAAGTTCTTTGGGGAGCTTAAAAGTTTGAGGTATCTCAATATATCGTTTGCATCATTTTCGGGAGAGATTCCACCTTCCCTCGATAACTTATCAAAATTGAACTATCTTGATCTTGGCCTCTTCTTTTCTTATGAACCCTTATTAGAAATGCATTCCACAAACTTGAATTGGCTTTCTCATCTCTCTTCCCTAAAATACCTCAATCTCAATCAAGTGAATCTTGGCTGCACAGGAGTTATGAATTGGTTGCATGCAATTAACATGCTTCCCTCGTTACTGGACTTACACTTATCTTGTTGCGGAATAGAAAACATTCCACTGTCACTACAGAAGATTAACTTCACCTCGCTTTCGATCCTTGATTTGTCATATAACACAGTTAATAGTTCTTCATTATCTCACTAGCCTTAGAAAACTTGATTTATCTGGGAATTCTTTCCATGGTCCATTTCCAAGTAAACTTGCAAGCCTCAAATCTTTGGAATACCTTGATTTATCTCATTTGGGACTCGAAGGTCAGTTTCCCAAAGTCATTGGAAACTTGTGCAAGCTAAAAATGTTAAGTCTTGGAGGTAACGATTTTCCTGGTGAGGGGATTGAAGAGTTTTTGAGGTGCTTGTCAAATTGTCCAAATAATACAATAGTAGAGTCACTAGATTTTTCTTCTTGTTCATTGGAAGGCCGACTGCCAGCCTCCTTAGGAATGTTAACAACTTTGCAGCATCTCAACCTTAAGGTAAACTATTTTCGGGGCTCAATTCCAAAATCTATTGGAAATCTGTCATCCTTGAAAACAATGTACCTCTCTTATAATCATATGAACGGGTCCATTTCAGAAAGCTTAGGAAAACTTTCTGAGTTAGTTGAACTAGATTTGGGTGAAAATCCATGGAAAGACATTCTAACTGAAGCCCATTTCATAAATCTCACAAGATTGAAATATCTTTCAATATACAGTGATGACATAGGGAATCCCATGTCCCTCATATTCAACATGTCTTATGATTGGGTTCCTCATTTTAAGCTCCACACAATTGAGATTACCAACTGTCCCATAGGTTCGGGTTTTGGGGTATGGCTTCAATCTCAAACTGAACTATCTAGTGTTACTCTTCGAAATACTTCCATCTCGGATTCCATACCAGAGGAATGGTTCTTGAAGATATCTTCCCAACTCCAACATTTGGATTTATCACATAACCAAATCTTTGGAAAGCTTCCATTCCATTTGAAGTTTCCACAGATTTTAGAAATCAATTTGACGGCCCACTTCCACTTTGGTCCACAAGTGCCTACTTCTTTGATCTTGGAAGCAACTTAATTTTCGAGTCAATTCCTTCCAATTTTGACCAAGAGATGCCCAGGTTGAAAGAACTACTGTTTCTTTCTGGGAATCGTTTGAATGGTATTCTTCCACCCTCCATTTGCAACATAGAGTATTTAGCGATCGTTTCGCTAAGCAACAATCAATTATTTGGACAAATCCCTCAAGAGTGGAGTTTGTGCAGAGAATTAGAAGTTATTGATATGGCACACAACAATCTTTTTGGTAATATTCTGAGTTCAATGGGTAACCTAACGTCTCTTCAAGTTTTAAAGGTGAACAATAATAATTTTGGTGGTGAAATTCCTTTTTCTTTGCAACATTGCACTTTTTTGAGGATGCTTCATCTTGGAGGCAATAAATTCACTGGAAAGCTACAATTTTGGATTGGATCAAATGTATCCACATTGCAACTGTTAAGCCTGCAATCCAACCTTTTAAGCAGGCATATACCCCACCAATTCTGCAATCTTCCCTACCTTCACGTCCTGGACCTTGGTCACAACAAATTTTCAGGGACAATTCCACAGTGTTTGAAAAATATGACAGCCCAAGCTGATGCTGAAAAATTATTTCCGGATGAGTTTATTCAATACGACTATGGTTCATATGCGCAAACAACAATAACGTCAAAAGGGAAAGAACTTGAATACGGAGTCATATTAATCCAATGGGGAAACATCATTGATCTTTCGTCAAACAATTTTGAAGGTGAAATCCCTGAACAAGTGGGCAGTCTCGTTCAATTGAGTACATTGTGTTGAGAACCTAGGTTGAACACTTCACAAAACACGTAAACACACGTTTGCTGGACACTCAAACAACTGTGGCAATAAATAGCCTTACAAAGGAAAACTAAGAATTGGAAATAAGCATCCCATGTTTTACCAACCTAACAACGTGGTATATGACTAAAACAGAATCAAATCAAATAACTTATTCCTAAAGTATAGGACTTATCAACAGCAACTGAAACAGCCCTACAAACTAGGACAACTAACCCTTATAGCTAGGAAATCTTTAACAACTTCAACACATTGAACTTGTCGATGAATCTATTAACTGGTGAAATTCCTTCAAGCATCGGAAAATTACGTTGGCTTGAAACTCTTGATCTCTCACAAAACTACCTTTCAGGACATATCCCTCAGAACTTTTCTTCTTTAACCTCCCTATCTCACTTGAACTTGTCCTACAACAACTTAATTGGAAGAATCCCTTCGGGCAACCAACTCGAAACCCTCAATAATTAATCCATCTATTTATGATGGCAACCCGTCACTATGTGGGGCTCCTCTTTCAACCATTTGTCCCGGAGATGACACACATGGAAGAAATACTTTTCATGCAGAAGATCATAGTAAGTAAAGATGATAAGAAGGGTTTTGGTTTTACGTCAGCATGGCACTTGGTTTCATCATAGGCTTTTGGGCTGTTTGTGGAACGTTGGTCCTAAAAAAGTCATGGAGGTATGCCTATTTTAAATTCTTTGACAACGTGAAAGAGAAAGTAGCCTTAACAATTGCATTGAAAGAGAAGAAAGGTAAATAAATGGATCTAGACAAAAAGTCATGGTAAATAAATGGATCTAGACAAAAAGTACAAGAAAAAAGGTAAATAAGAAGACGAAAGAGAAGAGAGGATGTTTTGGGAAGCAAATGACCCTAGCTAGCCTCCGTATGTGGGAAAACATACCTATGTGGCATATTGATGTACATACCATATCGATGTGGCATAAAATGCAAGAGGCTAAAATAGGCACACACAAATAGGGCTCGTCAATGGGTCGGGCCGGGCCGGGCTTTAAAGAGGAGAGAGAAAATAGCAGGCCGGGCTGGGTTTTTTTAGAAAATTCAAAGCCCAAGCCCGACCCATGAGCCGGGCTTGAGAAAGCCCATCAGGCCGGGTCAGGCTAAGCCCAACGGGCCGGGCCAAAACGGGCCTACTTCAATCGAAAAAAATCATAAACTTAATCATAAGGGGATTTTAGTCCAAATTTGAGATTAAACTCACTTAATTCCAATATTTTCACATCAAACCAAATTCATAAAACACCTAATAAAGTCACACAACTTAAGAAGATTTTCTACAAAAATAATAAAACCAAGTATTGTTTTTGAGGTTATTACATAATTAGACCGTAATACGTTTTAAGAAATAATTTTAAAAAATAATAAGTATAAAAAAAAAAAAAAATTTAAAGGATGGTATGAATAAATATGCAAATGTTTGGTGATGTGTTCAAGAAAAGCATGATTATATTTGGTGGTACGATTATATTTGGTGATATGATATGTTGTTCATCTTATATATATATATATATATAATTGTTGTATTAATAATTGACACAAATTAAATTAATGTGCTAATCATCCAATTATAAAACTAGGAATGAGTAAAGAAAAGTAAATGAAATGAAACAAATTACATATGTGATTTAAGTCATATAATCCTAATCCTAAACTCTTATTTATACATAATTATATATGTATGCAGGCCTAACGGGCCGGGCTTTTGTGGGTGGGCCGGATTGGGCTTTCTTGGGCCTAATCGGGCCGGGCCTATGGGTCGGGCCAGGCTTCAAACACTCAAGCCCAAGCCTAGCCCGACCCAAGGCGGGCCGGGCCATCTCAAAGCCCATAATGGGCCGGGCCGGGCTTTTTTTCGATGGGCCGGACGAGCCCCCATCGGCCCATGAGCCCGCGGGCCAAATAATGAGGCCTATACACAAATATTGATTATTATGAACCATAAATATCGGCTGACTCATCAGCTCAATTTGGTAAACTTGATGATGTGGAAAGATGATCAATGGGTTTACATTGAAAATTGTAAACATGTGGGTTATTCATAATCAACCCTAGTACTTTTGGGTTTTAATCTAATTTTCTATTTTTTGAATTTGAATTCCAAAGCTGAACAGGCAAATGTAGGTCTCATTCTAGGTTTCACTTTTGTTTTTGTGCATGGTGACTGTAATGCTAGACTCCACACTCTTGTGCGCTCAATGATTATAAGCTATTGATGCATCTCATAATAATAATAAGTTGAGAGACTCACATGTTGTATGGTTATCCCTGACAACTCAAACTCCCCACAAGTGTATTGTAATATCAACATGCTAAATGTATTCCAATTTCCAGACGCATATAAATAATGCATTGAGTAATTTTATTGTGGAGATAATTAAGTCTGGTGATTTTGAATCCTCAAAAGTTGGAAATGCTCAAATATCAGTTGACAATGTAGACATAGGAGCAGCAGGTTTTGGCAATGTATATATGGGAAAAAAAAAAAACCAAAACTCTGAGACGTATAGCTGAGTGCTTTCATCTGGAACTTGTGAGTTGGGTCAAAAACAACGAGACAAGGATAGAGAGCTAGGACAGGATACATATGGATCATCATCAAATGAGAGGGAGAGAAGCTCCATTTATAGGCAAAAGGAATGAGCTCTCAACTTGTGGGTTTAGGATAGGTTGTCAGAATGCAGGCATATAAAACCAAGACTCTGGGTCTAGGAGGTTTTATACACGTCTTCGTTCTTCACGTATTCTTTGGAATTTCCGGGTGGGACACAATTTGGCGTTTTAATTTTTTCCTCCTATAAGTTTCAATTACCATAAACTAATCCATGTAGTTCTTTCAACTTGGACAAAATATAGAATCGTTAGCATTCACAACATATCTTGATTTTAATGAGTGATCAAATCCAATCTAATCATAAGCACCAAACTTGTCCTTAAAGATACATGGCTATGAACTGTAATTAATATAACATAGCAGAAGATTAAGGATCAGATAAGGAGAGAATCAATGTTGATTAGGAAACAACACTTGCCAGTGCAAGCTTTAGAAGAGCAAGAACAAAGAAACAAACATCATATTAGTACCTGGCCAGTGCCACCAAGGCTAATGGGCTGGACTGGCAAGATTTTTTGACTGCTGTTATCCTGTGGTTCACGTTCAAACTGTTTTTCCAAATAACTAACAGCCATCTCAATATCTAATAAAGTTCAGCTGTAGAAAATAAAATCCAAAGTTTTATTAGCTCATATCTAAATTTTCACAAACTCCTTCACCGGACACAATATATCATGATGACTTTAACTTTTCAAGCTCCATCACCGGACACAAGGGCATCGATCAGATCACCATCTTCCATTCCAAGCTGCACAAAGTTAAGTAGCAACCGAGAATCAATGGACACATTATTGAAAACAGAAATATATAGTGCTGGACTTTTAATTCCACAAGAAGCATAACTTTTGTTCAAACTGGCATTGATGCATCAAAGGGCATCAGCTAGTAAAGGAACAATCATTTCACCAACAATTAAATTACAGCTTGGTGACCTATCACGGATTCGATGGTAGTTGAACCTAAGCCCTGTTGGATGTAACACAAAGCCAACAAGCTATAACCTAAGCCCTGTTGAAATACAACAATAATCTACATTCACTACTACATTTTAGCGTTTGCGCGACGAATACAAAATGGTCGCGCAAAGAACAAATCTGTCGCACAAACAATAGAGCGACAGATATATCGTCGCGCAAAATCAGTCGCGCAAATACCGTCACGAAAGCCTTCGCGCGACAAAACTATAAAATATCGTCGCGCATAACCCTTCGTTGCGCCAATAGTTCAGGGACGACAAACATTCCGTCGCTCATTATTTTGCGCGACGAGGATACAGGCGTTGCAGGAACTATGCGCGACGACAATAATCAGTCGCACTACTGTTTGCGCGACAAAGTAACAGACGTTGCAAGAACATAATGCGACGACACAATTTCGTCGCGCAAAAAATATTGCGCGACGAATAAGGATCGTGACTCAAACCCTTGCGCGACAAAGATTTGTTTGTCGCATTTTCTTGAGGGGACAAATACTTCCGTCGCGCAAACCGAGAATTATTTTCGTTTAGGATTTATTTTTATGGTTTTTTATTTTTTAAAACGTGATTTGCGCGACGGGTCCTTTATTCGTCGCGCAAATATTAGTAATTAATTTTTTTTTTTTAATTTATGTGAAAAAAAGAATTTTGATTTATTTTATTTTTATAATTAAATCAAATTGCAATTGAAAAATGTAATGAAGAGAAAATAGTTTTTTAAAACATAATATAAATGTATATAATATACAAGAGAAATATTTAAAATGTAATTAAGAAAGTAAAAAACTAATTAAACAATGAAGCTAAATCTACTTCCTCGTCTGGCAAATGCGGCTCGGAGGTCTGGACATTGGGGACAGGGGCAGAGGTTTGGTGGCCATGCGCAGAGGTGGACGGGGGAACAAAAGATGGTACGGGAACGCCGGACTGGGCCATGGACTGTATAATCTGAGCCATCTGGGCCATCTGGGTTTCAAGCTGGGCCACCTTTGCTGTCAAAACACTATTTGACTGCGACGATGAACGGGATCTAGGTTCCCGCCGCCGGGCATTCCCCATCCCTCGACAGTATGTCCCTGGCCGCCTCCCCAGAGTCTGATCCAAGGTGTCCGTCAAGATCTGAAACCCCGCATCCTGTGGAGGAGCCACAGACTCGAGCGGCGTATCGGGAGGAAGCTGGGAGGCGGACTCCTGAAGAACCAACTGGCTCTTCTCAATCATGGTCGTCTGTTTTACATAACATAAAATATAAATAAAAATATTTATATAATAACTATGAAACTTGAACGCGTAAAATAATCATTAAAATTAAAGACTACTTACATGAAGGGACTCCGCCAACTCATTCCCAGGTCGAACATAAACGTCGCCGAAGACGTCAATCTCTGGGAATTTGGACCCCTCCTAAATTGAACAAGAGTATAAAAATGTTAGTACAAAAAAAAAAGAAATTAACATTAATGACATATTAAAAATTAAATAAAAACGACTTATTATTACCCGACGTCGCGCATCCATCCTATAGGAGAAGGGCCTGGAACCTGAATGATGGAGAAGAGTCTTCTTCTCCCTATTGCCCTTATTTGCTTTAGCCATCTTCTGTTATACAAAAATTAAAACGTATTATTTGAAATTGAAATGAAATATTAAAAAATGAAATAAACATTAGTAAGAAATGTGTAATAATTTTGAACTTAATATAAAAAATACCACATAATCAGCCTCCTGAAAATGACCACAGAGCCACTGCCAACTATCCTCCCGCCCCTCAAGCTCCTTCGGGCAACCCTCCTGAAGAGCAGCCTGCGGATCATCAAATGCCTGAAAGTGGTGGTGCAGGTCGCTCTTCCACTGCTTGTACCTATCAGCGAAGAGTCTGTTGATGTACCCCAACAACTCATCGTTGACATTCTCTAAATTGTAGTTCATCTACAATAAAATAATTACATACATTAAATATTTAAAATATATAAAATTGGAAGGAAAAACAATTAAAATGTAAGATACATACCGACAGGTGTCGACAGTGCTCCATTCTTGGCGCCTTTTTTTTTGCGCGACGAAAGGTTTAACTAGTCGCGCAAACTACCTTGACGCGACGATTAATACTGTCGCGCAAAGTTTACCGCCAAATAAATTTTTCCGCGCGTTTTCCCAGCTACTTTATGCGACGCTCTTTATTTCTGTCGCGCAAAATGTATTTTGCGCGACGATTAATTTTGTCGCACAATTTTGCGCTACGCTTTATGTGATCCGTCACGCAAAACCTTCTCGTGGGACGAATTATCCTCCGTCGCGCAAAAAACCGTAGCGCAAGGGCTAAAATGTAGTAGTGATTATCAACTACACGTAGTCTACCACTAATTGCACCAAGCTCTTTCGAGTTAAAACCGTACATGTAGAGGTCCATTGAGCATTCTCCCACCCAAAAGGTGATTAAGTTGGAGATAATATTTAGTTCATGCTTGGACTTAGTAGTGCGTCCCTACAAGGTCCGTGATACAACTCTAGCAACAATGAAATTTATTTTCATGATTAACATTCTAAGTAACTTTTATGAACTTTTACCTGCTCCGGAGTTTTGTTCTTCTCGAGTCGGACGCTATCAAACGTGAATTCTATTGATTTGGGGTCAAGGGAACGATTTTTACAGAATGCTTCCATGAGTTTTTGCAGTTTGGTGGTTCGTTTAATCCGGAAAAAAGTTTGAACTCCATCCTACACGTGGATCTCATCATATAACAAATGAATCCCATTAAACTACAGTGGATCTATTTATTCTAAGATGTGGCATAATAATTCAGTGATAATTTGGTGATATTCAACAGAGAAAACATGAAACTAAATAACGTACGGCGAGAAAACATGAAACTAATTTGGTGTTTCCTTTCCAGTACAGACTGGAAGGGTGTTTTAGTCAATTTCTAATCCAAATTTTGGCTAATGTTGAAATGTTTCTTGGAGAGAAAATATTTTCTCCATCTTATTAGTTCCTATACAAACCCATCAACCCCAAAGTCCCAGTAACCCTAATGGAAACCCAATTTCTTCCTTTCATTTAGTTATAGGAAAAGGAAAATTTGAAAGAAAAAACAAAAACAAGAAGGTTAAAATTTTTCAATAACACCACATGCAATGCAAGGAAAATGGTGGGGAGAATCAAACCTTGTTGAACTGAATTTTGACATTCACAGTGTCTTCATCAGGTCGACCTCCAGACATCTTAAGAGCTAGGGTTTTTCTTTTCTCTGTGTTGTGTTCTTGGGAGTTTTTTTTTTTTTAATGGTCTAAGTTCTGTTCTTGGGAGCTTGATCACGCAAAACTAGCTTTGTGTATTTGTTTTTTTTCTTTTCGTTTTTTGTTTTGTTTTTTTAAAGTTTTGTCTGGAAAAGGACATACGTACGTACATAGCTTTGAAGAGAAGAGCAGGTGAGGTTCAATAATAGATTTGGCAAAGTTGCGGGCTGCATGCAACTTCAGAGACTGACCCGTGACTTGCCCTCTTTTGGTAAATAAAATTATGGCTTCAAAAACATCAATAATACTTCAAAATTATTTTTAATAAAGGATTTTCAGTTTGAACTATCATGCTAATCATGCTAATTAAAGGTTTGGAGGGGGGAGATTGGGGGTTTATATGGTTGAGGATAACAGAATTGGGGTTTTGGGAGTTGCTGGGATCTAATGGAGGGGTTTTAGAATTATTGGGGTTGTTTTAATTTATTTTTAAAAAATACCTGGACCAAAACTACGTCGTTTTGGCCAGGCCATTTAACAAAAAATTCACTGGGCCCCGAAACAACATCGTTTTCACCAGCTCATTTTAAATATAAAAAAATCGCTGGACCAAAACGACATCATTTTGGACAGCTCATTTTTTTAAAAAAATTTGCCGGGCCAAAAAGATGTCGTTTTTCCCGACGTTTTTTTATATAAAAAAAAAAAGAGAAGCGCACTGCGATTTTTCTTCTTCCTTGCACAGGCTGCCATTTCGTTTAGCCCAAACAACAAACAAATGGAGGGCATCCATGGGGCTTTTAATTTGTTCTACTCAGTGGAATATTAAGTTATGTGCATCTCCCAGATATTCAAATAACCCCAATTCAAGAAAATTTGAGAACACTAATGCACATTCATCTACAATTGAAACAGAAGTCTTCACCATTACATTCAAAGAAACAAACCTCATAACAATTAAAAGGACAAACTACAGTAAACCCCTCAACCTATAGGGTCATTTACGATTACATACCCGATTTTGGGGACATTTACAATTACATACACAACGTCACGGAAAACCTACAAAATGCCCCCTCCGTTAGCGAGACCGTCAGGAAATCTGTTATCTGCTTACGTAGTGAATGTGGGCTCCATTTTTTTGATGACATGGACTTCCACGTGGACAAAAAACTAATAAAAAATTATGTACATGTTAAAAATAATTTTTAAATCATATTAAAATCATTAAAAAAATAAATTTAAAATAAAATAAAATCTCATCTCTCTTCTCCAACGCAGCCAACCCTCTCTCCCTTCTCCTTCTTCAACCTCACCCTGCTCCCATCCCACCTTCTCCTTCTTCAACCTCACCCGCCAAAATGACGGCCAAGATGCCAAAATGACAGTCGTGATCGACAAGGACGCCGCCAAGGCCCTCGTCGCCGCCTCCAGGATCGCAGCGGCTTTGATGACCAAAGCTGCCATCGCCACTGTTGAAGTGAGTCTCCTAATTAATCAAGGAGATTTATTTCCTTGATTAATTAAGGTTACTTTCCTATTTTATAGATTTATTTCCTTGGTTAATTAAGGGATTTACTTTTTTATTTTATATAGTTGTCAAATCATTGTATAATTAGGAGATATTTTCCTAATCCTTTACTATATCTAATTCCTTGTAAAACACTCATGTAAACTATTATATATACCTCCTTATGGAGAAGAATAAAAAAAGAACTGAACATATTCAAAACCATATTCATATTTTAGCATGGTATCAGAGCAATCGATCCTCGGTTGTCTCTAAATTCTCATATCAAAATTTCTTCTCCCATCCTCTTCAAGGGGGGGAGGGGGAGTGAAAAAAGGATCTGTTTCTCTTTCTCATGAAGATTTTGCCTCTTTCTTGACTCCGACATACCCTTCTCTTCAGGGGGAGAAGAGAATTGGAGAGAAGTTTCTATGTTCTTAAGCCGTGTTCACAGGGTTTCTGTGTCCTTTAGCCGTGTTCACAGGGTTTCTGTGTCCGTTAGCCGTGTTCACAGGGTTTCTATGTTCTTTACATTCCTCATATCGTATTCCTCGTACCCAAAATCACATTCCGCATATCGTATTCCTCATATCCTCCTATCGTATCCTCGTATCCTAAATCAAATTCCTTGTTCAGATTCAGATCTTCATACCCACATCCTCATATACTCTTATCCCGAAACCCTAAACACATCTTTTTTCTTCAATCATTCTGCTGCCATGGATATCGTTTCCAAATTCTCCCAAATCCAAATCCCTCAAATCTATAGTCCTCAAATGCCTTATCTCAAGTTTCTCATACTCAAATCAAATCAACTCAAATCAAATCAAATCATATCAAATCATATCATATCATATCATATCATATCATATCAAATTCCTCAAATCAAAATCCCTCACATTCTCATATCACATCTTACTTCCGCTGCGATGTCAGGAATCCCTACGATTCTCCCTCTTATTGTAGACTCAAAACAACCGGTCGCCTGAAGTAAACGATCGGTCGCCCGAAGCAAACGACCGGTCGCCCGAAGCAAGCGATCGGTCGCTCGAAGCAAACGACCGATCACCAGAGACTCTGCCTGAATTGCATGGATTATCGACTTGGGTGCTACGAATTTCATGACTCACTTACCAAGTTGGGCATTTGTGACGTATATGCACCAACTTGAGGAGGAGTGTTGAAGTGAGTCTCCTAATTAATCAAGGAGATTTATTTCCTTGATTAATTAAGGTTACTTTCCTATTTTATAGATTTATTTCCTTGGTTAATTAAGGGATTTACTTTCCTATTTTATATAGTTGTCAAATCATTGTATAATTAGGAGATATTTTCCTAATCCTTTACTATATCTAATTCCTTGTAAAACACTCATGTAAACTATTATATATACCTCCTTATGGAGAAGAATAAAAAAAGAACTGAACATATTCAAAACCATATTCATATTTTAGCAGCCACCAGGGTTGACGCCGAGCGCCGGGTCAAGGAAGCCGTCGTGGGGAAAACGAAGGCCAGAGAGGCCTTGGAACGATTCACGTCTCTTGTCAATAAGGAAAAGAAGAAGGATTCGAAGAGTGGAGGCGTTGTTTCGGCGCCTAAGAGCCTCAACGCGAAGCCCAAATTGGAGGGTCCTGGGCCAATTTAAGTGGCGCCCAAGATTTCTGAGCCTGAGGGAATTAATGGGTTGAAAACCAGTCATGTGGATCCTATGGAAGAACACTGATTTGAGATCAAGGAGCTTGAGCTTCATGGGTTCATGGGTTCGTAGTTTAAGTTTCTTTTCATTATTTGATGATGCTTAGCTTTTGCTATTTAGCTTCAGCTTGAGCTTCTACACAATCTTCTGGCAATCTATGAGTCCCTCTGATAGTTGCTGTTGGTTTTTCTTTTTTTAAATTTTTACGAGGCCGCCCTTGGAACTTTTGCAGAGACGATGTTTACTTTCCCAAGCTGATGATTCTCTAGGCCCCTTTGTATCTACATTGTCCTTCTTTGCCATAATCAGAATGTAATTAGAAAGGATGTCTGCATGTGAAGCAAGATGTTCCTTTGATGAGATTTTATTTTGGTTGTTGTCATCAGGGAGAAGCCCCAGCATTCTTTGTTGATGAGCTGCAGAAGGGATATGGAAATGGATTTGATATAAAATCCAAAGGCGGACCAGGAGCAGGTGAAATGGTTCTGCAAATTTTCCCCTCCAATTCGTCTTCATCATCTGAATTGGCACTGGATTTTTTGGGCGGTGGCTGGCTTGGTGGGTTTTGGGAGATGACTGGGTAGTTCTTTGGGCGTCAACGGGAGAGTGGTGGCTGAGAGGTGGGGTTGAGTCGGGAGGGAGAGAAGGTTGGCTTCGTTGGAGAAGAGAGATGAGATTTTATTTTAAATTTATTTTTTAATGATTTTAATATGATTTAAAAATTATTTTTAACATGTACATAATTTTTTATTAGATTTTTGTCCACATGGAAGTCCACATCATAAAAAAAAATGGAGCCCACATTCGCCACATAAGCAAATAACAGATTTCCTGACCGTTTCGCTAACGGATGAGGCATTTTGTAGGTTTTCCATGACGTTGTGTATGTAATTGTAAATGTCCCCAAAATCGAGTATGTAATCGTAAATGACCCTATAGGTTGGGGGGTTTACTGTAATTTGTCCCAATTGAAACTTTCCACTCATCACAAATATTATAAACAAACCCCAAGACAAAATCAAAGAAACCCACATTATCAATTGTCTTTGCCCATGACTCCATTCCAAAACCTTTTTTCCCTGAACTATTTCTTTCAATTTCTGCTGCAGTTCTTTCTTTTTTGCTTCCACAGACCTCAATTGTTCTTCATTTGCTCTACCTTCCTCCTCCATTGCTCTAAGTCTTCTAAGCAAACCAGGGATAAGTTGTTTTCCTCTTGGACAAGTTTCATTATCCACCCACTCAAAAAAATGCATATCTCTTCTGCTATTCTGTCAAACCAAATCTTACCCAATTTCAAACCTCATCAAGCAATTACAAATGGAAAATAACAACTTTTGCAACCCAAATAATAACTTACCCAATTTTTATTTCAAGCATCGAACCTTCTTCCTAGGTTCAAATCTATCCACGAAGTCCGACACTTCGTCCCACAGGCACAGTACCGACTCGTCCCACTTGAGGTTGTTGAAATCTCTGACGTTGAAATCTCCGACATTGCAAACCTAGGGTTCTAATTCGGGGGTTTTGGTGGAGCTTCTAACAGAAATGGGAGGGAATGCATTCCTACGTTGGCTTGGTCGTTTTACAGGAGGATACTCACCTAAAAATACAGTGCCTTTTGAGTCCTAGCTTTTTGCACATTCACATGAAATTGATGTTAAGCAGTTTGCATTTGTGAAAGCTTTCTTATTTTAGGTGTTTGATCATCAATTGTATAATCTTTGTCCTCGGTCATGAAAATGAAGATTGAATTGGAAGCATGGATGAGTTATTAGCGTAAAAGAAGAAAGGAACGTACTTGCAGCAGAGAAAATTCTTGCACAAGGAAAAGATCACCAACATGTTGGTGGAAGTTCTGAAGTAGCTGGCCCAACGTAGCGGACATGAACTTCTTGAGGCAGGAGGTGATATTTTATACCAAGATCTTCAAATATTTTCTTCAGCTCTAAGACTAATTCTGATCTCCTGCTTCTCTTGTCTTCATAGTTCTGAAAGTTTATGGTATGCTTAACGTAAAGTGCCATTTTCATCTTGTTCACATCCTCAATATCCTTAACAACCACGCTATGGCTGGGAAGCCAATGCTGAGTCTTGCCATCCAAGTACCTGAAATTTTAAATTTTCTTTTTCAGCAACTCATGTGTACAAATTAGAGGTGTGCATGTGCTAGTGGATGTTTTGTATAAAGAGAACGTAAGATAGGAAACTGAAGTATTAACAGCAATGCAAGATCACATCACAAGTAAATAATTTCCCTTACCAAAAGAGGAGAGAGATAAAAAAGCAAAAAAAAAAGAAAGAGGAGGTAGCTACCAAAAGATACAAAATAGATGAATAAAACTCATCTGTGTTTGTTTTGATAAACTCTTGCTAGGAATATGTCAGTAAAAGAAACAACTCTTCCTTAGTAGGATAGCAGAATCACCCAAACATAACCTCTTCTATTGATGAATCCGTGAGAAAAACGTAGTTTGTAGCTTTTAAGTTCATTGCAAGAACCTATCTATTTCCAAGGATTCTAAACTCTAATCGTGTATGTCATGAAAATGTGAGCAATAGCATCACCAGTGTCAAATAAATTCCAACAGCTACTTTAAGCATACATCTATCTATATTTCTATAATGATGCTACATGCTTAATAATAAGTTGGTTTTGCTGAGCTGAGAGAGCCTTTAGACTGTGAAATTCCATTCCAATAAATAATTGAGAAGCAGAGTCATTTGGAGTCAACATACGATTTTATTCTGCCTTTCAGAGAATTGAGAGTGTCAACCGTCGTAGAAGCATCAACAGCAAATTCAACAGAATCACCCATCTCCTGGCTCCTATAAAAGTTGCTGATGGGTTTAGAAGCCAGTACTGAATTTGGATAGTATATTTTCTCATTGTCATATCTCAAGAAGATCGTTGTCAATATGTTCATCTCTTCAACAATCATCTGTCAGGTTTCAATGCGTCAAGTGAAGTTGTTTTAGTAGCAGTAAAGTTATTTGAAAAATGAGGATTGCGAAGTAACCTGTACTCCATCAACAACACAACGGTCGCCTACATCAAATGGGTGCATCACAAAGACGAATATGATGGCTTCAAACACAGTTTTCGCAGTATTACCAAACACAAACACCGCCAGTAAAAGCTGTGATGATATAAAGACCAGTATGTTGGTTGTCAAAAATCCCATCAGAAGTAACCACACAATAAGGATCACAAGAAGCAAAAGTCCTGAGGCAAGCCTATTCAGCTCCTCTATTGCTGTTTTAGTGTCATTTAAAGAATGTGCCAGTGATTTGCGTTCAAGGTAGACATTCACCTGAAAACAAGAAGAATGTTAAGAGTCATAAATTAAAATTCCATGTTGTTGACCAACAGAAGAATTGAAATTCACCGTCCACAAAATATAGAATTAAGATCCTAAGGAAGGGTAGCTTTAAATACTTATAATTTTGTGTGCCAACTGGATATCACAAGAAGTGCATAAAATGTTAGTTCTGGCAGTATAATAAAGAAGTTTCAGACCAAAAAAGAAAATTAAAAAAACCCAATAAAGAAGTTACCAGCCATTTCTTCAAAGCTTTTCTCTCGATCTTTCCACTTTCTGCTGCTCCTTCAAACCGAGGAAGTACAAGGTCGACCTCCTCCTTTTTCATGAAGCGCAAGAGATCATCTTCCTCGATGTGCCTAGTCCATTTAATAGAAAAAATAGTGAGAAAATAAAGTTCAAACTGCAAGTTGTCAAAATGTTGGAGGAATTTTTTGGAAAAAGATAGAAATTCTCACTTGTTGCCACTCTTGGCTACATGAAGGAAAATTTTATATGCCTCAGCCTTTGCTTTGCACTCTGAAGAGCATCCGACCCATCAGCCAATGAATATGCAAGGCACTCCCCACAAGTCACTGCAGTCTGTAGCCATTCAAGTGTGATTGCTTCATTATCTCAATCAATCCCTATAATCTTGGAACTGCCTATTTTATGTTTTACCGTTTGTATAATTTACTCTGTTTATACTCATGTACAAAGTCAACTGTATAGCATATAAAAGAAATCCAATACAACCAGAATACTCATCGTGGGGTGTTCTTTCTATTCTACTTCTTATTCTTCTCTAAACCCTAGTTATTTCTCTACATGGTATCAGAGCCTCGCAGAGGCTAGCAACCCCTTTTCGATCCTAATGACAAACTCTTCCTCTCCTATAAACTCTTCTTCTGTCTCTCAGACTACTTCTCAAAATACCATGACCACCACACCATCTTCTATTCCAACTTCTTTCAATATCGCTCACTTGTTTACAACACCAATGGATCGTAATAATTTTCTCTGTTGGAAATCTCAGTTTGAAGATGTACACTACAAGAAAATTGGGTATTTACGGCGTGCATTGCGCGCCGTAAATGACAATTCACGGCGTGCGGCTGCGTGCCACGAAAGGCCAAGCCGTAAAAAGCCTTTTCTTTTACGGCGTGCATTCGCTTGCCGCAAGTGTTAATAAGGCGCGCCATGATTGAGTTCTCATATCAGGTTTGGACAACTATTTACGGCGCATTTTGCACGCCTTAATTGGTATACATTACACGGCTCTTTAGGCGCGCCATAAAAGCTTTATCTAATATATATTTACGGCACATTTTTCGCGCCTTAATTGGTGTATATTACACGGCTCCTTAAGCGCGCCATAAAAGCTTTAATTTCATACTTATTAACGGCGCGTTTTGCACGCCGTGTTTGTGTGTGTTTTATTTATTTATTTATAAATATAATCCAATTTCCTGATTATTCCAATTCAATTTGACAATACATTTCTTCATTATCAACCCTGGCATTTGAGTTTAACAAAGAAATACATTATAGAAAAATAAATAAATGAGATATAAAGAAACTAATCATTGAAATCACCATCATAATCAATTCAAAATACGAACTCTTAAGTTAAGAGTACATAAGAAACTCATAAGAGTGCTGCAAAACATTCCCAAACTTTTTCACAGCCTCGAATCCATTCACTAGTGAAGATAACAACAAAAATAAGTCTCTAACATGAACCTATGCTAAAATACTGTCCTGTAGCAGTAGACAATATTCATGAGCATTCTTTGACCCATTGAGAAAAACCTGCAGGATATCAAATATATAATAAAAAAGTCATTTCTTTTTTAAAATCACAACAAAGGTGGATCCCAATTAGTAGAAAACATGACAATTTACAATGATATATATATATATATATATATATATATATATATATATATATATATATATATATATATATATATATGAGTCTTTGAATTTCAATGACTGAAACAAAGCACTAAACTTATGCTCTTTTAATGTTGATTATGCAGTCATGACTTGATTATTGTACAATGAAAAGTATACCATCTATATGTAAAAGAAGAATGAAGTATTTACCTCAAAGATGAAACGCTAACACAATTTGATGTACTTTATCGGCCATGCAATCGTAGTTCCTAATGCTTCACAAAGAAGAAAGAACTCACGTGTTGGTCGATACAAGGCCATATTATCATCCATTACATCGTTCACCCAAACTTTCCAGCACTCGTGACCAAGAGGCACATGATGGACTAATGAATTGGGATCGGTTGATGCAATTTCCCCAATTCCAACAACTTCACTTGTCCCAATCCAATTTAACAGTTTGCACTTTGCATTCTCAGCTGGATTTTCCTTTTGTTTGCTTTGTGCCATCTCATTAGCAGAATTTTGAACATTATTATTTACCTTTTGTTTGCTTTGTACACTCTCATTAGCAGAATGTTGGACACTTAAGTTTTCCTTCTCCTATAACATTAAGGAAGACATTAATTTAATAAAAAATTAATGACTCAAACATTTGGTATTCGAGTAAGAATATATGTTATATGAAGGACTTACAATGTTAATCTCCCCTGTTGCTATTCGAGTAAGAAGATTTGTCATTTGGTTTTTCAATTGTATAACCTCATTTTCCAATCTATTGAATTGATCACGAACACGAACTTGACCTTCAATCTTTGAAGCGGTTGCCCCAAACCCCATTCCTCTTACTCGTCCTCGTGGATCAGGACCTAGTACTTTTGCTACAGCATCTTCTTTAATAGAACATTTCTGTGGACCTTGTTCTTTTTTGTACTTTTTCACTTCTTTCTGAAAATTTACCACCACAACAATGAAAACTTAAATATCAATCTATGGATAAACACTAAAAATATGCAGAAATAGTTTTTACCACTAAATCTGGATCCTCAACTTCATCATCCTCATTCTTCTTTCTCTTTTCGTATCCATAGATCCAAACATCAGTCCTTGAAATTGCATCAGGTGTCTCACTTTTTTGTCGCTGCAAAAAGAAAAGAAAAAGTCAATACTCACACTACAAATTGAGATCAAACTAATATCATTTTTACCAATTCATCCTCTACGCAAGCAAAGCTTTTACGGCTCGTTCTATGCACTAAAGTTTGTGTTGCCCTCATTTCCTTGAACTTTTGACACTTTTCCTATGCAAAGAGAGAACACAACAAATTAATGCTAAAATATAAATCAATAGGACCCAACAAACATAGGTAAATATCCAAATATAAGATGGATCACTCAAATCAAATTCGTGAAACACTCAATCAATATCTACAACATCATCAAGGGCAGCCAACACCAAAGATTACGACACAATAAAGATGAAAAAGTAAAGACACACTTACTCTAGTTTCTTGACTAGTTCGTTCTTTGAGAAATGAGAGCCATTCGTCCATAGTTTTTACATTGTCCGGTTTGAGAAGAGAAGCAGCGCGTGGTAGGCCAACCACTTCAGCTTGCTTCATCACCATTTTCACTAAATTGGATCGATGATCCCTCCATAGCTCTTTCAAATCTTCTACAAGTGGTTCCAAATATACATCAATATCGTTTCCGGGTTGCCTTGGCCCTGGGATGAGTAATGTCAACATTAAATTCTCCTTGGACATGCATAGAGATGGGGGGAGATTATATGCAACCAAAATCACGGGCCAACAACTATATTTAGAACTAAGATCACCGAAAGGATTAAATCCATCGGATGAAAGGCCGAGTCTAAGATTACGTGGATCTGAAGCAAAAGAAGGCCACTTATTATCAATCCTATTCCATGCCAATGCGTCAACTGGATGTCTCATCTTGCCGTCATGACTTCTATTAGTGTAATGCCATGTTAATTGTTCTGCCTTTTCCGGTGACTTAAACATTCGCCTAAATCTTGGTATGATTGGAAAGTAACGCAAGATCTTTGCAGGGACTCCTTGTTGAATTTTTTTGGTACGCTCATTAATTTTCCACCGTGAAGAACCACACTTTGGACATGTCTCCCTGTCCTTTAAATCCTTTCTAAATAAACAGCAATCTTGCACACACGCATGTATCTTCTCATATCCTAGATCAAAATCATTGAGTAATTTTTTGGTTGCATACAAAGAACTTGGAAGTCTGTTATCAAGTGGTAGAAAACCATGAAGAAGATGAAGAAGGCTGTCAAAAGCTATATCAGTTAGACTATGCCTAGCCTTAAACTTATATAAGACAACAATTGCAGACATCTTTGTGTAAGAACAACCTGTGTATAAGGGAAGTTCTGCGTCATCCGCTAAAATTTTAAAATCTAGCTCTTCTCTATTTTGTGTAGGTTCAACAACATCATCATCTTGAAGGAATGCGTCTCTATACATGAAATATGTCTCTGGCATTTCCCTATATTCATCTTGTACTGACGACCTTGGTTCTTCCCCATGAAAGATCCACCTAGTATACGTAGGATCCATTCCATTCATGACCAAGTGCCCATAAACTATACCATGATGGTGATATTGTAGGTTTAAACAACAACTGCAAGGGCATTGAATCTTTTCTTGATCCCTGTTATTAGCTTGAACCGTATCAACAAACCTTTTGGCCCCATCACGATACGCTCTAGAATCTCTATAAAAAAACAGCTCATCATTTTATTAAGGAATTATATATGTAATATACACTATCTTAATATCTAAAGTTTGGGACTTTAAAATTAACCTTGAAAAGTACACCCATTCTTTATCCATAATGGCTTCTTTTTGTCTTTCCTTGAAAATTCTACAGACATGGATGAATTAATACGGATAAGGGAATCAATATACATCACAAAACAATGAGGACAGAAAATAAAAAACCACTTAACACATGTCATATAAGTAATTATTAGTCCTAATAATGGTTATGTGGATATATTTCATACAAAGCATCCACCACACGACAAAACTGATCACACAAGACAATATCAACTTAAAGAAAGAAAGAAAATACCAACAAGTATAAGCATATACAAATAATTGAACCAGCACATAGTTGAAAGAAAGAAAATACCAGCAAGTATAAGCTTATTGCACCAAATATGCTACTCCTCCAACACATTCAAAGCAACAATCTGCCTCATGACAATCATCTCATTTTTCTTGCCTGGTTTACATGAAGAAAAAAAAAGATTAACAGCTATATATATTTTTTTTAATAAAAAGAAACGAAATTTTATTTCACAAGAAACATCAAGGCTACAAAACAACAGAGGTGACCAAGAAAGCCAACAAGAACAATTAGAACAAAGCGAATATTAATGTCCCTAAAATCTGACAAATTCAGAGCACAAAGCCACACCCAAAAATGAACCCGGTCCCATAGTTGGCCAATCTCCTCCCCTTTAGAATTCTCAAAGATTCTCCTATTTCTCTCCTCCCAAATCACCCAAAAAAATGCCATCAATGCACAATAACCCAGCACAACACCCCTCTTTTTTCCACCCAAAAATTTCAGAATCTAGCCCATAAAGAAGAATCAGCAGGAAGTGTAATTTCCCTACGCAGTTCCGGCCACCGAAACCAATCTTGCCCACAAAGAAGAATTAGCAGGACATAGCCTTTTTATCATTGTCAGAGCTGCAAACTAATTACATTTCTAAGGGAATTTACACATTTAACTTAGCAGACTATATCATCTTGCTTAGTCATTAGCAAATGGGCAACCCCTAAGTTGTATATGAAATTACGAGATTCCCATATCTTTCAAATTCAAAGAAAGTGTATCTGAAATTATAGGCAAAATCAATAAATTGAAGGAGAGAGAGAGACAGAGAGAGAGAGAGAGAGAGAGAGGTGTGAGGTACCTCTTCTGGTCGACGACAACAGACGAAGAATCATCGGGCGAGAGAAACCGAGTGCTTACGACGGTAACCAAGACGAAGTGCTTACGACGGTGACAGAGCTTAGAGGCAGATTCAATGAGTATAGGGTTTGGACAGAGAGAATCGATGGGTGTAGAGAGAGATATTTCCAAATAATAATTTCAGTGAAATTGTACGAGGGAAAAGACTTAGTTTCGCGGGCAACTTAAATTGGAGCGAAACAACCAAAAAAATTAAAAAAAACAAAGAATTAGTTTTGTGTTCACGGCGTGCATATTTTGCACGCCATTAATAAGATTAGATTTCACGGCGTGCATATTTTGCACGCCATAAATAGAGTCATCTTTTATGGCTTGCTTTTTTGGCACGCCATTATTGCCTAACAATTACGGCACGCTGTGAAAGCACGCCGTAAAAAAGGAAAAAAAAAAAATCCATTTAAGGCGCGCATTGAATGCACGCCGTAAAAACAGAACCAAAAAACACATTAACGGCGCGCATATTATGCACGCCGTAAATAGCACGCCGTAAATACTCAATTTTCTTGTAGTGGTACTAGAATTACATGATTTGGAAGATGTGATTAAAACAGAAACCCATCCTCAGAAGAAACTTCCCGATGGTTCTCTCAATCCAGCCTATTCAAAAGACAAACTAGTCTTAAGTTGGATCAAGGCCACGGCTTCATCTTCTATTAAGACCCTTCTGATTCCATGTTCTACAGCATATGAGGCATGGACGCTGCTTGAGAAACGACTGTCACCCCTGTCCAAAACTTATATTCGTACCCTGCGAGATCAGATACGCACCCTCAAAAAGGATCCAGAAAATTCAGTTGCTGATTATTTGATCCACGCCAAGTCTCTCTTTGATTCTGTCACTGCGGCTGGCACCTCAATTTCTGATGGCGAACTTATTGATTATATACTCGATGGCCTAGGCCATGAATACAAAGAATTCACTACCTCCCTTCATCTTCGACCCTCTCTAACCTTTGATGAATTTTATGATTTGTTAATACAGGAAGAACAGTTGCTGAAGAGGATGTCTTCCCTCTCCTTATCACAAAGTGTAGCACTCACCTCTGATCGCAGTACCAATGATCAGGCCACTCAGAACCGAGCCCAAGGCACCACTCACCACAACCATTCTCAAACCCGGTCTCAAAACTTTGGAAGAGGACGAGGTCGAGGTCGCGGTTGGCATAATGGAAGAAATTCAGGTCGTTCTCCTAACTGGAATTCCAACTACCATAATGGCGGGACCTTCCCTCTCGACAACGGCTGGCAGAATAGTCGTGATCACCGTCGTCCTCAATTTCTAACAGACACTAGATCATCAATGCCTTCACATGATGGACGTCCACCATTGCTCCCAACACCACCATATCAACCTCCTTTTCAGTTTCAAGAAACCTGTCAGATGTGCAACCGGCAAGGCCACACTTCACGTGTATGTCCTGATCGCGGTAATTACGCCTACATGGCAGAGTCCAACACCTCCAATATCCCGTCACCATCTGTTCCTACTAACACAAGTTGGTGTGTTGACTCCGGGGCAACCCATCATATGGTGTCTAGTCCTTCTCAACTCCCCTTTGTGAAGCCATATACAGGTAATGATTCCATTATTGTAGGTAATGGCACTCGTCTCTCAATAAGTCATATTGGTCAAACTAATATTGGTCCTTTGAAACTTACTAATGTTCTATGTGTTCCCGCTATCCGAAAGAATCTATTGTCTATACACCGTTTTTCTAAGGATAATAATTGCTATTTTGAGATGCATGCTAATGGTTTTCATGTAAAGGACAATATGACGGGGAGGACATTACTCACTGGCAGTAGCTCTGGCGACTTGTACCATATTCAAGCAGATCCTACAATCTCAGGGAAGCTAGTCTTTTATGGTGAAAGGACTACCCAAGATATTTGGCATACAAGACTTGGCCATCCGTCTCATGATGTTTTTCGTATTTTACTTAATAAATTTCACTTGCCTGTTAGTGGTAAGGTTGATTCTAATAAGGCTTGTCATATTTGCCCTTTGGGAAAATCATGTAGACTTCCCTTTTCCAATCGCACTTTTTATGCTCATGAACCCCTTGCAGTACTTCATCTAGATTTATGGGGACCAGCCCCAGTCTCATCAAATTTTGGTTATCGTTATTATTTATCTATTGTTGATGAATACACTCGATTTGTGTGGTTTTATCCTTTAGCAAAGAAATCCGATGTGCTTACAACGTTTGTCTTCTTTAAAAGATTGGTGGAAAAACAACACAACCATTCTATTAAAACCATACAAATTGATGGTGGTGGTGAATTCACTAATCGTTTATTCCTTAATTTTCTTCATGAACACGGCATCACACATCACATTTCATGCCCTTACACACCAGAGCAAAACGGAATTGTTGAGCGTAAGCATAGACATATTGTTGAAATGGGACTTTGCCTGTTGTCCCAATCACACTTACCTTCGAGTTTTTGGCTCGAAGCTTTTTCCACTGCTGTCTTTCTTATCAACAGGTTACCAACTACACAACTTGGTCAAGTTTCACCCTATGAGAAGTTGTTCCAACGCCCACCTGACTACCGGTTTCTCAAGTCTTTTGGTTGTACATGTTTTCCACACTTAGTGCCATACAACAAGCATAAACTTTCCTCCAAGTCTATTAAGTGTATTTTTCTCGGGTATGACAATCACTACAAGGGGTACAAGTGCTTTGAACCAATCTCTAGGCGAGTGTATATTTCAAGGAATGTTACTTTTGATGAATCTGATTTTTCTTACACTAATATTCTATCCAAGTCCTCTCATGATTCCAGGTCAATACCTCTTGCACCCACGTTATTGGAGCCTCCTCATGTTCCTTTATCTCCAGCTCCCCCAACTACTCCACCTCCTTCTAACCTTGCTACGGACAACCAGCTCTCACCACCAGCAACACCTCTTCCACTCTCTACTCTGTCTTCATCTCCATCCGACCATCATCTTCATCAATCTGCAAGCACTTCCCCTCCAATAGAAATCGAGTCATCTCCGACAACTCCAGCCACTACACCACCACCACGTGGGTTCCGCAGCCTTCAAAATCTTGTCTACAACTCCACACGCCATCCTCTTCCCCATGCCTTAACTGCAACTCTTATGGATCCTCTCTCAATTGAGCCTACAAGTTATACTCAAGCCTCTAAATTCCCTCACTGGCAGGCAGCGATGCAAGAAGAATATACAGCCCTTATGAAGAACCAAACTTGGTCCCTCGTTCCTCCTACACCAACCATGAACGTCGTGGGCTGTAAATGGGTTTTCAAAGTCAAGCGAAAAGCCGATGGCACTATTGAAAGACACAAGGCACGCTTAGTTGCCAAGGGCTTTAATCAAATGGAGGGCCTTGACTATGATGAAACATTTAGTCCTGTTGTCAAGCCAGCTACTATTTGCACTATCTTAACTATTGCTCTTTCCAAAAATTGGCCCTTGCAACAACTTGATGTTCGTAATGCCTTTCTGAATGGAATCTTACAGGAAGAGGTTTATATGAAGCAGCCCCCAGGTTTTGCTGACCCTCTTCGCTCCAAATATGTCTGCAAACTCCACAAGGCACTCTATGGCCTTAAACAGGCCCCCCGTGCATGGTTTCATCGACTCCATTCTTTTTTAATTCATCAAGGATTCTTCCATAGTCAATCTGATGCTTCACTTTTTATTCGTCATACAACCTCTCATACTCTTTATGTCCTTGTGTATGTTGATGACTTAATTGTAACAGGTAGTACTCTTCCTGCAGTTAACAAATTCATTGATGATTTATGTTCAACCTTTGATAGTCGCAAGCTGGGCGAGCTCAATTTTTTTCTTGGCATGGAAGTTTGTCGCACCAATGGCTCTCTATCAATCTCTCAAGCTCGCTATGCATCTAACCTTCTCACCAAATTTAATATGGCAGCATGTAAACCAAGTCCAACACCACTGCTCTCCTCCACCAGACTCTCTGCAAATGATGGTGATCCGATCTCTGACCCCACACTGTATCGCAGCATGGTTGCGGGCCTCCAGTACCTCACTCTATCTCGTCCCGATATCACTTTTGCCGTGAATCAAGTGTGCCAATTCATGCATCATCCATGTTCCACTCACCTCCAGGCTGTTAAAAGGATCTATCGCTACATTAAGGGCACTCTTGAGCATGGCCTTCTCTTTCGTGCTTCTGCTGACCTCACTTTGCGAGCCTTCTCCGACTCTGATTGGGCCGGCTCCATTGATGACCGCCGCTCTACTACAGGGGCATGTGTTTTCCTTGGTCCTAATCTCCTCACTTGGACCGCTAAGAAACAATCTACCGTATCCCGCTCAAGCTCTGAAGCCGAGTATCGCGCACTTGCTACCACTGCAGCTGAGCTTCGTTGGTTTGGCTACTTGTTTCGTGAGTTGGGTATTCCTCTACGTTCGCCTCCATGTATCTTCGTCGACAACATATCTGCTCTCCACATGGCAGCAAATCCCATCTTCCATGCTCGTACCCGCCATATTGAAATCGACTATCATTTTGTTCGGGAGTTAATTTCCCAAGGTGTTCTTCAGACGCACTATGTTCCCTCTGCTTCTCAGCTTGCCGATCTCTTCACCAAAAGCTTGTCTCGCGAACGTTTTACTCAACTTGCTACCAAGCTCAACCTCCACTTTGTTCCCTTTCGCTTGAGGGAACGTGAAGAGCATCCGACCCATCAGCCAATGAATATGCAAGGCACTCCCCACAAGTCACTGCAGTCTGTAGCCATTCAAGTGTGATTGCTTCATTATCTCAATCAATCCCTATAATCTTGGAACTGCCTATTTTATGTTTTACCGTTTGTATAATTTACTCTGTTTATACTCATGTACCAAGTCAACTGTATAGCATATAAAAGAAATCCAATACAACCAGAATACTCATCGTGGGGTGTTCTTTCTATTCTACTTCTTATTCTTCTCTAAACCCTAGTTATTTCTCTACACACTCAATAGTAGCCTCATCAATGCTCTCAAGTAACCGAGAACTCCTTACAACATTAATCAACGCCAGTGCAGAAACTTTGTCTCGCTTCTTGAGCTTATTCACCTCGTCTTTTATATTTTTGGAACTCAACAGGCCAGTCATTGGTGTCCCTAAAAGGGTGCAGTGAACATACTGATGAAAGATTGATTCTTGAATTTGATCAAAGAATCTCGAGCATTGGAAAGAAGAAGCTACTAATTTCACAAACAAATTCTTCGCCAGCCATATGGCTGATCCAATTAGACAAGAAGCCAGGCCCCTTGTAACATAACCTAGAATCCTAGAGGTTTTCCTTGACCTCTTCACCCCGTGGTCGTCGAACAATAAAGCCCATGCCAGAAGAATCAAACCCAACCAAATAAAAATCAGCGCACTTCTCTTCAACCCATAAACAAAGTACAGAACTTTCTTCTTACGCAGGAAGTTCATTGCAATCAAGAAAACTAGAACATTGATCAACCATTCTGTGACCAATCTGCCATACAAGACAACCACCACCAAAACGCACCATTTCCATAGTTCAAAACTCCAAATCTTCTTGTGCTCCAACTTAGTAACAGTCAAGCAAGCAATTAAAAACCCAACAACGCACACAAATACAATCAACCTAATCAAGAACTTTTTCAACTTCTTCTTACAGGACTTCTCACGCATCTTATGATAGGCATTCATATACACCTCATCATCATCGTCTTCCTCGCCACCCTGTTTGATCAACGGTCCTCGAGTTTCATTATTGCAACCAGTCTGTTCTTCGGTGGCGGTAATGTGCAAAACGACTTCGTTACTTCCTTTCTTCTCCTCCATGCCTGTTCCACCGTCCATGGCCACTTTCCTCTGCTACTGTAGCGGAAGATTAGCGCTTCAGATACCCATTTAAGCAGTGATAAGATACCCCCTGAGTTTGAACCTTTTTTTTTCTTCTTTTCCGGGAAAGTAATGAACTTTCTCGAGAATCTTTGTTCTGTTGTCCGCAGAGAGAAGCAATTTTCTAGCCAACTGCTGTATAATGTGAATTTTGTGAGAGAGCTAAGTCTGAGAAAACCAGGAAGCTAAATCCAGAACACAAATTGTAATGTATTTAGTTAATATATAAACTTCTTTTGGAGCTGGAAATTGGAGCTAAATTTCTTTTGGGAAATAGCCTAAAATGCCACTGTTTTTTAAGTTTTAAGTGGAAATACCACGGCTCCCCAAATTTTTTGCAAATACCACTTATAAATATATATTTAGTGTCCAATTATTGCCCAAATAACACTTTTTCTGAAATTGACTTCTCTCTCAGCTCTCTCTTTCTTTGTCGCTCAGGTCTCTCTCTCTCTCTTTCTCTCTCTTTGCTCAACTCTCTCTCTCTTCGCTCAGGTCTCTCTCTCTTCACTCTTTCTCTGTCGCGCGCTACTCTTAGTCTCTCTTACGCAGCTCTCTCTCTCTCTCTCTCTCTCTCTCTCTCTCTCTCTCTCTCTCTCTCTCTCTCTCTCTCTCTCTCTCTCTCTCTCTCTCTCTCTCGTGTAGCTCTCCCTCTCTCTCTGACATAGTGCTCTTCCTCCCACAGCGGTGTGTGTTCATCAAAGCTCAACTCCATCTTTCACCTCCAGAAGGTACTGTTCATCGTCATTTTCTTAGTCTGAAGTTGGTTTAGGGTTTATGAGTTTCTATGAAATTGGTTTAGGTGTTTCTTCGAAATTGATTTAGGATTTAGGGTTTAGGGGATTCTCTGAAATTGGTTTACAGTTTAGGGGTTTCTCTGAAATTGTCTGATTCTGATGATTCATTGTTTGAAACAGTGAATGAGTTTGTTGTTTGTGGATTGATTCTTGCATTTGATTTCGGATTCGCTTGACTGCTGTTGTTTTGTTGTTGTTATTGATGTTGTATTGTTGTTTTCTTGCTGCTGTATTGCTATTTTAGTGGTGTTTTATTGGCATCGTAATGCTGTTGTATTGCTAGTTTATTATGGTTTTATTCCAGTTCCATCGTGGTTTTAATGGTTTTGGCGATTTATGCAATTGGATTTTGTGTTTCTTTGTTGTTTTGTTTCATCCATAGAGAAGTCTGAATTGTCCCCATCTCTCTGTTCTAAATTGGAAACCCCCCTCCCCCTCAGCCTTATCTTCTAGGTATGTCTTATGAATAACGTAAGGTCGCAGCTGCTTGCAACCTTGAAGCTCTACTCCATTGTTAACCTCCAATAGGTAGTCTTGATGGTCATTTTCTTAACTCCGTGGGATTATGAGAAATTGGTTTTATTTTGATTGCTTGGGTTTCTGTGAAATTGTTTTTATTTTAACTTTGGGTAATATTTTTTGAATCTTCATGCTCATCCATCTGGGTTTTTACCAAATCCATTTAGATTGCTCTGGAAATGTGAATCTTGAAACTTGGGATTTTCCATTTCATGTAGTAGATTTGTATAGTCTGATTGTGATGAATCCTTGTTCAGTGCTGTGTTATTGTTGTTTTATTGATGTTGTGTTGCTGTTGTGTTGATATTATATTGTTGTTGTATTGCCATTGTGTTGTATGGTTATTGTGATTGTATTGCAGTGATTTGGTCGTGGCTTCAAATGTGTTAATGAAATGTTGTTTTGTCATGGTCAGAAATGGAGACAATTGTTATTCTGGTTTGCTATAATGGAAAATGGATAACCTCAAAGAAGATGTGCAAACACGAAGGGGGTGACTGAAAAGGTTTAATAGTACCACGCACCATCACATTTGGAGCGAAATTGATGTAGCTGATGTTTGGCAGGTGCTGAATATGGGTGGAGAGGGAATGGCTCATCATAGCCTCGTGCATGCAGTGAGGATAAAGGCCAAAGACATGGATCCTTTGATGGACTTCTAATAATTTGCATTTGCCAGGGTTTGTGCAGCTTTGATGGACCTCTATTTAAATAGATCTGTTTAAATATCGAGCTGTACGAAAGAGCTCAACTAAACAATCTAAAGAATAAGTATGCTAACTGCGACTGCAACTCCAAAACAATTCAACAAAATTTGAAAACCGAATCAGAAGTACATCCCTAGTGGTATTGATTAAACGTACTACCCAATTTTGTTTCACAAAATGAAAATTGATGCATATTCCTACTCCAAAATGATTACAATTTATTTGTCATGTCTACAAAATTGATATAGTTTATCTGCCATGTGTACAAAATGGATATAGTTTAGGCGCCATGTAAGGCAATTAGCAACTGCTACGGACTGTACAATATTACATATCACCATGTACAACATGATTTCATGTTGCTACAAAGAATAATGAAAGCAAATAACTCTATCTAAGTGGATGGACCTCTAATATAAAGCAGCTCCACCAGAGCTTCCATTTCTGCATATTCATATAAAGGATAAATTGAAATAATTAAATTCAAACTGAATTTCCAAGTGATAAGTGAAGGCTGAATTCAATTGAGAAACATTATTACCTTCACCTCATATATACGCCTCCCTCCTGAAAGCTTTTATCGCAAGCTTCAGTCGGTAATACGTGATCTTCTATGGGTTAACTTTATCCAAAGGAATGCCGACACTGAGATGCTCGATAAATTTGACTGTCATGATTCCGCAAGATGCACTGTCGAGCCAATAAGTTTAAAAATTAGAACTGCACTTATTTACAATTATAGATAAACTTCACTAAATTAACATAGCCTACCCATCACTTTGTCGAGGCACATCTACAATGTTGCAAATTGTGAATGGCAAAAAATTGGACATCTTCATCTCCTTTTGCTTCACCTTTTCAACCTCAAAAGCGTCATAAAAACGCATGTCGTACAACACCCGTGCCAGAGTATTTCTAATAGCCTCAAGATATTTGACCAATATGGAATTTGAGGTAAAAGCAATATAGGAGTTATACCAATTGCATTTTTTACCCAATTTCGGTTTTTTATCTACTCTCAAACTCTCTCCACACTCCACTATTATCTACATTTCATTTTACTAAATATGGATTATATTTCATACATAAACCAAACACCACCCATTTGTCAAAGTGATTTCATGCCTCAAGGATGAACTTCATATACGGTTTGAGAGCAAAGACTAAATTAACAATTATCGATAAACTCCACTAAATTAGAACTACACTTATTTAATTGTAGGAAGACTACTGTATTTATAGATACTAAAGAACCCTTTCCAAAATGGTATGTCCCAATATAAAAAACCAACTAATGCATCCATTGAATAAACATGTGCTTTGATAACTCTTCCTAAAAATTTACAAAGGACACCATCGTCTAATGAACTCTATTAATTTCCATTCAAATAGGAAAATAAATATTAGTTAATATTAAATTTCTAACAAAAGCTACTGCAACTGTAAAACAAACTATAAAGATTCATGTGACTAATATAGAGACTATAAATGAACACCTACAATTTCCCTTCTTTGGATGAAACAAAACAACAAAGAAACACAAAATCCAATTGCATAAATCACCAAAACCATTAAAATCACGATGGAACTGGAATAAAACCATAATAAACTAGCAATACAACAACATTACGATGCCAATAAAACACCACTAAAATAGCAATATAGCAGCAAGAAAACAACAATACAACATCAATAACAACAACAAAACAACAGCAGTCAAGCGAATCCGAAATCAAATGCAAGAATCAATCCACAAACAACAAACTCATTCATTGTTTCAAATAAGGAATCATCAGAATCAGACAATTTCAGAGAAACCCCTAAACTGTAAACCAATTTCAGAGAATCCCCTAAACCCTAAATCAATTTCGCAGAAACACCTAAACCAATTTCATAGAAACTCATAAACCCTAAACCAACTTCAGACTAAGAAAATGACGATGAACAGTACCTTCTGGAGGTGAAAGATGGAGTTGAGCTTTGATGAACACACACCACTGAGGGAGGAAGAGCACTGCGTGAGAGAGAGAGAGCTACACGAGAGAGAGAGAGCTGCGCAAGAGAGACTAAGAGTAGCGTGCGACAGAGAAAGAGTGAAGTGAGAGAGACCTGAGCAAAGAGAGAGAGAGAGAGAGAGAGAGAGAGAGAGAGAGAGAGAGAGAGAGAGAGAGAGAGAGAGAGAGAGAGAGAGAGAGACCTAAGCGACAGAGAAAGAGAGAGCTAAGAGAGAAGTCAATTTCAGAAAAAGTGTTATTTGGGCAATAAGTGGACACTAAATATATATTTATAGGTGGTATTTGCAAAAATTTTGGGGAACCGTGGTATTTCCACTTAAAACTAAAAAAACAGTGGCATTTCAGGCTATTTCCCATTTCTTTTTACTTGGCTTCTTCTATAATATAATATATAATGATTCAAATTGTCTAGAAATTTTGTTTTGGTAGGGGCTAAAGCCTGAAAGCAGCATAACTAAACGCGAACAAAGGCATATAGTCTAGTTAGATTAGAAATTCATTTTCCAAACATTAACACAAATAAGTACAACCAAATCCAAAAAATAAAGAAAAAAGCAAATCAGTTGACTGAAGAACTAAAAATTGGAGCCAATTAATTAGCAAACAAACAACCAATGAATAAAGATCAGAAACTTGGGAAATAAAGGTGAGGTAATACCTTAGATTGCATTCAGATTGGGGAAGATTCAGAGTTTGGTACCATTAATTTAATGATGTTCTAATATAGTAATGTTGTATTTGAATTTAACCAAAGACAAGTAATAATGGAGCAGTAAAAAAAGTTTAAGTTGTGTTATTTTAATGTTCTAATGTTTTACTTTTTTTTTTTCAAATCTTTTTGTAAGTTATGTTTGTTTGATATTGTACCTTTTCATTGGTTGAGAAGAAAAAAAAGTACCATGTATGGCCATGAGATAGTAGGCTAATGTTTAATTGTGTTGCATTTCTTTATAAAGTTAAGCCTACAGTGAAATTCAGCACCAAACTAAAGTCCAATACAGCCCCTTGATAGTTCCACGCTCTTGCTTGGGTTCTAGGATGATTGAGTTTTGTATGACTATTTTTAGGATTTTGGTGATAAGTGCAATGAATGTAAATGCAAGAATGAAATGACAATAATGTAAATGCGATAAAATAGATTAAAGCGATAAAGACTTGAATTAAACTTGAATTTAAAGACAACAGAAAGTAAATTGCAAGAAAGTAAGCTTACACTAGGAAAATGAAGAACTTGGATAATCTAAAATGCTTGAAAGATAAAATCCTAGACTAGGAATTGAAAGGTGCATGATAAAAAGATAGTTTTTGAGTGTCGAGTCGGAGGTCCTTTCCTGTTCTTCTGAGGAGCTATTTATAGAGCTTTCTTCAGCTCATGAGTTTGGCCATTAAATGGCCTCAACTGGCTTTTCCTTGAAAATCCTTCCAAAATTAATGTCTTTCGGAGCTCTAGGCATTTAATGAGAATTTCCCAACCACCACCAATAATTCTTATCAATAATTCATACACTAAGTATGTCAGTGTAAACGCTTGACCTTTTGCTCCCACCCATGGGCGGAACTACCCTATGGGCTACAATGGGCTGTAGCCCAGCTCTTTAGGGGTTTTTTTTTAAAACCCATATATTAGGGTAGCAATAAAAATAAAATAAGTACACTTCCAATTATGTTGTTGAACATATTTTCATTTTGATAATATGTATTTGTTTTATGTTAAAGCTTATTAGAAATTAGTCAATAGAGCTATGAATTAATGTGGTTTATATAATTTAATGTATATTCTATTTCTAGAAAGAGTACATAAATGTAAGTACAAAAAAATTATTATTAGATTTTAAGCTAATAACTTTAGCTAGCGATCCTTTAAAAAATTTCTGATTCAGCCCTTGCTCCCACCTGAAGCACGCCAACTGGCTTTTCCTTGAAAATCCTTCTAAGATTAATGTCTTCCAGAGCTCTAGGCATTTAATGAGAATTTTCCAACTACCATCAATAATTTATATACTAAGTATGTCAATGTAAATGCTTGACCTTTCGCTCCCACCCATGGGTGGAACTACTGTATGGGCTACAATGGATAGTAGCCTAGAGAGCTCTTTGGGAGTTTAAAAAAAAAAAAAAAAAACTTGTATATTAAATATAGTCCAAAATTTAATAACTTATTAAAGTTAAAAAAAAGTTTAATTCTTTATGAATTTAGTTGTAGGGTAGCAATAAAAATAAAATAAGTACACTTTCAACTATGTTATTGAACATATTTTCATTTTGATAATATGTATTTGTTTTATGTTAAAACTTATTAGAAATTAGTCAATAGAACTATGAATTAACATGGTTTATATAATTTAATGTATATTCTATTTCTAGAAAGAGTACATAAATGTAAGCATAAAAAAATTATTATTAGATTTTAAGCTAATAACTTTAGCTAGCGACCCTTTAAAAAAATTTCTGATTTTGCCCTTGCTCCCACCTGCAGCATGCCAATTGGCTTTTCCTTGAAAATCCTTCTAAGATTAATGTCTTCCGGAGCTCTAGGCATTTAATGAGAATTTCTCAACCACCACCAATAATTCTTATCAATAATTCATATACTAAGTATGTCAATGTAAACGCTTGACCTTTTTGCTCCCTCATGCAACACGCCAAGAGGTCTAAGTAGGGGTGGGCTCGGTTTGAATTGAATTAGTTTCACCTCAAAACCACGGTTGAACTAATTACAATATGACGGTTTGGTTTGATTCGGTTTGGATGAAAGTTATAAAGGAAACCGAACCAAACCAAACCAATTTAAGACAGTTTGGTTCGGCCGGTTTGGGCCTAAACCCAATTCTCTTTTTCTTTTTGCATTTTTTCAACATTATTAGTCCAATTTTAACCAACAAATTCACAACTTGCTTCATATATAAATCATTTTTTTAGAGTACGAAACCATCCTAAAGCTCAAAATGTCATAAAACTTCATATTTCACTAACTAATATAGCTCAATTCAAATATTCATATAGTAATTAACTAATTAGAGTATTACACATGTAAAATAAAATATAAATAAATAAATATACACATAAACAGTCCGGTTTGGTTTAAGCCGGTTTACAAAAGCTCAAAACCAAACTAAATCAAACCATATACGGTCCGGTTTGATTTTTAAACTGTTTGACTTTTTCTTGGTCAAAACCAAACCAAACCGGTAATTATAATTTAGTTCAGCTGGTTTCATCGGTTCGGCCGGATTGATGCCCACCCCTAAGTCTAAGTCTCTTCTTTATATCATAATATATTTAATATCATAAGTCCATACAATATAATATATATATATATATATAAAGATAGAAAGCTAATTATAATATATGCCAACAATCAAATGGTGGGCCATTTAGTGGCCCTAAAATAACGACAAGGCCATAAGGCCTTTATGGCTGTAACTTTGACTTCATTGTTATAAAAATTAGAGGGAATTATGGAGAGAATACAAATAGCAATAGAAATGCTCTTCTGATATTTTCATTGAGCCTTGTTCTGTCTATTACAAACGAGAATGAAGCCATATTTTATAGGCAAAGCCTTGGCTAACAATTAGGTAAAAAGAAGGCTTCAGGAAGGTGTATGGAAATTCCCTTCCAACATGTGGGCTCCACTTCTTAGCTTTACAACACTCCCTCTTGGAGGCCACAATGTATGAAATATGCCTTGTTAAAAACCTTACCAGTAAAACCCAGTGGGACAAAAAAACTGGTCAAAGGGAAAAAGAGTACATAACCATGTGTAACATAGAATTCTCTGTATATTGACATGCGTGCGACATTGTCTTGTTAAAACCTTGCTAGGAAAAACCCAGTGGGATAAAAACCTAGACGAAGGAAAAAGAGTACAGTGTGTGAAGATCTTTATTGACAGCATGCTCCCCCTAATGCTTGGTAAAATATCTTTTAAGCCATACTGTTGATCATCTTTCTGAATGTCATAGTTCACACTGCTTCTATGAGTCAATCTTGTAATATTGTTGGATGCTCCCCCTGAAGAATATTTCCCTTGGTATCTTTATGACTATCTTTCTAGAGGGAAGATCTTTTGGACTGAGTGAATGATGTAGCCATCAACAATTCATGTAATTGAGTAAGCAAATATATTTCCAGTGAGCTATCTCTATGTAAATCATAGAAATTTCCAAAGTCCGCGTATCCAACAAAACCTGGGCTATTTGTAAGTTTACTTGAAAAGAATATGCTCGTATATGGTTTTATGTGGAGATAACATCAAATATGTGTCACATCATCCTAAAGGGGTGGTGATGGAGCTGAGCTTTATCTGGAAAATACAATGTTCGGTCCAATATACTTCTTGAAAAATATTTAAGTGCCTAACGGATAACCCACATAAAAATGCTTCAATACTTTCTTAGTATAAGCAAGAATCTCGTTGACATAATGCTCAATCTTCAGGCCGAGACAAATATTTCTTGAACTCTTCAGGAGTTTTGATCACGTATTAACTCTTCAGGAATTGTAATGTGTTGCAACCATATCATAATTAATGTATTTATTGAGGCAATTTGTACATATTAGTATTAAGTACAGATTTTGTGATTCAGGCACATGTCTTTTAGGGGATTGCTTCATGCAATTTCAATCTTTCAAGGATTTTGTTTAGGGGATTACACTTTATGACACATTATATAGCTTTACATCCAACTATTTGTGCTGCTTATACATCTTTAGAGAATCGCTTCTAGCGATATGGTCCGTGCATTTAATAACCCTTAAAGATAACATGTTAGTCTCCGTAAATGTGCAATAAAAAGGCACAATTGCATTTGTAAACATGGAGAAACCCAACATTTCTTGTTTCTACCAGAAACATTGTGTCATACAAAGTGGGTATATTCTTTTTTATTTCGAACACCCAACTATAACTTTTAAGATTAACATCTTTTGGGGTTTCGTACAATGGGTTTGTTCTTTCACGTTCATTCTCATCTGTAATGGAATTGCCTATTTCCATTTTGGCCAATGATATTGTCGACATTTAATAATAGAACGTGGTTCCAATCAACACAACCCATTGATGATTTGAGTAGCTATAAAAAATTGTCATTCATCAATTCATGATCCTACTGTTCTCATGTGCATGAACATGCATCAATTATAGCATTTCTTTGCTTTTGGGTACCCAAGCCACTTCAGGGGGTTTTATTGGATCCTAACCTCCGATGGAGCATTATTTTATAGTAGGGCGTGGATAATCTCCATTTAGAGAGTTGAAACATTTAGAACCCATATATCTGTCATGTTGCAGGCATGCCACAGATTAATACACACATGTTAATTATCTGTCCTTTTGGGACTTTAAACCATGTAATTTGCTACGCATTAGGCGTGCACCGTATTAATATTGACATGTTAATGGATTGTCCTTTCGGAACTTCAAACCATATCATTTGCTACGCAACAGGTGTGCGTTATATTGATCACTGCTATACCCATGTTCTATTCTTATGAGACTTTAATGTATGCAGTGTATTATCAATGTATCCAACTTGCAATCTGTAAAATTTGCATTAATAATTCATGAATACATATTAGAATGATACAAGCCATTCTTCTAGAATGGTCATAATACAAGTCGTTCTTCTGGAACGATCTATAATGCAAGTCATTCTTCTGGAATGGTCCTTTGCATGATGTTCTTCTGGAACGGCCTTATCACCCCATTTGGTTACCTTTAAGGATGTCGTACAAAATATCAAAATAAGAGTACAAGCATGAAATAACACAAGTATTGCTTACATCCTTAGGTGGGAGAAACTTTGCTCAAATATCATTCAAGCTCGAGGAGACCTTCCAGCTTATTTCCCCCCATTAACCCCACTGTGGGTCCGTCCCTGCCCATTAACCATGAAAATCTTCACCTTCCATCACAACCCAATCAACAACAACCATTATCAATACCATCTTCTCCATCATTATCATCTTTGTTGTTGTCGTCGCCGTTGTCCTCATCAAGTACAGACCCAATATCAAGATTATTCTCTAGATTCTCTTAACTCTTATCGCTATGTTTTTCCTCTTTTTTTGTGGTAAAGAGGGGGCCAAGCCCAAATAACACATGTTCTTCTTCCTTTTGATTATTTGTGTGGTTTGATTTTAAGATTAATTGATGAATCTAGAGGAGTTGCTGGATGGATGAGCTGGGATGTGGCAAGGGGTGGGGGTGTAGTTAGGATCAATGTTTTGAAAGGCGATGCGTTAAAGTGAGGCGTTTTATGTCTTGCAAAGCGAGGCGTAAACCTTGAGGCAATAAGGCGCAAGCCTTTTGTTTCTTTTTATTTTGCTTTTATTATTTTACTATTTTGGTTATATGTATTTGATTTTATTTTATTTAAAATTACAAATTTACCCTTATTATTAAAGAAAAATTAGATGAAATTCAAAAAACTTAACGGTAAGGGCTAAATTGGCTTTTTGATAAGTTTAAGTGCTAAATTGGCTGACTTTATAGTTCAGGGGGTTAAGTTCGACTAGTATCATAGTTGAGGGAGGAAAAATGACACTTTAGCCTTTAATAAACGATTTCAAAATAAAGGGTATGGTAACTTCATCCAATTTGTTTATTGACCAAATTGGATCAAGATTCTCTCCTCATCTCCTTCCCTCCTAAACCGAAAAAATTTACTTGTAACAAGGATAACATTGTTTTGCTATCCCCAGCCAATAACACAATGACATGTAAAAAAGTTATCATATGTGTCATTGCGTTATTGGCCGAGGATAACAAAAATACTAAACTAGACCTTGTTGGCAAGGCCAATACAAAGACGTTAGGATTTAGTGAAAATATGTTTTCTATGGAATTGATTTCAACTGAGCATCATGAACAATTTTATTTATCAAATCATATGGAGTTCATAACTATGATCACTCATGGAATTGGTTAATTCTCGTTTCGAGTTAAAATTCATGTTTCAATGAAAATCTATTTTCTATTGAGTTGATTTCAAATTATGAATATATTTGGATAAAAACTTATTAGCCTTGCTGCATGAATGGTTTTTTAGGAGCAATGGTCCCTCAACTTACACTCAATTTGCATTTTCGTCCCTGAATTCGCAAAATGGTTGTCATGGTCACTCAACTCCGGTTCCGTTAGCAATTTTCTTCACGGCTCCACTTCCGTTACAATAATCTGTTAAAATGAAGGGTAAAACTGTCTTTCAAGGTGGTTTTCATTTCCCACCCTTTTGGGTCTTCTTCCCTCTCTCAATTTAGTTGCGGCCCCCACCAAAAAGTAGCCCTAAATTGGAAATGTCTTCTTGATAACGGCTGCATCCACTGCTCTTGAATTGGGTTCAGAACTTGTTGAAGCTTGGTGAATAGGGTTGTATAGGTAAGATGTCTCAGTCGTCATCATCATCATCAATGGATTCATACCAAAATCTCAATTTGTTGAAGTACTATCATTGTTTGAGCTTAATGAACAAAAGTTATATCTCGCAAGTGCAGGAATTAATATGATAGTATAGCAAGCAAATACGAAAGTCATTCCCACAGAGATTTGTAAAGTTTATCAATTAATTCCAAATATGAATACCTTAAGAAAAATAGAAAATAAGAACAAAATATTAAAAATATTAAAATAGCCGTAAATACGATTACTCAATTTTAATCTAAGTGCCAAAAATTTGAAGCAAGAAAATAAAATAACAAATGTTAGAAATTGGTTTTGAAAATCAATGGATGAATACTAGGTCTCTGACTTCACCATAACAATCCTATTCTATGTATCGAGTTAATTTTGAGAATAAAGTTTCAATTCAATTCCAAGGGTTTGTTCTTTTGTTATTATGATTATTTGTTCAGCCGCGGTGTCACCAAGTATACTCAATTAAACCCAACTGATGAACCCCATAGCCAAATTTAAAGGACAACCCATTAAGTTCAAGAAGAACAATAAAAAAACCAAGAAGTGTCTTAGCTTGAACCCAAGCTTCAACAATAACTCATTCATTCATAGTGCATATAAGATTATGGATGAACCCCTTGCCCAACCTTATCTTAGACAATCCAAAGTACCTATAATGACGAATTACAAGTTTCAATATCACAATTATAATAATGAATGAAACAAGGAATATAAATTGATTAAAGTACAGTACAATAACATAGGCCTTAGTTGACACTTAGCGGGTTTACTTGACATTTTACCAAAAACGTCAACTATATATCACTTTCCCTAACACTTTATCAAGAATGTCAACTCTATATCACTTTTCCTTGACATTTTATAAAGAACGTCAACTGTATATTACTTTTCCCAGACATTTTACAAAGAATGTCAATTAAAACCCTTTTATACCCGACACTTTCTAAACTATCCTCAGGAAAACAAGCACGCTAGTTCGCGGGTCTTCATTTTGCTCAAAATTATTCTAAGTGTTTTGCCCTATATTCAACTCCTCTTCCTCTTGGTCACCACATTTTCCCTTCATTTCAAAACCAAAAATATCAGAGTCCCTAGGGTTTTCCACTCTTTCTACATTTCTTAAATTGGATACAGAAATTCTTAGAGAAAGTGAATATCAAATCTTAGTGGGCTCCTGCTCGGCTAGTTGGGGTGGCTACAATTCAAGTGTATTTCTTATCTATCCAAAGTTATTAGTTCATATGAATGTATTTTTGCCCGACTCTATTCATCTTTCATTCTCTACAGTATTTTCTCTCTATGTATATCTCTCAGAAAGTTTTGTGTTATCTCTCCATTCCTTAGGTACCTGACATGAATCTCACTCAATCTCAAGATGCTTCGAGGAGTTGAACCAGAGAGAATGTTGAAATGGGAGAAATGTGAGGATTTTTAACAAACAGTCAAGAATATTGAAGAGTTTGCTACCGACAAAGAACTGGGTTTGTGTTCTTTATTGTCCAATATTCCTAATTTTTTCAAGCTTTATAGGTGGACATTCAATATCTCTACATATCTGAACTACAACTAATCGAATTCAAAAAAATTAGCATAATTTTTAAGTAATATAAATTATCACTCTCCAGTCAAGTTTAGTTGAGTAGTGTGGAGTTAGATTCCTTTCTTCTTATCTTTCCCCTAGATTTGAATTGTATTCTTTTTGTCTTATTTAGAAATTAGGATAGTTCCTCTTCTTTTTAGTTAGTGGGGGCAAGGAGTGCCCACCACCTAGTCGACATTTTCCCTCAATGAATGAACTACATCTCTTTATATTTAATCAACATATCAATATCATTTTCTTTATTAAAAAAATTCAAGATATCACTATCTTGTGGCACTGTAAAAAAAATATAGAACATGCAAATTCATCTTTGTTGGATGATAAAATTGATTAGGAAAGTTTCTTATGCTAATATAAAATAAGGTTATAGGTATTTTCGTGAACTTTTTAATGCTTTTGTGTTTTAGTTTTTGTTAAGTTGGTGATATTATGTTGGAAATCTGTGTCTTTTGGTAATGTATGGGTGGTTGTTTTGATATAAGTTATAACTATAAATTGAGAGCAGTAGCTTTTTTCTTATAGAAAGGAATATATATGTGCTTATTGGCAATAGAAATATACTATTTTAATTTAATCAGGATGATTCTATTTAAAAAAAACTATAGATCTGGAAGAAATTGATTACCAATTTTAAAAATACTTTTCTGGTATTAGGTCAGTAACTGCAGCCAAGCATTATTATTATTATTTTGTATGAAATTGAAGAAAGTATGATTTACAAATTTCTATACATTTCTATTTATATATTGCATTGTAAGATTAATTCTTATCTTGCTAATGTGTGTGACCATTGGTGAAAAGAATGAAGTGGCCTATATTGCAGGGAAGTTTTTTTTAGTTTGAAATGGATAAAACTTGGATGTCAAAAGATCGAATGACAAAAGAATATGAAGATGGTGTTGAGCAATTTATTGTGTTTGCTGTAAGTCATGCAAGTAACCCCAAACTCATGAAATGTCCATGCCAAATATGTGGAAATTTGATGTTTGAGACTCCTAAAGGGATAAGAGATCATATGTTTATAAGAGGTGTTGATCAAAGTTATAAGCTATGGAGTTGGCATGGGGAGGTGGCTGATATTGGAGGAACAACAAGTAGGGAAGTAAATTTAGATCAGTCACCTAGATATGAGGAGGTCCAAGAAACTTTACAAATGGTTAATTCTGCTTATGATCCTTGTACTGCTAACGATGATTCTTTTAGAAAACTAATTGAAGATGCTAAAAAGCCATTATATCCTGGTTGCCAAAATTATACAAAGCTATCTTCTTTGATGGAACTCTACAACATTAAAGGAAAAAATGGGATTTTTGACAAATGTTTTTCAGAGTTGTTGAGTTCTCTTGGCAAAATGCTTCTGGTAAACAATGAAGTGCCTACATCGATGTATGAAGCTAAGAAGACGATGATTGCGTTGGGTTTGGAATACAAGAAAATACATGCATGTCCAAACAATTGCATACTTTACAGGAAGGAGTATAAGGATTTTTCTTCTTGCCCAATATGCAACATATTAAGATGGAAGACAAAAAACGATAGTTCGCCTAAGAAGAGGAAAGGAGTTCCTGCAAAAGTTTTATGGTATTTTCCTCCAATTCCGAGGTTTAAGAGAACGTTTCAATCAACACAAATGACAATGGATTTGAGTTGGCACGCCCATAAAAGAGTTTCTTCTTCTTGACTTGACTCAACAACCCTCCCATTCAGGACAGAACTCTAAGGGTATCTCTGAAGATTAAAAATACAGATGAGCGACTGCCAATCAAGACAATATTGAATCACGCGCCTTAGGACCGATCCCAGTGAAATAGGAAAACGAATCCGCGCGCTACCGACTAGTAGAGTCTCCGTCATCGATCGGAACAAAACTAGCAAAAGAAACTTTGAGGGAGCTGCGCTATACATAATACTAAGGGACCCAGGCTCTGCCCGAATGATACGATCCGCAACTTCTAGTACCCAAGCTATGTGATCAATAACTCTTCTCCTAGAGGCGAATCCCTCAGGGCGCCCTAAGCAACCGAAGGGTAGAGAAGATGAAGAATAAGGGTAATCTACACATGCGGCTATACCACCAAAAGGAAAGAGAGGACCGATTGATACCAATAGCAAGATACACATCTTTTTAGACTCCGAGGGGTGAGAATAGTTGAAGATCAGAAGATTGGAATGAAATACCTTAATAGATTAAGTGCAAACTTTATTTTATATATTTTATATGAGTAATGGCAAACTTCATCATCCAGCAGATTCACCATCTTGGAAGCTTATTGACCAGATGTGGCCAAATTTTGCAGCGGAAACTAGAAATCTTCGACTAGCTCTTTCAGCAGATGGCATAAATCCCCATAGTTCTCTTAGTAGCCAGTACAGTTGCTGGCCGGTTATAATGATTACTTACAATCTTCCACCATGGTTGTGTATGAAACGAAAATTTATGATGCTATCATTATTGATATCAGGTTCGCGACAGCCAGGCAATGACATTGATGTTTATTTGGCACCCTTAATTGATGATTTGAAAAATCTATAGGAGGAAGGCATTGAAGTTCATGATTCATACAAACAATAGTTTTTAACCTTAAAGGCTGTTTTGTTATGGACGATAAATGATTTTCCCGCACATGAGAATCTATCTGGCTGCGTTGTTAAGGAATATTATGCTTGTCCAATTTGTGGGGAAGATACATATTCAAATCGGTTGACACATGGCAAGAAGAATGTTTATATATGACATAAGAGATTTCTTCCTCGACACCATCCGTACCGAAAACTAAAGAAAGTATTTAATGGTAAGCAAGAGTTTGGGCTTCCCCAACTCCATTGGGTGGAGGTGAAATATTTAAAAAGCTTAATGGGATTCATGCGTGTTGGGGGAAGAAAAAAGCAAAGCCTAAAGCAGCCAGCAACAATGAAAATTGCTTCAAGAAGAAGTCAATATTCCTTAAGTTAGAATACTGAAAACATCTGCATGTTCGTCACACATTGGACGTTATGCATATTGAAAAAAAATGTGTCTGAGAGTAAAAAGACCCGTCCCACGTCTACCCGATGTTGGACCTACTTTACTAAAATGTCCTTTGCCCTAAATTAAAGGGATAAACAAGTCGACTTCTACCTAAATTTCGGCAGGCTCTCTTGAAAAAAAAGGACTTTACCAAAATTTTCCCACCTGTCAAAAACAACAAAAACAGAATACCAATTGCCAGCATACACAATACAACTGCATACAGATTACAAAACAGGCCTCCGACCTTAACTTCAACCATACAAGGGCAAAACCAAACTCAACAAAAATAATAATTTAATTCACGACTGCACCTTGGTGAAACCCCGAGCTACCTACGTATCCCTTTGTGAGGCATCAAGCCACACGTACTTCTTATGACAAAAAAAAGGATCACAATTTAGAAACATACAGATATTGTCCAAGTAAAACCAACAATTAAATTTAGATTCATTCTCAACTTCAATTACCACAAGGCATATAACTAAATATTTAATAAATTCCTTTCTTCCTATGATTCATAACTCAAAACCATTTCCCTTTAAAAACTCACATGTACTATGCATAACTCTTTTAAAATTAACCGTTTACTCTGAACTCAAATTACTTTTCTAAAATCATTTCTTTCCTGCAACCATAGCCTATCCAAGGCGTTTATTGCAAAACAACATTGTCCAAATACCATAACAATGATCACACCTGTGCGGAGCACTCACCATGCACATGCTCATTGTTTGTACCATATCTGACCCTCTACTCATCCAGCGACACGCGGATCAGGGACACCCCCAAATGCCCAAGGCCTCAAACAATCGGCATCGGCTACTGATGATATTGTCTCAAAGCAGCAAACAGACGCTACAGGCCCAGCATATTCTACAATCGGTATCACTTACCAATTCTGCAGAATCAACCTCGAAGCACCCGCCCGAAATATCTAAGGACTCGTGTCAACCTCATAGGGCCCTCCCACGAGTCCCACATCGAAATTAAGTACTAAGAGCCTACAAAATACCCTCTATAAATAAGCCCCTTCACTACAATACAGGGGTAAGACTTTTCAGCTTGACTTAGGCTGGAGGGTCTTAGACTTTTCAGCTTGACTTAGGCTGGAGGGTCTTAGGGGTAAGTCCCACATTGTCAATAGCAAAAGCTCTTAGAAAACAAACTTACTTTGGCATCGGAGGGTCTTAGGCTGGTTCCACACCGGTTCCATAGACCTTACGAGTCTCAACTTTCTCTTATTCAGGATCAACATCCAAGGACAGGAAGGATCTGCATCTAACACTCAATCGATCTACTAGATCGTCCACATCATTTGTAAGTTGCACTCATCTCTATCTGTTCAGTTTTAGTGTCAACAGATTGGCGCCGTCTGTGGGAATCGCTTATCGATTAACCCATATCTCAAAAACTCTGAGACCAAAAAATGAATCCATCTTTGGCCCTCCCTGCCGATGGCCCCATCCTCGGCATCGGTGGTGAGCCAAGTCCTGCTCCCTTGCCTCACACCCCACGAATAGAAACGCATGCTCGGCCAAACACTCTGGAGGCTCGCATGGAGACTCTACAACAGGAAATGGCAAGAATGCAGGAGCACAACAATATCCTCGCCTCTAAACTTGATGACACCCAGAGTCAACTGCATGATCAGCAAATGCACTCAACCCAACTGCAGAACAGTCTGGAACGAACCATACAGCTTCGGCAGGAGAAGTCGGTTAAGAGCGTACGGAAGCCTAGTGCTCAAGATCGAGGGAAACAGCAAGCCGCAGACAAACCAACTGCCTCCGAAGACTGTTCGTACCCTCCCCAAAGAAGCGTCACCCAGAATACCAAGTTTATTCCGACTATCGGGATAGGATCAACACCAAGGCCGAACATTTCAACTCCAAAGGATCGGCTTCGGCCCCACCAAGCAAAGCAACAATGGCCGATCGGCCTTCAACACAAAACTATGACCGATTCCCAGCCAATCGGACGGTCAATCAGGCTCCCTACCGAATGGCACCCCCTGCCTCTGCTCCTTACGAGGCACGAAACAAACGGAAAGACCACTTTCGGGATCGGCAGGACAGTAACAAAAGGGGCAAAGACTCCGGCAGGCAAAGCGACTTCGGAGATCCGAAGAAGAATCGGCCAGAGGAAATTTTCACTTTACTTAACACCACTTACGAGCATGTCCTCCTGACCGAGAGTGAGATGATACCGAAGCCGAACAACCGGAAGCTTCCTTGGCAGAACGAGAAAGACACCGGTGTATTCTGCCGATACCACCAGTACAACGGCCACGATACGGAATCGTGTATCGCACTTCGCAAAATTGTCGAACGCCTCATCAACGAAGGAAAACTGGATAAGTATTTAAGCACTAGACCAGCATCGGACAAACCATCGAATCGGCAGATTAATATGATTAGTGGAGGGGCCCCCATCGCTGAAACCAGCAATTGCTCTGTTAAAAATTACGTTCGCGCCGTACGGCATCCCTAGATTTTAAGCGTAGAAGGGGGACGCAACGACAAGATCCAGCGAAACGGTTGGGAACCTATCACCTTTTCTGAAGAGGAAGAACGAGGCATCATCTTCCCCCACTCCGATCCCATGATCATACGGGCCGATATTTCAGACTTTGATGTGGGACGAATCCTCATAGACACCGGTAGTTCAGTCAATGTGCTATTTGCCGACGCTTTTAACGCCCTCGGTATAGACCCTCAGCATCTGAACAGAGATATCACCCATCTCCTCAGCTTCTCGGGTGATGTGGTCGAACCGATTGGCAGTGTCCAGCTCCCGTTCGTTGTCGGCACTATTCCCAGACGAACGGTCATTTACACTCATTTCCTGGTAGTCGATTGCCCAACGGCATATAACGTCATCATTGGTAGGACGGCGCTCACGAGGATGAAGGCCATGCTGTCACCACACATGCTCCTCCTCAAGTTCCCCACACACGCTGGCGTCGGCCAAGTGCGAGGGGATCAATTGAGTGCACTGACATGTTACATTTCGGCAACCAAGGAATCGGTAAGAGCTACGCTTCACGAAGCGCACTCGGTTTCTACCAGGATAACTGTGCCGAACGGCAGGGGGACGGGCAAACCAAATGATCCCAGGGATGAAGCCGTCACCCCACAAGCACAACCTATTGAAGATTTGAATCGGTCACCCTCTCCGAGGCACAGCCCGACCGACAGGTCCTAATCGGCACCACCTTGAGTTCGGTACTGCGTGCCGATTTCATTGCCTTTTTGCGCGCCAACACAGAAGCCTTCGCTTGGTCATACGATGACATGCCCAGCATCGCCCCAAACGTCATCAGTCACAAGCTCAGCATTTGTCCCACTTTCAAACCCATCAGGCAGAAACGGCAGGCCTACGATGCCGAACGGTACGAAGCAATGAGAATCGTGGTGGAAAAACTACGGACAATCGGCTTCATCCAAGAGGTCACTTACCCAATTTGGTTGGCAAATTCGGTCCTGGTCAAAAAATCGAGCGGCGCCTGGAGGATGTGTCAGGACTACACCGATTTAAACAAGGCTTGCCCAAAGGACAGCTTTCCTTTGCCAAGGATCGATCAGATGGTGGACGCCACAGCAGACCATGAACTTCTCAGCTTCATGGACGCATACTCAGGCTACAACCAGATATTCATGAGCCCTACCGACCGCGAACATACGGCATTCATCACCGACAAAGGACTCTACTGTACCAATGTCATGCCGTTCATCTTGACGAACGCTGGAGCAACGTACCAGCGATTGGTCAACAAAATCTTCTCTGAACTCATCGGCACTTCAATGGAGGTTGATGTGGACAATATGCTGGTCAAGAGCAAAACAGCCGATTCTCATCTCCACAACCTCTCCCTCATGTTCAGCGTTTTAAAGCGGTACAACATGTGTCTCAACCCAAGAAAATGTGCCTTCGGCATCTCCGAGGGCAAATTTCTTGGCTTCATGATCAGCCAACGAGGCATTGAGGCCAACCCTGAAAAAATCAAGGCATTGCTCGACATGCAGATACCGAAGACACAGAAGGATATTCAGAGTCTCACTGGGCGTGTCGCCGCTCTGGCGGTGTTGAGTAAAGTGAAAATTTCCTCTGGCCGATTCTTCTTCGGATCTCCGAAGTCGCTTCGCTTGCCGGAGTCTTTGCCCCTTTTGTTACTGTCCTGCCGATCCCGAAAGTGGTCTTTCTGTTTGTTTCGTGCCTCGTAAGGAGCAGAGGCAGGGGGTGCCGTTCGGTAGGGAGCCTGACTGACCGTCCGATTGGCTGGGAATCGGTCATAGTTTTGTGTTGAAGGCCAATCGGCCGTTGTTGCTTTGCTTGATGGGGCCGAAGCCGATCCTTTGGAGTTGAAATGTTCGGCCTTGGCGTGGATAGCTGCCTGCTTCATCAGCTCGGCGTAAGTGGTCCAGTTGCTGCTGTGGACCAGGTAGCGAAACTGAGACGACCGAAGGCCGCTTTTGAAGGCACCGAAGGCTGCCCTATTGTCCGTTTCTGGACATCGGGAATATTCATGGCTGAACCTAGCCGCATATTCCCTCAGAGGCTTCTCGTCTTGCTGCCGAACGGTCTGGAGGTCATCGGCAGAATACAGGCGATCGGTCTGAATCATAAAATGGTTGAGTAAGGTTTGCTTCAAACTGATTGAAAGAGTCAACCGTACCTGGTTCCAATCGGTAGAACCAATTCAGAGCGGCTCTGGTCAGGGTGGAGGGGAATAGTAGACATTGGCCTTCGTCCGTTAGCCCTTTGCAACACAAGGCTGACTGGAAGGTATGAATGTGAGTAACAGGGTCTTCCACCCCCAAGTAGAACGATATTCGGAGTGCCTGGACCTCTTTTTCGTGTCTGAATGTTCGAATGCGATTGGTGAACAGCCCTGGCTGTACCGTTCCCCATGTTGGTTTCCGAGCCTGGTTCTGTTCTTCTTCAATGCGGTTCATCTTCTAGAGGAGAAGACGGATGGTAGGATCGGTAGGGGGAAGATCATCACCGAAGGGCTCCCTTGCCTCTTTCTCCGTGCTCCGACTAGTGCGATGGCCCTGAGCTTCTTGACCTGCCGTTCGGCTTGGGCTTCTTTCATAGCCCCCCCTATGCCGATCATTTTCTCTATTCGATCGATGGCTATGGTGCTCCTTTGAAGGCCCCGGCGATCGGTAGGAGATAGTGGTTCCTGGTGAAGTTGGGACGTAATCTGATTCATCCGTTTCCTCCAGGCCAACTACGCCGTACCGTTGGCGCAAGGGGGACTTTGGTCCAAGCGCCTCTAACCGCCGATCGTTGAGTTTTGCTCGGATCTGGATGGGTGAGGGCTGCCGCTCCTTGCGCCGATCGTTGATCCTATCCCGACAGTCGGAATAAACTTGGTATTCTGGGTGATGCTCCTTTGGGCATTTTGTAGACTCTTAGTGAAGGGGCTTATTTATATAGGGCATTTTGTAGGCTCTTAGTACTTAATTTCGATGTGGGACTCGTGGGAGGGCCCTATGAGGTTGACACGAGTCCTTAGATATTTCGGGCGGGTGCTTCGAGGTTGATTCTGCAGAATCGGTAAGTGATACTGATTGTAGAATATGCTGGGCCTGTAGCGTCTGTTTGCTGCTTTGAAACAATATCATCAGTAGCCGATGCCGATTGTTCGAGGCCTTGGGCATTTGGGAGTGTCCCTGATCCGCGTGTCGCTGGATGAGTAGAGGGTCAGATATGGTACAAACAAGAAGGTTTATAAGGTCATTCTAGTACTTTTCGAAAGGTGAAACTAGCTTGAAAGACTCACGGTCAACCGAGGGGTCAAACTTCCCATATTAGTCAACCGGGGCTGCGGGGCTCACGACCTCTGATTTCCGATCCAAGAAAATTCTTATGCATTCAACAACATCCACTAAACAAGTCCTGTAAGTTTGCTCTCAATCGCACGATCAAACATCGCTCGCTTCACCTAACCCTAACACCATTGATTCAAAGTATTTGGGACTCCAATTCTCGATCCGCAAGTTCCTACAAGATCCTAGAAGTACAGAGAACAGCATAATTGAAATTGGGACCAATCGAACAGTCCGAACCTACTGAACCCGGATATCGCATAATAGGCGCAATATCCGTTCGATAGTCAAACAACAACCAATTCCAAATCCCAGGAAAATATTTTTGGGTGGGTTTTGTAGAGGAGGACAGGAAAATATTTTTCGTGAAGGTGGCGCGACCAACCAGTGCATGACGGCGTTGATTGGTGGCCTGGATGTCGAATAGTCACTGTTGCGAATTGTAGAGGAAGAAGAAGAAGAAGTCGTGGGGGAGAAGGAGAGGATAAAGAGAATTGGCCCGGTACTGTAGCAATGGTACTGTACCGGTATTGTTTCATATAGTAACAAATTTCAAAATTCCCTTCTTGCCCTTTTCGTTTCTAGACCTTTACGTGGTCAATACAACTCGGAATTGAGCGTGCCACCTGTCTACAAACTTGTATCGACGAGCTCCACGCAATGGTGCTACTGATTTCCCCAAAATTCTTTTGGAACAAAAAGTGACTAAAATGCCCCTGCCACCCAAGAGCAAAATTTTAATTTCACAAATAGATAAATTGAATAAAATGATTAAATTGGGTTGGGGATGTTACAGAGAGCATTTTTGGTACATTGCTTAACATTCCGGGAAAGAGTAAGGATGGAGTTAACTCTCGGCTTGACCTTGTGGATATGGGCCTAAGAATAAAATTAGCCCCTGATTTTTCCAAAAAAGATGACTTACTTGCCAGCAGCATGTTATTCATTAAGTAGGACGGAGAAAAAGATGTTTTGCCAAACATTGTTTGGCATGAAGGTTCCGGAAGGATATTCTTCAAACTTTAGAAGCCTTGTATCAATGGAGGAATTGAAGCTTTATGGTCTTAAATCCCACGATTGCCATGCTTTGATGCAACAACTACTACCAGTGGCTATACGTGGAGTGCTTCCTAAGCATGTGAGATATGCTATTACAAGGTTTTGCTTATTTTTCAATGCCCTATGTAGTAAGGTGGTAGATGTGTCTAAACTGAACCAAATACAAAATGATCTTGTAATCACATTATGCTTGTTGGAAAGATATTTCCACCTTCTTTCTTTGACATTATAGTTCATTTAACAATTCACCTTATAAGAGAAGTAAGATTGTGTGGGCCAGTGTATCTGATATGGATGTATCCCTTTGAAAGATTCATGAAAGTCCTCAAAGGTTATGTGCGTAATCGTAACCATCCAGAAGGATGTATTTCTGAATGTTACACTGTAGAAGAAACAATTGAGTTTTGAACGGATTATATATCAGGATCAGATGCAATTGGAAATCCATATGCTACGAAGCATAAGCTGCGAGTGAGTAACCTTTAATTGGTGGTCGTCTTTTTATAGTTGATCTTAAAATGTGGGAACAAGCACATTTTCAAATTTTGGACAATACTGAAGAAGTTCAGCCTTTTAGAGCACTTCCAGCAAGGAGGCCTAGGGGGAGGGCTAGGGGGGTTTTGGGCCAAAATCCGTTTCCAGCAACAAAAAGTTGCCCGGGCAGAGTGTGGGACCCAGCAACCTGGGCTGGCCCTTGTGCTGGCCCGAGGGCAAGGCTAACGTCAGCATGTTTGACGGGCCCGCTATAGTACCCCCAACGGCTAGCTTCCACGTGTCGGCGCCTGGGCTCTCCGATTTTATTTTTTTCTCCAATCTAACGACATACAATTTGCATGCAATAAAAAAATGAAAAAAAAATTTAAAAAAAATTTAAAAAATACCCAAAAATTCTGAATTTTTTTTCTCTATAAATACCTACCAAAACTCTTCACTTTCAACACCTTATTTTCATTTTCAACATTTAAGTAAATGTCTTTGTCCTTTTACTTTTATTTATTTTTATATTACTTCATTTACTTAAGTTTACAATGTAAATAAGGAAGTACCCCCCATTTGGATTCAAATAAAAATACTAGAAAATCAAATTCCCACCAAATCAAAATATGAAAAATCGGTTTTAGTGCAAAATACGCTTTAGGCAAAAAATGATGGCTCATTAAGTCAATATATACTTCATACTAAAATCCCATAAAATCAAGTTTTGTTATTTGATGTGTAAGGAACAAAAGCCGCCAAAAATTATCTTGAGAAAATGATTATTCCGAAAAATCATTTTTCATACTTAGTCAATATTGCACATCCGCTAAAAAATTTATGGGTTCGCCAATGCACATAGGAACCCAAAAATCTTATCCGAAAATATTGTCCAAATTAATTATTTAGGTAAACAAATTTGTGAAAAAAACAAAAAAATGAATAGTGTTCGCCCTTTGCCATGGCAACTGCAGGAAACCAACATTGGCTAAAGTTACAGCATCCTCGTAAGTTACAAAAGTGGTTGAAGGATGAACATAACCGCACCTTTATCTACTGGTTACAAAATAAGGTATCAATTAAATTTTGTTGATTTTCACCCATACATGTTTATAATTTAACTTTCATTTGGGTACAGGTTTTAAATGATGTAAATAAGGATGAACCTATATCACATTACTTGAAGTGCATAGCACAAGGACCTTACCACCATGCCCTACAATATCCTAGCTATCTTATTAATGGTTGTCGTTTCCACACGAAGGAGCGGGATAATAATCGAGTCAATCAAAATAGTGGTGTGAGTATTGTGGCAACAACAATGCATTGTGCGAGTGCTAAAGATAAAAACCTAATATTTGCAGAGATGTGCTATTATGGAGTTATCGTTGAGATATGGGAGCTTGATTATCAAATGATCAATACTCACACCACTATTTTGATTGAGTTGAGAGTAATAGGGGCATTAAAGTTGAGCTTGGTGTCACATTACTGAACCTCAACCGAGTGGGTCACAAATCAAATTCATTTATTTTCGCTTCCCAAGCAAAGCAAGTATTTTATGTTCCAGATCAGCTTGATTCGAGATGGTCAATTGTTTTGAAAGTGAAAGCCATTGATTGTTTGTATGGCTGCCGTGGTCTTAGAATCTTCATGAAATAATGTAAATTTTTTCATAGTTTATACTTGTTCGAAAATTCTAACTGATTACATGTATGTTACTTTTCATTTTTGGCAGTTTTGAACATCATATGGAACTGCGAAATTGTTTGCCCACTGCAAAATTAAGTATTATATGCAGCTTCGTAGTTTTGTTGTAAGGCTGCTGGTCATCTGGTTTGAAGGTCTTGTGTGTGCTTATATTCTATTTTTGTCATTTATAAAGTTATTTGTGCAATTAGACTCTAGTAGTTGTACTACATGATAATTTGATCCTACCATCTTTCTTTTAATGTGCATTTCAGGTCCTATATCGAAGTAAGAACTCTCTGGATGTAAAATGGGGAATATTGTACTAGAACACAAGAGGTTTCTATTGGAAAAACTTAGTTTATTTATGGATTTTAGTGTGTATATTTGGCAATGCATGGCTTGTAGTTTAGTTGAAACTAATTGGACAAATGAACTAGGGATGTATTTTCAATTGATTAGTTTCAATACATGCAAATTGTTTTTAGAAGTATTCTTTGCCTTGAATTACCTTGTATTGTGATAAAGTTAGCTCTTTTGGTTTCCCATATTTAGTTTTGATTTAGTGATAAGCTCTTAATAATGAGATTAGTTTTCATAGTCGTAAAATAATATATTGCGTAGGCCAAACCTAGTCCCAGTTGGATTTTTTTTTTTTTTTTTAAAGGGCTCTTTCCCCACCTAGTCCCAGCAGGTCTTCAATTTGTTCAGGTTCGTCTTCATTGTCGGAAGACACATGCATCAAATCAGTAGCTTTAGGTTCAGGCGATTGGTCGCATTCCTTAATGCGACCGGTCGTTTATACCGAGAGCACTCAATTTCTGCTGAAGCAAGCAACTGGTAGCATTCCTCTGGGTGACCGGTCATTTCATCCTGAGAGAAATTATCCTAGACCACTGTACTAAGGGCTAGTTTGGCATTGCCGTGCTTTAAAAAAATACTGCTATTGCTATGCTGTGAAAATAATCAGCTGTGAAAAAAAGCAGCTAGGCGTTTGGTAAATTGGATGCGAAAAACTATTGTACCACAAACTTCACTTCATAAATTTGTTTTCTTTTTTTAATTTACACTTTTTTAATCAAAAATTGTAATCTACAATTAGCACACATATATTACCATAAATTATAAACTAATATTGTAACAAAAGTAGTTCTAAATATTGTTATATTAATAATAACAATGTGTTTTGAGGGCTTCGGAGAGGGTTAGCATAACAAATATACAAAAATTGTTCAAATTTTAACATGCCCAAATAGATCACTACAATATAAAAGAAGCTAATTAGATGCATTCATTAAACTTGTAGTGATGCTATTTCTCAATGCTTCCATCTCTTGTGTTCCATTGTCATGAAGACTGAAGTTCTTGTTGCACATCAACATCCTCACCTATCTCTCTTCACTTAAGATATCATTTGAAGCATCAAAATGTCTATCACATTGGGCATGCCTCCTTACTAAAGCAATATGTGTTGAGTATGAGAAATAGATAATAGCAAATAATTGTCGCAATATACATTATACTGAAAGCATAAAAATAGCAAACTTTCCTTTTCCTACAGATATGAATATTCATCTATATTATCCACTATATGCTATATGTTTGAAAATGATAACGACTCCCAAGAAAACCACTTCTCAATCTCAACAAGGGATGAAGAGTCCAAACATGGAGTTATCCTAATGATTCATGAAAGAAAACCTAGAACAAGAAGAATCCACACATGAAAATAAATTGATCACCTTCACAATTGACATAAGAACAAGAACTATATAATTTTCCTAATCTTTAACATATATTACTTGAGGAACTAGCTAGCCTATTCTTCCAAGAGGAGACAAAGATAACATAAAGTCTTAGCCAATATTTCCACCAACACAAAAAATATAACTAAAAGGAAGAACTTGAAACCATTACCCAATCAAAATTCTTCTAACACAATAATAAAGTCCACCGACACTAACAAAAAATAATAATAAGGAAGAACTTGAAACTATGACCACTAAAAATTACAAGCTTTATTTACCAAAAATCTTCTAACACAACAATGGACGACAACTTAGATGGAATAGTAGTTTCAAAGAATAGGATTTTTTTTTTCTTTTCATTCTTGAGAAAAGAGAAGCCACTAGATCTGGAGCTAATGGCTTCTTCACTCTTTTCTTGTAGTTCAAAGGAATTATGTTTGAGCTTGAAGACAACAAGTTAGGACAATGGAAAAATCAACACAGGACTTGACTTGGGCTATATATATGATTGCAACCCATCAATATCAGTGAGATTCTAGTTCTGCTACCCAACCCGCAGCCCACATTTAAGTCTCTGCTCAACCACTTCACCATAGAGGCTTAGATGAGTAACAGCAGCAACAACCAAATTACAGTGGCTAAGTGTTAAACTATCCATAGAAAGTGGCATCACTGAAGAATAACAATAGCAAAAATACACTGAAGTGATGAAATCCTTTAATTATTTGATTACTTTTTGTTCTTGAGTTTTGGAACTGTACCAAACTATACAATGAGTAAATCTATGAACAATGATGGTTGGGTAATCTAGAGAAAAAAAGCATCTAGGACAGATACGTTTCAGAGAAATAGAAACAGAGAGAGAAGTATCTGACCCCAAGGCCAATTGAAAACCCTAGACCAAACTAGGGAGGAACCTTGCCAAAAAGCAAGGAGAGACAAACCCAGTACAAAACTAGGAGCAAAACTCTCTCTCTGTCTCTCTGTCTCTCCCGTGTCTTCCCCCTAAAGCCCCAAGAACACAAAGCCCCCAATCTCATAGAAACCAAACAAAAAAACCTAATTTTATAACATATATAAACCCAAAAATCATAAATGTAATGGGAAGATGAACTCACTGATGAGTAGCTGATTGTTGTTAGCAATTAACTTCCTTGATTGAGATGGAATTTTGAGATGCAGGGGGAGGAAGAAGAAGAACAGTGAGAAGAGCAGTCTGTGAGAGTGAAGGGCAGAGAGTGTGAAGGTCGCGAGATTTATTTTGTGAGAGGGTCAAACGTTGTCATTTTGTGAAATATTTAGGGGTATTATTGGAATAATGAAACTTTCATTAATGAAAAAACCGGCTCTTTGAAAGCTGGCTATTGGCGACTTTGAGTTTTCGCTTTTTATGATTGGTGTTTTTAAAATAAGCGTGTTTTTTTGGGTTTACCAAACACCCAACTCATGCCAAATTTCAATTAAAGCTGCTTTTTAAAAAATTTAAGCGCTGCCAAATGCCACCTAAGCGTCTGGTCGTTAAGGTCATAACGACTTGTCGTTGCCATCCAGGCTTCGACTTTTTCATTTTCTAGAGTATTCCAAATATGCGATTCACTCCGTATCTCCCCTTGAAGTGGAGAATTGGACACCAGGTCATGGAAGAACATATCTAACTCCAAAAAGGTGACATCCAAAGTGACATAGGTGCGACGGGAAGGAGGATGATAACACCGATAACCTTTCTAATGAGTGGCATACCTCACAAAAACACACCGAAACACACATGGATCAAGTTTGCTTTCCTAGTTTTTATGGAGATGAATGAACACCACCCATCCAAATTGTTGGCACTAAAACTGAACAGATAGAGATGAGTGCAACTTACAAGTAATGTGGACAATCTAGAGATCGATTGAGTGCTTGACGCAGATTCTTCCTGTCCTTGGATGCTGATCCTGAATAGAAGGAAGCCGAAGCTCGTGAGGTCTATGGAACCGGTGTGGAACCAGCCTTAGACCCTCCAATGCAGAAATAAGTTTGTTTCTAAGAGCTTTTGCTACTGACAATGTATTTAGCATAAAAGCCAAGCTGAAAAGTCTTACCCCTTGTATTGTAGTGAAGGGGCCAATTTATAGAGGGCATTTGGTATGCTCTTAGTACTTAATTTCGATATGGGACTCGTGGGAGGGCCCCACGAGGTTGACACGAGTCTTTGGATATTTTGGGCGTGGCCTTCGAGGTTTGCTTCGAGGAATCGGTAGGCGATACCGATTATAGGCTAAGTTAGACGTCATCGGTATCCCATACTGTTTGTTTGCTGCCTTGGGGGAATTGGGGGTTTTACTAATCCACGTGTCGAAGTATGAGTGGAGGTTCATATATGGTACAAACAGTAGTCCCTCAAGTTACCGATTGAGAAGCGACTTCTTGGTTGGGGACTTGAACGTGTCTTCGGCATTCCGACCCCGGCACGATGGTATCGTTCCTGCCTTCGTGGTTTGCTGATGGTGGTCATGTAGTCCCCCAAGTGCCCGAGCGAGTGAGCTTGGAAAAGAGACGGCATGAGGTACCGAATGTTCCGAGAGGCTAGTGTAGGTCTGGTTTTGGGAACGCCTACCATTCTGCACGAAAGGTGAGTGAAAACTCATCAATGTGCGCCTGCCGTTCGGCACGAAAGGTGAGTGAGAACTCATCAATGTGCGCATGCCATTCGGCACAACAAGTGAGTGAGAACTCATCAATGTGCGCATGCCGTTAGGCACGAGAGGTGAGTGAAAACTTATCAATATGCGCCTGCCGTTCGGCACGAGAGGTGAGTGAAAACCCATCAATGTGCGCCTGCCGTTCGGCACGAGAGGTGAGTGAAAACCCATCAATGTGCGCTTGCTGTTCGGCACGAGAGGTGAGCGAAAACTCATCAATGTGTGGCTATCGTTCGGCACGAGAGGTGAGTGAAAACTCAATGTTGTGCGCCAGCCGTTCGCCAGTGGAGTTGCGCTAGAAAGTGGCGAGAGTTGCAGCGTTTGGGAAGTTTGAAGAGTTTTTGAGAATTGGAGACGTTTCGAGTGACGACGGTTGGACTCCCCCATGCATGCATGACACGTGTCGGCAGGGCTGCGAAGGGTCGCGTCGTTTCGTATCTCGATGCGTCGCTTCGTTTCTCGATGCTTGGTTCGCCCTATAAATGTGAGGAAGGGACGATAGTTGGAATACTTGGAAGTTTTTTAGAGCAATCAGAGCTTGTGAGAGGCAATTTCTGGCGATTGTGCGAAGGCGTTGTAAGCGATTTCCGGTGACTTTATCAAGGTGGAGGCGATTTCCGACGAGAAGGAACCATCGTGTGAACAAGGTATGTTGTTGTGTTTTTTATTTTTAGTGAATCAAACTGTTGAATGTTTTGAATTTTTGTATGAGCGAGCATGAACAAGCATGAATGTAGATGAGCATCAGTGTTTAGGACTTTAGAATGGGAGTTAGATTCTAGCATGGCATTTAGTTTCCCTTCGTTTGTGTTTGTAGATGTCAGATACCAAATCCGAGCGTAGTCGTAGTCCGAGGGCGTTCGAGGATGAATCGTCCCCGGGGAGTTCTACCAAGGAGAGTGGGAGTGCCGAATCTGGGAGCTCTTCGAGTGTTGAGATAGTGGAAAGGGCAGGGGTGCGCACCGAGGCTTGTGGCACTTCTCGTAGATTGCCTTAAGGCAGTGAGCCCTCGACGTCAGGTCGTGGAGCTAACGCAGGGGATGTCTCAATTGCTGCGGCAGGAGAGGGGGTACTGAACGTTGTCACGGGCAGGCAACGGATCCCGATGGCGAAACTGAAGGATCTGGTCTTCGAGGTAGATCATTTAGAGCCGAACATCTTGACCGAGGCTAAGCTGGCCAAGATTCGAGCTGAGTATCATATCCAGGATTCGGTAGTGATGCGAATCCCAGGGCCGTTAGAGTCGCTGAGTGATAATGACAAGGGAGTGGTCTTCTTCACCGATGCTTTCAAACATGGGCTTCGGCTCCCGTTGAAGCATTCGGTGCAGAAGATCCTGGCTCAGATTGGGTATGCACCGGGGCAGTTTAATCCGAACTTCTGGATTACATTGCTCGGGACAATAACAGTGTTCGGCATAGCTGAAGAGTGGGAGACGAGCTATGAGCAGTTCGCCCAGTTGTATAGGGTGACGAGGGCGAAGAGTGTCGACCAGGGGGGTGGGTTCAGTCCAACTGTCTTTCGGTAGGGCAGCATGGACATTTTGTGGTTGGGGTGCCAAGCTCCCAAAAGACCTGGCGCAAGCGTCAGGTGATTGTGTCTGGTGCTTGGGAATCGGTACCAGAGTGATCGTGGAGAGGCCGATCCCTACGACCTTCCAAACAGTTGGTAGGTGTAAGACTGCCGTTCGGTAGCGTAGTGCTTTTTTTTTTTTTTTTTTTGGCTAACAGGTGTTGGATCTTTTCAGTGTCTTTGAAACGGCCGGCTGCGCCGATTAGAGAAGTGGAAGCGATAGAGCGTGTCCGAGGGAAGATCGCTAAGGAATATCGCTTTTTAAAAAATCTGCTGGGTTTTCGCAATCTGTATAAGGCGGGGTTGATCGGCAAGGTGGAGCACGACCGAAGGAAGAAAGAAGAAGAGGAAGAAGAAGAGAAAAAACAAAGTAAGTGATGCCGTTCGGCAGCATGCATTTTGTTTATGTCAACAGCCGTTTCTCAGCTAACTTGTGTGTTTTTGCAGTGGCAGGAGGGAGGCCGATGAGCGAGGCGATGAGAAGGCGGCTGGAGGGTCACGGGGCGCCGAAGCAGAAAAAGGGTGAGTCCCCTCGACCGAAGAAGAAGAAGGCTCCAGGGGCTTCCGGATGGACTTCGGTAGACGAGACGACGGTGGCCGATCATCACCGGGAGAAGAGGGTTGTTGAGGCCGAAGCCGTTCGGGAGGTCCACCTCCAGGTGACGGGGAAGAGGTAGATCGAGGGTGCACTCGATGTGACGCCGTTGCCAAAAAGGCCTAGGGGGCCGAACGAGGGGACATCTGTTCTAATCCCTGACGACGAAGAAGAGGGGGAGGAGGGGCCGGTGAACGTTGCTTGCCCTCGGAAGGCGGTGCCATTCATCAACTGCATGATCGATGGCACCCAAATGGAGCTGTCGGAGATAGAGCAGTTGTCGATGAAGACGGTGCGTGAGCAGACCGGACGAGCTTTCTAGCTTCAGGCTGCGGTAATTGTTGTTGTTGTTTTTTGTGTTTCAAGTGTTGGCGCGGTCGGCGCTAATGAATTGTTGTTGTTGTGCAGGCTGATATGGAGATGTGGCTCTGCGTAAAGCAATGCCTTGATTTTTTCAGTGCCAACATGTTAAGCAATGCCTTGATTTTTTTAGGATTGGCCTCAATGCCTCGTTGGCTGATCATGAAGCCAAGAAATTTCCCGGAGGAGATGCCGAAGGCGCATTTTTTTGGGTTGAGGCGCATGTTGTATTTCTTCAAGACGCTGAACATGAAGGAGAGGTTGTGGAGGTGACAATCAGCCGTTTTGCTTTTGACCAGCATGTCGTCCACATAAACCTCCATTGAGGTGCCTATGAGTTCAGAGAAAATTTTGGCTCCGGCGTTTTTCAAACCGAATGGCATGACATTGTAACAGTAGAGTCCCTTGTCGGTGATGAATGCCTTATGTTCGCGGTCGGCAGGGCTCATGAATATCTGGTTGTAGCCCGAGTATGCATCCATAAAGCTGAGAAGTTCATGGCCTACTGTGGTGTCTACTAGCTGATCGATCCTTGGCAAAGGAAAACTTTCTTTTGGGCAAGCCTTGTTTAAATCGGTATAGTCCTGACACATTCTCCAGGCACCGTTCGATTTTTTGACCAAGACTGAGTTTGCCAACCAAATTGGGTAGGTTACCTCCTGGATGAAGCCGATTGTCTTCAGTTTATCCACTTCGAGCCTCATTGCATCGTAGGCTAGCCGTTTCTGTCGGATGGGTTTGAAAGTGGGATAAATGCTGAGTTTGTGACTGATGATATTGGGTGCGATGCCCGGCATGTCATTGTATGACCAAGCGAAGACTTCGGCATTGGCGCGCAAAAAGGTAATGAAATCGGCTCGTAGGGCCGAACTCAAGGTGGTACCGATGTCGGTCGGGCTGCGCCTCGGAGAGGTTCACCGATTCTAAATCCTCAATAGGTTGTGCCTGTGGGGTGACAGCCTCATCCCTGGGATCATCTGGTTTGTCCACCCCCTTGCCGATCGGTGCAGTCATTTTGGTAGAAACTGAGAATGCTTCGCGAAGCGTAGCTCTTGTCGATTCCTTTGTTGCCGAAACGTAACATGTTCGTGCCCACAACTAATCCCCTCACACTTGGCCAACGCCAGCGTGTGTGGGGAACTTGAGGAGGAGCATGTGAGATGACAGGATGGCTTTCATTTTTGTGAGCACCGTCCTGCCGATGATGGCGTTGTATGCCATTGGGCAATCGACTACCAGAAAGTGAGTGTAGATGACCGTTCGTCTGGGGATAGTGCCAACGGCGAACGAGAGCTGGACACTGCCGATTGGTTCAACCACGTCACCAGAGAAGCTTAGGAGGGGGTGATATCTTTGTTTAGGTGCTGAGGGTCTATGTCGAGGGCATTAAAAGCGTCGGCAAACAGTACATTGACCGAACTGCCGGTGTCTACGAGGATTCGGCCCACATCGAAGTCTGAAATATCGGCTCGTATGATCATGGGATCGGAGTGGGGGAAGATGATGCCTCTTTCTTCCTCTTCAGAAAAGGTGATAGGTTCCCAACCGATTCGTCGAATCTTGTCGTTGCGTCCTCCCGCTACGTTGAGGATCTGGGGGTGCCGAACGGCACGAACGTAGTTTTTAACAGAATGATTGCTAGTTTCGGCGATGGGTGGTCCGATGCCGTTTGTACTGATCCAGCTTTCCTTCGTTGATGAGGCGTTCGACAAATTTATGAACCGCGATGTACGATTATGTATCGTGGCCGTTGTACTGGTGGTGTCGGCAAAAGACACATGTGTCCTTCTTGTTCTGCCGAGGGAGCTTGCGGTTGTTTGGCTTTGGCCTAATTTGATTCTCTGTCATGAGAACGTGCTCGTAAGTGGTATTGAGCAAAGTGAAGGTTTCTTCCGGCCGGTTTTTCTTCGGATCCGAAGTTGTTTCGCCTGCCGGAGTTCTTGCCCCTTTTGTTACTGTCCTGCCGATCTTGGAAGTTGTCTTTCTGCTTGTTTCTTGCTTCATAAGGAGCAGAGGCAGGGGGTGCCGCTCGGTAGAAGGCCTGATTTGTCGTCCGATTTGCTGGGAATCGGTCATAGTTTTGTGTCGAAGGCCGATCGGCTGGTGTTGTTTTGCTTGGTGGTGCCGAAGCTGATCCTCTGGAGTTGAAATGTTCGGCCTTGGCGTGGATAGCTGCTTGTTTCATCAGCTCGGCGTAGGTGGTCCAGTTGCTGCTATGGACTAGATAGCGAAACTGAGATGATCGAAGGCCACTTTTGAAGGCACCGAAGGCTGCCCTATCGTCAGTTTCAGGACATCAGAAATATTCGTGGTTGAACCTAGCCGCATATTCTCTCAAAGGCTCATCGTCTTGTTGCCAAACGGTATAAAGTTCATCGGCAAAATATAAGCGATCGGTCTGAATCATAAAATGGTTAAGGAAGGTTTGTTTCAATTGATCGAAAGAATCAACTGTACCTAGTTCCAATCGATAAAACCAATTTAAAGCAGCTCTGGCCAGGGTGGAGGGGAACAATAAGCATTGGCCTTCGTCAATGAGCCCTTTGCAACCCAAAGCCGATTGAAAAGTGTGGATGTGAGTTACAGGGTCTTCCACCCCCGAGTAGAACGATATTCAGAGTGCTTGGACCTCTTTTTCGTGTCTGAACGTTCGGATGCGATTGGTGAATGGTCTCGGTTGTACCTTTCCCCACGTTGGTGTCCAAGCTTGGTTCTGTTCTTCCTCAATGCGATTCATCTTCTGGAGGAGAAGACGGATGGTGGGATCGGTGGAGGGGAAATCGTCATCGAAGGGTTCTATTGCTCGGTTCTGTGTATGTTGGCCAGCATTGTGGCCCTGAGCCTCTTCATCTGTCGTTTAGCTGGGGTTTCTCTCGTAGCTTCCCTTATGCTATCGTTCTCTTTATTTGATCGGTGGCTATGGTGTTCCTTTAAAGGTCCTGCCGTTCGGTGGGAGATTGTGGTTCCTGGTGAAGTCGGAACATAGTCTGATTCGTCCGTCTCTTCCAAGCCGATCGTGTCGTACCTTCGGCGTATGGGGGACTTTGGTCTGAGTGCCTCCAGACGTCGATTGTTAAGTTTGTCTTGGATTGGGATGGGCGAAGGCTATCGCTCTTTGCACCGATCATTGATCCTATTGCGGCAGTCGGAGTAAACTTGGTATTCTCGATGACGCTCCTTTGGGGAGGGTACGAACAAACTTCGGGAGGTAGATGGCTTGCCTGCGACTTGCTGCTTCCCTCTATCCTGAGTGCTGGGCTTTCGTACGCTTTTAAACAACTTCTCCTGCTGAAGTTGTATGGTCCGTTCCAGACCGTTCTGCAGCTGGGTTAAGTGTGTTTGCTGATCATACAGTTGTCTCTGGGTGTCATCGAGTTTAGAGGAGAGGATATTGTTGTGCTCCTGCATTCTTGCCATTTCCCGTTGTAGAGTTTCCATGCGGGCTTCCAGAGTGTTTGGCCGAACAGGCGTCTCTGTCCGCGGTGTGTGAGGCAGGGGAGCAGGGCTTGGCTCGCCACCGATGCCGAGGATGGGACCATCGGTAGGAAGGGACGAAGATGGATTCATTTTTTTTTTTGTCTCAGAGTTTTGAGATATGGGTTTAATCGATAAGCGATTCCCACAGACGGCACCAATCTGTTAGCACTAAAACTGAACAGATAGAGATGAGTGCAACTTACAAGTAATGTGGACGATCTAGAGATTGATTGAGTGCTTGACGCAGATTCTTCCTGTCCTTGGATGCTGATCCTGAATAGAAGGAAGCCGAGGCTTGTGAGGTCTATGGAACTGGTGTGGAACCAGCCTTAGACCCTCCGATGCTGAAATAAGTTTGTTTCTAAGAGCTTTTGCTACTAACAATGTATTTAGCATAAAAGTCAAGCTGAAAAGTCTTACCCCTTATATTGTAGTGAAGGGGCCTATTTATAAAGGGCATTTAGTATGCTCTTAGTACTTAATTTCGATGTGGGACTCGTGGGAGGGCCCCACGAGGTTGACATGAGTCTTTGGATATTTTGGGTGTGGCCTTCGAGGTTTGCTCCGAGGAAACGGTATGCGATACCGATTGTAGGCTAAGTTAGACGTCATCGGTATCCCATACCAATTGTTTGCTGCCTTGGGGCAATTGGGGGTTTTACTAATCCACGTGTTGAAGTATGAGTGGAGGGTCAGATATGGTACAAACACAAATAATCGTGATGTAAGCATCAAAATAGAAGACAGGTTCATGTTGGGCGACCACCTGTACCGGAGTATGGAAGTCCAAGACCCTAGAAGGCATACGATTGAGCAAATAACCAACCGTGACAATTTCATTATCCAAATGGTGGCAAGGAACATGAGCCCTAATCAAAAGTGCTCAGGCAGTTTCAAGGAGATGTTAATTTTTCTATTTAGCAACACCATTCTGTTGCAGTGTTTGAGAACAAGTTGTCTTATGGATAATGCCATGTGTCTTGAAGTAAGTCTGAAAGGCATGGTTGACATATTCTCCCTCATTGTCAAAGTGAAGAATCTGGATCTCGGCAGAGAATTGAGTTTCAATATGTTTGTGGAAAGACTAAAACATAGGAAACATTTCATTTTAAGTCTTCATCATGGAGAGCCATGTCATACAAGTACAATCATCTACAAACATGACAAACCATCGGAAGCCAGAAGAAGCAGTGATAGGTGAGGGTCCCTAGGCATCAGAGAGAATTGACGTAAATGGAGCAGAACGCTTACTCATACTCAAAGGATAGAGCACACAATGACTCTTGGCCAAAATACAAGTGTCACATGTACATTTGAAGTGAGAGTCCTTGAAATCTAAGAATAAATATGGTAGAAGATACTTCATATAACTAAAGGATGGATGTCCCAATCGACAGTGCCACAGCCAGATTTTCCTTTGTTGAATTCATCCACGTAATAGAGCCCCCATCTCTTAGTACCACGACCAATAATCTCCTTTATGTGAATATCCTGAAGCAAACAAAAAGTCAAGTACACAACAATTCAATTATTCAATAACCTGACCAACTAACATCAACTTATTCGATAGAGATGGAACAAGTAAAGTACTAGGCTAAGTAATAGTGCCAACCCCTGTCATAGGATAAGTAACTCTATTGGCGTTAACAATACTAGTGCGTCTGGGTTGGGTGGTACCCAGAAAATCATCATGATCAAACATTATATGATCGGTTGCGCCGGAGTCAATGATCCATCCCGTGGAATCACTTGTATTCAAAGTATGGAATACATAACCAGAACCACTACTTGTATCTTCACGTCATTTTCGATCTTTGAGTTCATCCTACCAGTCTAGGTTGCCATTCAATTTGAAACATCTCCCACCAATGTGTCTCAGATCGCCACATTATGTGCAATCTAATCCATTTATCTTAATCTATGTTTGGTATCAGGGTCTGGATTTGAGTAAGGATCTGAGTTGAGATCGAGGTCGGTGTCTGATTCGGGGTCTGGGTTGGGATTTGAGTCTTGGTCGGAGTCTAGGGCTGAATCTGAGTCGGGATCTGGGTTGGAGTCTTGTTCAAGTTCTAAGTCAGTCTCTAAGTCTTAGTCTGATTCAGTAACTGGGTTATTCGTGAAATCAATTCTTCTAAGATCGGGGTCGAGTTCGAGGTCATGGCCTGGTCTGTATCTTCAAAAACTAGGTCATATGAGTCATCAATTCGTCGAGGTTATTGGTCGAGGTCTGATTCTGGATCTTCAAAAACTGGATCGTCAATTCTTCTAATTTTTAGGTCTAGGTGATAAAGGAATCGATGATTCTACATCCATAGGGGATGATCGGATCTTGATCCCTCATGGCGGCGTCAAAATGTTTTTGTCGAGGTTTAGCAGCAATCCCAAGATCGTTGCTCTGATACCATGCTAAAATATGAGAACCTATGGGAGAACATTGTTTTTGGGAATTTTCTGTGTATTGTTTTCCTTGTAGGAGGCCATATTTATAGTACAATAAATCCTTATAGGTCAAGGAAAGTAATAACTCCTAATTCTATTGACAATAGTAAATCAGGAACTAAAGTAAATCAATTACATTTAAAGTGAAATAGCCAGAACTAAGCTAATGGTACTAAAACTTATGTAACTTCCTCTAGAAAAGTCCAAATCATGAACCGTAAACTTCTCTAGAAACTAGACTTCTAAAGCTTTCCAAGTATTTATGGAAATTTATATGGTTCTTCCTAAGCATGTACAACTAGATTCGTAAAGTCGCCCATTTGCAATTGTAATTTCTTGACTTCCAAGTTGCTAATTACAAATTTTTGCCTTCTTTGCTGATTTTCACCATATTTTGTTGCTTTTAGAGCCAACTCATCTTAAGGGATGATTTCCTACAAAACGCACACTAAACACATCAAAACAATGAATTTCACAAAAGAAACTAGTACAAATCATAGGAATAGGGTATATAAAATAAGCACAAATATGGAGTTATCAAATACGCCCAACCTATCTTTTGCTTGTCCTTGAGCAAAACGGAAACAAAACAAATTTAGAAAACAAAACAAGAAGTTAAACTAGGCCACTTTCATAGAGAATCAGGATGGCACTTAGTATGTGCCACAAGCCTTTAAACCTCTAGGTATCCCTAGTATGAGGAGTTGTGTCTGCTGAGGGTTTACCAGTTATGATACCCACAAACGCTTACTCTCTGCAAAATAAATACACTTTAAAATACCACTTTAATCAGACTACCAAAACCAATGTATGTGGAAACCACTAACTCCAGACTAAAATTATGTCATTCAAGTAAATGCACCAAGTGTGAAGTGTAGAACCAAACCTCAAAATACATTGGCTTAAAGGCAACCATACCTCAATGTCAATGATAGAATTCCTCTCAACTCAAGGCCTCAAAGGAAATCACTCTTATTTTCACACAGAACCTAGGATTACACTCTCATCAAGCATATGCGTATAGGGAAGCAAGATTTATCGCATAGAAATTTTAAGAAATAAAGCTCAATTCTTAAAATAGACCTCATGAAAAGAATTAAATACTAAGAACGTAGGTACATACCTTCACCTCCAAACCAGATGTTCCAAAAAATCCATTAGGTCTTAACCAAGGTTGTAACATAAGGCTCGACTAGGACCTATAAAAGAAACGGAAGGAAAGACTAGAAATTGAGACATACCAAGCTTCTTCATGCGAACGTTCCGAATACATGGTTGGCCCTTCTTGTTTTTTTGGTGCCTGGCATCTAGGATTTTGTTCTTTTCCTCTACTCCACTTGGACTGATTTCGAACTTTTGTTCTTTCAAATTGCATACGTCTTTATTGGCCCAATTTTACGGCTCTTTTGAATTTTTATTCTTTCTTTCTTCAATTTTTTTTCAAACACTTGCAATTTAGCATATTCTACCTCAATACAAGCCACTTCTTTGGTGTCGAGCTCAACCTCTCGACTTTATCTTCATCACCTTGGGATCTCCCAAGCTATAGGTTATGGCTTAGAATAAGTTTAAATGGGTGAGGATTGATATGGGTGATGAAAGAAAAGGCTATAACTGTTGGCTCCAAAATGATAAATGGTGCACACAAAGGGTATGGATTAAGGCATTTTAGTGGTGGAAAGATGCATAGCCTAGCATCATATGTTAAGGTCCACCCAACTTGAAAGCAATGCACCTACACAAAGTGAGAAAGTTCTTTAGTATCCAATGCAAAATCTAATGAGATCTTCTAATGAAGAACGAAATTGAAGAATGTTTAAGAGTAGAAACAATAAAACCCTATGAAAGAATGGCTTAAAGATCAAATAGCTCACAAAGATAGTCTCCACTATTGTCCACCAAAACATTAAGAGCATGGCTATGTGGGTGCAATTATTTTTTTTTATTCATAAGCCTTCATGGCAACACTTTAGAAAAGAATTAGCAATAAGAACATAACATATAAGTCTCCATTAGTAAGCAAAAGTAGCACCTTAATTTAGAAAACAAAGGTTTCAAAAACTACAAATTTTCGACTTTGATTAACGTCCAGTTTTCAATGAATATCTTGAAAAATACTCCATAGATTTTGACCAATTTTATATTCCCAAACATAGACATAAAAACAACTTTAATTCAGATAAATTCCTAAAATTCGTTTTGGAAACTTGTGAAAACTGATGTCTAAAATAGAACACGTGCAGAATCATATGACATAATTTCCACTTTTGACCCCTGAGTGAAAATGTGATCATAACTTCCAAACAAAAAGCCTATTTTTAAGCTCTTGATAGGAATGGATTTAGCACGAAAAACTGCAGAAGACATCGTGGGCCAAATCTTTAGATTCCTTACTAGAAAAAATAGTTTTAACCAAACATAAACCTTATGTTTTTTGAGACAGAAAAACAGAGAACGGAAAACGAAAATGCTAAAACGAACAAAAACACATTGTCACAACCCGATTCGAGAATAAGGAATATTTCTGAATCAGGGTGTGAGTCATACCATAGTCATAAAAATAAAATCCTACAACCATGATATGATGAGAAATAGAGCCACAAATAATACAAATGTACTTAATGACACATAATTAGAGTCACAGTAGCTCGTAGTTAAATACACACTAAAATCTTTATCAAACGGTTGACTACTTATAAATATAAATTAGACAAATCAACAACAAAAACCTATTAGCTTAGTTGAAACCCACTTCCTCAAACTTCGCCTTAAATCCTGCACAATCTGTTAGGATATGAGTATTCTAATGCCTAGTAGAGTACCGCCAAACCCCTCAAGTTCAACTATCATAGTGTTGAGGATAAATGTGAACCTCCCAACACAATTTCACCACCACTAATTAAATAATGGGGTTTTATTATTTTAGGTTCAACCCATTCGAGACGCAAGTCTCTTAATTACAATCCCTTGCTTCAATTGATTCCATCATAAAGAAACAGAATGTGTGTGTTTGGTTCTGCGGCTGCCCCTAAGTCGAACCTTAGGGTGCCTACGTATCCCTTGCGAGAATCAAGCCACTCGTAGTTCAAAGAATTGCAATGAATGAATGACTCATTGCAAAAGGGAAAATTTGTGTGAATTTGATTAAGAAAGGGTTTGAGTGAATTTAGCTGAATAAACCAGGGATTCGATTTTGATGTGTGTTTTGGGGCGAATTTGGTTAAGAATAACCAGGGATTCTGTTTGGCTTTGAGATTTGAGCGGTTGCATCTAGATTGAATCTCTAGATTGCCTACGTACCCTTTTGAAAGGATCAAACCAACGTACTTCAGAATTGATTTGGAAATTAATGAGTAAGTGTGGCCCACTAACTAAGAATTTGTGTCTTTGAGATAGTTTGGAGATTTTGATATTTCCATGGGTAGATGACCCATGAGGAAAAAATTGGAAGTTAATGGGTAAGTGTGGCCCACTAATTGAGAATTTATGTTTGAGAGATTTAGCGAATTTGGTTAGAATAAATCAAGGATTCAAATTTGGTTGCGGTTGCGTCTATTAGTATGGTAGACTGCCTACGTACCCTTGATGGGATCAAACCGGCGTAATTCTAAAGTGATTTGAAATTAATGGGTAAGTGTGGCCCAATAATTTAGAATTTGTGTCTTTGAGACAATTTGAAGATTTTCATAGGAAAATGACCCATGAGAAAAATTGGAAATTAATGGGTAAGTGTGGCCCACTAATTGAGAATTTCTGTTTGAGATATTTGAATTTAATCTCATTGGAATTTCCATGGGTAGATGACCCATGGGGAAAATTGGATGGTTTTGTACCATTTTTCTTATTGTCAATATCCAAGAAAAATAATGAGTAATTTTAATTATCCCATTGATTTTTCATAAAATTGACATTTGCACTTGAGATTTGGTGTGGTTTTGTACCACTTGGGTCTTGGCGTGGTTTTGTACCACTTGGGTCTTCACTTGGCGATTTGGGAATTAACGAAACCCTTTTTATTTGAGCCCATTAATCCATAATTTGTGAATTTGAGACTTTGTACCAATTATTCACCATTTGGAATTTTTTAATGACCAAGCCCATTGTATTTGAGACCGTCGAGTCTTGGAGGCCACTTAGTTCGTGGCTAATTGACGAGGGGGATGTAGAGGTGGCAATCCCCGAGGATTTAACTTGTGTTTGAGATGCTTTGAATGCATGAGATGCTCTGAGGCATAGTCGAGAGACCCAACTGCCTTGCTTGCTGTTTGGGGTTCTTGTGGGCACAGTGACGAGACCCAAAAGACTTTGGATGATGAAACCGTGAAGGAAAAATTATGGCCTTGCTTTGTTCCAGCTAGTCCCCCACAAACTGGTGCCTTTAACAAATGTCTTTTAATTTTATCAAGACACCCAAGGATAAAAGTCCTTGTCCAAATAACGTCAGAATTAACTTCCTTGTTGATTTGGAACGTCCATATAGGATTAGGCTATATGTATTTCTTTTATTTATAAAAGAAAACATGTGCACTACACCTTTAAATCACCAGCAAACGAACACTTTTGATATTCTTTCTTTGTTTGCCTTTCCAGACCAGTTCGTACAGTCACCTGTTGCATCATCAAAAGAAAAGACAAGCTCTGGGATTTCACGTGGTAACCTATACCCACAAACTTCCCTTTCTTCTTTTCTTTTCTTTTGTTTGTTTCCATGTGGCAGACTTTTTTTCTTTGGATCTGCAGATGAAGGAGGTGCCTTGCTGTGGGCTACATTGAGAACTTTGAGAGCAATTTGTCTTCTTGCTTCAGCAACCAAAAAAAACAAATACAGGTTGAGCATTTATTATTTGGTGAAGAAAACAACCCGTCCTCCTGCTTCAGAAACCAAAAAGAAGGTTCGTGGTATTTGACTTGCCTACTCCTTTTGTTTTGTTTACCATAGCTGTACTCTTGCTACTACCCATCACCTTTTCTTTTCATCTTTCAAAGTAAACCAAGACAAACTGCCAAAAGATGAATTGTGTTAGAATTCGCAGACTATAATCTGGAATATTTAGCTTTTGATTTTGGATGTAAGGGAAAATCGAAAACAGATATGAGAAATTGAGAGAAAAATGAGAGTAAACAAATGAGCTGATTGATATTTTCTTTCGCACACACTGTGCACCTGTTACTGTTAGAAATAGAATATTCCTTATTACATCAGACCAAATCTAACTCTTCATTTCACTACCCTATGAGATAATGACACCTGGCACAAAGCTATTACATTCTCTGCTAAACACTTGGATTGTGATCCAAGGGTGTACAATATAACTGGAAAATAATAGACTACTTAAAACAAAACTGAAATGTAAAACTCAATTCCTTTAGCTTCAAGATTTCAGCTGAAGGATTACACACCAACATTCCCTTCTAATCCTTTAGCCGACTTAACACCAAGTAATTCCCTTAAGTATGCAAACCTGTCCTTAGGCAAAGCTTTAGTTAGAATGTCTGCAATTTGTTCCTCAGTTCTACAGTAGACAAGCTCTACCTCCTTGGCTTGAATTGCCTCTCGAATGAAATGAAACTTCCTATTAATGTGCCTTGACTTCTGGTGGAAAACAGGGTTCTTTGCCATATCAATTGCTAATGTGTTATCACACATTATCTGTGTTCCTTCAGTCTGTTCTTCTCCAAAATCTTCAAGTACAAATCTCATCCACTTTGCTTGAGAAGTAGCCTCTGCAGCACTTATGTATTATGCCTTTGCTGTAGACAAGGCAACTGTATTTTGCTTAATTGAAGCCCACGAAAACACACCAGATCCCAGAGTAAAAACATACCCTGAGGTGCTCCTCATGTCGTCTTCACTTCCTGCCCAGTCATTATCACAATAGCCAATAAGAGTAGTTTCTTTTCCTTTCTCAAATACAATTCCAAAGTCTATTGTTCCTTGAATGTATCTCAATACCCTTTTAGCAGTTCCCATGTGTTTCTTGGTGGGATTGTGCATGAATCTTGCCAAGAGGCTAGCTGCAAACACCATGTCAGGCCTAGTTGCAGTCAAGTAGAGCAAACTGCCCACAATTTGTCTATATTCTCCTTCATCTGCAGCCTCACTTCCATCATTCTTACTTAACCTCTCATTCATTGCAAGTGGTGTAGCCACTATTTTGCAATCTTTCAAACCAAAATTTTCAACCAGCTTATGTCCATACTTCTTCTGATGCAAGAAAATGTTTTGTTTAGACTGTATCAACCCCATTGCAAGAAAATGGTGTAATACTCCCAAATCTGTCATCTCATAATGTTCCATCATATCTCTCCTAAACTCTTCAATCATTTGAGAGCTGCTACCTGTGTACACTATGTCATCAACATATAGAGAAACAATAAGAACATCTGAACCTTCTGCCTTAACATATAAAGTTGCCTCACTTGGACTTTTCTTGAAACCAGCCTTGTTGAAATAGGCATCAATCTCGTCATACCAAGCTCTTGGTGCTTGCTTCAAACCATACAAAGCTTTGTGTAACTTGTATACCTTTGTTTCCTCATCCTTCTTTACAAATCCTTGTGGCTGATCCACATATACTTCCTCCTTTAAAACTCCATTAAGAAATGCAGATTTCACATCTAGTTGATACAAGCTCCATTCCTTCTGTGCAGCAAGAGCAATCAAGGTCCTAATGGTGTCTAGCCTTGCCACAGGGGCAAAAGTCTCATTGTAATCAATACCGGGCTTTTGTGAGTAGCCTTTAGCCACTAAACGAGCCTTGTTTTTCTACACAGTACCATCTAGATTCAGTTTAGTCTTGTAGACCCACTTAACACCAATCACAGGTTTAGTAAATGGTCTCTCGACAAGTTTCCAAGTGTCATTTTTTTCTATCATTTCCAGTTCAGCTTCCATTGCCTTTCTCCATGACTCATCTTGAGTTGCATCTTCATAATTTTCAGGTTCGACAATACACACATTACACTTAGCCATGATTTCATTTACACTTCTCCATTTCTTTGGTGTGTGATCAAAGACTTGAGAACTTTCACCTATGCCTTCATCTTGCAGAGTAGTATCTTCATCTATTTGAGTTTGTGTATCCAAGCTTTGACTTGGTTCAGCTTGTAATGTGACTTCTTCATCCATTTGCAGTGGTGTATCCAAGCTTTGACTTGGTTCACAGTTTTGATTCTCAGTAGGCAAAAGGACTGCCATCTCTTCTTCATTTGTATTTTCCCACTTCCATAAGCCATTTTCATCAAATTGCACATCTTTGGACAAAATAACCTTCCTAGTACTTGGATCAAACAGCCTATATCCCTTTTCACAGAGACCATAGCCTACAAAAATACACTTGTGACTGTTTTCTTCAAGCTTATGCCTCAAAGCTGAAGGAATAAGCACATGACAAGGAGATCCAAAAATCTTTAAGTGTGCAAGTCCTGGTTTTCTGCCCGTATAGGATTCAAATGGTGTTATCTTATTAAGAGCCTTGGTGGGACATCTATTTAGTAGATAGACTGCAGTATTTACTGCTTCTGCCCAAAATTCATAAGGAATACCCTTCTCATGCAGCATGGACTTGGCCATTTCCATTACTGTCCTGTTCTTCCTCTCGGCCACTCCATTTTGCTGTGGAGAGTATGCCATAGTTAGCTGCCTTTGAATACCAAATTCCTCACAAAACTTGTTGAATTCTCCAGATAGAAACTCTCCACCCCTGTCACTTCTCAAGCCTTTTATCTTATACCCACTTTGCAGCTCAGTCATAGCTTTGAATTTTCTAAAACATTCCAATGCACTTGACTTATTTCTGATAAAGTACACCCATGACATTCTAGTGCAATCATTTGTAAATAGCAGGAAATACTTGTTTCCAGAAATAGATTCTATCTTCATTGGTCCACAGATATCTGTGTGAACCAATTCCAAAGGACTTGTTGCTTTCCAACTGGATTCCAAAGGAAAAGAGTCTCTGTGCTGCTTTCCTTGCATACAACCATCACAAACCACTGAAATCTGCTCCAAATGAGGTAAGCCATGAACCATGCCTTGATTTTCAAGCATTTTTATGCTCCTTTCATTTAAGTGTCCCAACCTCTTGTGCCATGTCTGCAAGCAGTGTGAAACACTTGTTCTCAAAGCCATATCCCTTGCAGGCATCATTGTAAGTGGAAAACATCTATTGTTTGTCATTTGCACCCTCACAATCAGATTTTCCAGTGACTGATCATCATAGACATTCACCATATTTCCTCCAAACACAAGATGGTATCCATGCTCCATCATTTGCCCAACACTAAGCAAGTTTTCTTCAAGACCAGGTACAAGCATTACTTCATGAATGTGCTTCTTACCCAACTTGGTTTTGATCACCAGAGTTCCTTTTCCAGCTACTGGAACTACTTCTCCAGTTCCCATCTTCACCTTAGAGGTCAAATCCCTTTGAATATTCACTAAGAGTCCCTCATCTCCTGTCATGTGGTTACTACAACCACTGTCAATATACTAAGAGTGATTTACCTTCACATCAGTTGCAGCATTACACACATAAAACAAAGTGCCAAAATCTTCCACCTGATTTGCATAATTCACTCTCTGCACATTCTTGTGTCCATTGCAATCTCTAATCATGTGTTCAAGCTTCCCAGAACCGTGGCATTTAGGCTTCCCTTCATACCAGCACTTGCCATAATGAAATTTGTCACAGTGTTTGCAGGCTGTTTTATTTCCATCAGTTAAGACATTTGTTTGAAATGCGGAATTAGGCTTATTATCCCATTTGTTTTCATTTGCTTTCCAGTTTTTCTGAACATTCTGATTTTCAAAAAACTCTCCACCTTTAGAATGTTTCTTCTCAACATTCAAACTAGCAAACACCCTTTCTGTTGACTCCTCAGCATGTCTATCCAATCTGAGCTCAAAGCTCTTCAAAGAAGCAACCACCTCTTGAACTTCAAGAGCCCAAGATCCTTAGAATGTTCAATCACAGAGCAGATAGAATCGTATGATTTTGGTAGACTAAACAATAGTTTCTGTACAACCCTTTCTCTAGATAGTTCCTCACCATAACTTTTCATGTGATTCAGTATTTCAAACAATCTAGCCAGATATACAGAGAGGGATTCACTATCTTTTATGCGAGTATATTCAAACACTCTACACAACCCTTGCAATTTTACATTTCATACTTGTTTATCTCCTCTGAATTCCAGCTTCAGAATGTCCCAAGCTCCCTTGGAAGTCTCTTCGTTCACAATTCTGGGGAATAGCTTATCTGAGACAGCACTTTGGATTAACCCGAGTGCACGAGCATCCTTCATCAACGTTCCAGCCATCGTGGACTTCTCAGTAGCCTTCGTCTCTTCTATCTCCTTCTCAATAACCTTCGTCTCTTCAATCTCCTTCTCCTTATTTAGATCTGAAACATTGAGACCATTTTCGACTAAATCCCATAAACCATGAGATTTCAGAATAGTTTTCATTCTGATACTCCAGAACTCATAATTTTCTTCATTGAAAATTGGAGTTCGCAGCTCGGAGGTACTTGATCCTGCCATATTAGACATTGGATTTGAAGAAATCGCGATCTTCAGACGATCTCGATTTCAGCTCAACCGAAACCCAGTTTCTCCGATTCACTCACAGATTCACGCCCAGCTCAAGCAATCGAACCTGGCTCTCGATACCATGTTAGAATTCGCAGACTATAATCTGCAATATTTAGCTTTTGATTTTGGATGTAAGGGAAAATGGAAAACAGAGATGAGAAATTGAGAGAAAAATGAGAGTAAACAAATGATCTGATTGATATTTTCTTTTGCACACACTGTGCACCTGTTACTGTTAGAAATAGAATATTCCTTATTACATCAGACCAAATCTAACCCTTCATTTCACTACCCTATGAGATAATGACACCTGGCACAAAGCTATTACATTCTCTGCTAAACACTTGGACTGTGATCCAAGGGTGTACAATATAACTGGAAAATAATAGACTACTTAAAACAAAACTGAAATGTAAAACTCAATTCCTTTTGCTTCAAGATTTCGGCTGAAGGATTACACACCAACAAATTGGCTGTGCGACATAGCCCATTTTTTTCTTCCTTTTATTTTGATATTTGGCTGCTCTCCTTTTGTTTTATCTCTCTGCAACTCAACACACACGCGTACCCCCCCACCTTTATTTTTGCTCCGTTCTTTCTCCCTCCGCTGGCTTTCTTCTTCTTCCTTTTTTTGTCTTTGTTGACTTGTTGGAAGCAAGTACTCGAAGGGAGGCAATTAAACTACCGTGAGGGTCTGAAACCAAAGACGCTTCATACAGTTGCCTGTTGGAAATATGATGATTGAAATCATCATGGAAGACAATTCTTCCCCGTTGGTTGTTTGCTAGATGCTTTGAACACATCGCTGGAATTATTTGAACGGAGCCGAGCCTTGGAGAGATTCTTGACTTGGTTTATGATGATTCAAATCATCATAGCCAAGAATCTCTCTTTGGACTGATCTTGAGCGGAGCCGAGCCTTGGAGAGATTCTTGACTTGGTTTATGATGATTGAAATCATCATAGCCAAGAATCTCTCTTTGGACTGATCAAAAGATGGGTGTAGATTGTATACTTGAGCGTGAGCCATTCCTTGAGAGATCTCTGACCTTTTTATGATGATAGAAATCATCACAGCCAGGAGCATAGAAACCTGGAGATGTGAGCAAACAAGAAAACTAGGCCATGGGACTAAGATTTTACCTTGAGATGGCTCTTGCTTTCTCTAGTATGCTTGCTGCCTTTCTTTTCTTCCTGCGGCTGTTCTCCTTTTTGTTGCTTCCGTCCCCCCTTTTTTTATCATAGGCATGTCTCTTTTATAGACTATGAGATTTGAGGAGTTTGAGTTGAAGTGAATAGCCACTTCTCAGCTGGGATGCTTATCCTTCAGTGTTTGATACTTGGCAAACACTTATATATTTTTTGATAAACTTGCAGGATGGAAAATTTCAGTCCCGTTCAAATACAAGTTTACAGCTGGCATTTTATTTTATTTTATTTTAAATGGGTTGCCACCCCTTTTTTTGTGTGAAAAATTCAGGCCCAACAAATGTAAAAATTATCGTTTCAACACACAGTTAATCAAAGTGTCATGCATCAAACAACACAAGATATATAAATTATGCAACTAGACCAGACAAATAAGTTTGCACAAGCAATGATGCCATGAACTCACTCCCTTCTAATCCCACTAATTCATACCTTAGGGCAACAATCCTGCATGTCCCATACCCGTTTTACCACTGTGGCTCCGAAGACCTTAAAATATGAATTAGCACTCATCCGTCCCTTAACTCCATTTTTTACTTACGCATTTATCAACTTTTACTTTTCATTAAAGGCCCTGCTCCCATCACCTGAATATATTCCGCATTTTTACTCAAATATATCTAAGGCCTTATCCCACTCCTTAGATATACCTCGATCCAAACACAAACTTAAAACACAACCGTATTTATGATGCATATGTAATGTAGCTCAAACATCATTTATCTCTGCGAAATAATAATAATTTAGATAAGAACAATAATATTTCAAGTTTAAACACATGAATAATAATATTCACCTAGCATCAAATAGTATTACATCGAATATCAAATTATATACATGGAGCAAAACAACAATAATGTTCATATATAATACTATATACAAACACCAAGATTAAAAGTGACATAGTCCAATCATCAAGAGATCAGGAAACCCTATGTCGTGTCAAGCTAGCTAAAGTACCAAATTACGCTTCGGAAGTTCCTAGATTCGTTGATCCTACACTTTTGATCCAATTCCTAAACAAATTCAAATCCAAATTATTATTGAGAAGTCCTCGCTCTATTTCACCTGACACCAATATACCTCAACCTTATGCATTTCAAAAATTCAGCGTAAAAATGACAAAAATGCCCCAAGGACCAACCCGGGGTCCAAAGTGTCAAATCTCGTCCAAAATAATCTAAAATGTGTCCTACGCCCTGTTGACATCGAAACAAGGCAAACGACAACTTCTGTCCAAAAGTCACCATTTGCGTCCTATGGTCCCCACATCAACCGCCTTGACGCACATCCTCAGATTGACTCAAAACATATACCATTGAAATCGAATCGAGAAATCGAGTCGAATGGACTAACAATTTGATGTCTGAGGCTGTGTGCAGTTACAGTTCATCTTCTCAAAAATTCTGAAATTTTCCCCTGTTTTGTTTCCAGAGTAAAACCCATACTTGTAAGACATTTTGACCAACCAAAAGTTAACGAAATTGGGCAAACTTGCAGTGGTTTTCAAGCTTATTCCCTCTAGTTTCTCACCCAACAAACCTCACTCAAAACGGAGCTAAAATGAAGGAGAAAACCAGCTCCAAAGTTGGGCTAGTGGCTGGTTTTCCGCAGAAAACAGATTTTTTTCAAACTTTTGTAGTCGCGTTTATCACAACCAAAGTTAACCAAATTAGATGAAACTAACTGTGCTTTGTTCCTTGCCAAGTCTATTTTAAAACCCAATAAATGGCTTCCTCAAAAACTCAAAGGATTGGGAGAAAAAGAGAGCTAAAGAGAGGCTCACACAAACTGAAAAATTTCTAAAAAATGCAATTTTGCAAATTTGGTTCTAAGTCGTTTTCAACCATTCTATCACTCCCCAAATTTTCCTAAGGTTTCTAAAACTCTTCTAAAGTTCATACCTATCATTGGAGCTCATCAAAAACTCAAAATGGAACCAAAATCATTTGAGTACAGGAAATCATAGAAATATATTGAAATTGAGCATACTATTGTGAAATCAGGAAATGGTAAACATACTATGATCATACCAACTTTTCGGAGTCTATGCTAGTCGGATTGAGCTTAAATTGGAGCATGTTATAGGAATCACGTAAATGAACAACTTTTATTAAGGTAGTTTTCTTATTGAGCTTCCAAAATTTGAATTCTTGGCTGCTCCAAGAAAGTGACGAATTTTGGATTTTGAAGAGGAACAAAAGAAGAATGAGGATGAAAATAAGGTGAATGAGGAAGAGAGTGATGATACAATGAATGAGGAGGAAGAGAATAAATTCATGATTGAAGAATCTTAGGCTAGGTGAGTCATCAATTTAGAAGAGAGTGATGATACAATGAATAGGGAGAAAAAGAATAAATGCATGATTGAAGAATCTTAGGCTAGGTGAGTCATCAATTTAGAAGAGAGTGATGATACAATGAATAGGGAGAAAGAGAATAAATTCATGATTGAAGAATCTTAGGCTAGGTGAGTCATCAATTTAGAATAGGTGACTCATCATTTGTGAATGAAGAATAGAGGGAAGGGGGAAAGAATAGGAGGAGAGTGGGCTGCTGCCCTCCGCGTTTAAGATTCCTTTTATTTTTTATATTTTTTTCCTACAAGGGGTTTTTTTCGTAATTTTCATACATAGGGGTATTTTGGTCAGAAACAATTTCCTACGTCTTCGTTGAGTCAACTACTATCGCCCTACCTAAGAATCATAATGGTCTCACTTCAATTTCTTAAATGTCCTTTGAAACATTCACAAAATGTTACGTAAGGGTATTTTTATCCAACTTGAAATTAAACACTTAATCCAATAGTCTCAATCCAAAATCACTTGATAAAATACTCATAATCATTCTTTGCTATAATATTATTTTTCACTGAAATACGAAAGTCCACCTTTAATTTTTCGGGGTATTACACACACAAATAGTTCAATTCCACACCTCCAAACCTAAACTAAATATTGTCCTCAATGGTTAGGATAAGCACGGCATGCATGAAATTGAAACACAACAAACGAAAAGACAAAACTAAAAACAGAAAGTATGAAACGAAGTTGCCTAGGTGGGTTGCCTCCCACCAAGAACTTTATTTTAACTTCTACGCAAGATGGAGGGCATTATCTAAGGCTCGATAAAGTCTAACAAACCCATTACTCCCGAGCATACTCTGAAATATCGATAATATTGACGAAATATCGAGGATATTTCGGTTTTTTCGAATCACGGATATTTCGGAACATATCCATGTACATATCGTATAAATATCGACAATATCGACGATAATATCGGAAAATATCGATGTTGATAATTTCACTCACACTTCAACAATATTTTGTCAAAATATCGGTGTTTGCCTCCCACCAAGAACTTTATTTTAACTTCTACGCAAGATGGAGGGCCTTATCTAAGGCTTGACAAAGTCTAACAAACCCATTACTCCTGAGCATACTCTGAAATATCGATAATATCGACGAAATATCGAGGATATTTCGATTTTTTCGAATCACGGATATTTCGGAACATATCCATGTACATATCGTATAAATATCGACAATATCGACGATAATATCGGAAAATATTGATGTCGATAATTTCGCTCACACTTCAACAATATTTTGTCAAAATATCGGTGTAATATCGCTAAAATATCGAAAATATCGATGTAAAGGAAAAAAAAAAGAAAAAAAAAGAAAAAAAAAGAAAAACAGGGAGAAAAAAAACACAAAGGGGATTTGAACCCTTCCCATTTTACTCCTCCAACACCTTAACCACCATATCACTTATGTTTTTGTGATAATATGCTAAAATATTTATATTTATATTGTTTTGTTTTGAATTCTCTTTGCAAGAATTAAATTTTCACATGAGAATGAATCTTTAATCCATTTAATGTTATTGATTATTTTATTATTCATTATAGGTACTTACATTACTAAATTCCCCTTCAAATTGTTGCTTAATTACTTAAATCTCTTTAATTATTTTCTTTATTTACTATTTAATTCTTCCTTGGATAAATTTATTTATGTTCTTAGTTAATTTTCAATCTTCACTATTATTTTTTAAGCATGGTAAAGTGCCTAATTTTCATGAAAAACCAAGTTGGTTTACATCTTTAATTATTTTTCAATTTTTGATAAATAATAAATATAAGAACGTATACCATGTCCAGTGAATAATGTGAAATAAGGTTACTCATGTATCTTACCATGCAATTTATAAAGTGTAAAATATTGTACTAAAAAATGATAAATAAATTACTAGGGGGTGTTTAATTATCTTTCATTAATTACTCCAGATTTTCTGAGTTACAGAGTTTGTCAGCTCGCAATATAATCAACTTAAATCACTCATACCCACTATGCAATGCATTTCCTTCCAATTTTTTCCATGTATTTATCACAATTTCCGTAGTTTTTTTTTCAATTTTTATCGATATCGATATTTTCCAGATATTTCCATCAATATTTCTGTGTTTTTGAACCACTGATATTTCCGAAACTATCGATATTTAAGACCTTGCTCCCAAGGGGCTTCCAAGTAAAGTTTTAATCGATGCCGATTGACTTTAAACTTATACCCATTCTGCTCGTTCTCAATTTCAATCACACCACGAGGAAATACTTGTGTCACTTTGAATGGACCTATCCATCTTAATCTTAATTTATTGGGAAAAAGTTTCAAACATGAGTTATAAAGTAAAACTCTCATGCTTGGTGTGAACTCCTTCCGATGAATCGCTTTATCACGATAGAGCTTGGTCCTTTTCTTATAGATCTTCGCATTCTCATTGGAGTCATTTCGTAGTTTATAGTAAGAGGTGTCTAACACTTCTAAAGGGGCAGATTCATTAAGGGGATATGGCTGTAGTCAGGGACGGACCCAGGAATCGTATCTCGTAGGGTCGTAGTGTAAAAGTTCAATTTTTTTTTTTAAAGGCTTGGTGGGGGAGAGGGTTAAAGGTTTGTGGGAGGTGGAGATTGGGAAGTTAGGTTTGAGGTTTAGGAAATGGGGGTTTTGGAGTTCTGAGGGTCTGTTACAATCTTTTTTTTTTTTTTTTTTTCAGAGACCTGGACCAAAACGAAGTCGTTTTGGCCAGGTCTTTTTATAAAAAAAAATTCAGTGCAGCTAGTCCAAAACGACGGCGTTTTGGCCAGCGCGTTTTTAAAAAAAATTCGCTGGGCTGGTCCAAAACGACGCCGTTTTGGCCAGCCTGTTTTTTTAAAAAAATTAGAAGCTGGGCCAAAACGACGCCGTTTTGGTCAGCTTCTTTTTTAAAAAAAACAGAACCTCTGTTCAGCTTCTTCTTCCTCACATCTGCAGCCTGCTCTTTCACCCATTCATGGGGTCACACACCAATTCAAAGGGACCTTCTACCTTGTGTTCATGGAGTCCATAGGGTTGTTTGACCCCACTGTGGGTCTGTCCCTGGCTATAGTGCCTCTTGTGTTGTAATGACTTCCCATGCTCCCTCATGGTTGCGCACGTCATCTTCCAATAATGTCAATGCCGCTTCTAATGGGGTCTTTGCTCAATTCTGCATCAATTGCATCGACAGAATTAGAAAATGTCTTTTCGAAGCATACATTTGGAGTGCAATTATTGCTTAATAGGTTGGATTAAGTGTTATTTAGATAAAGTGTCTTTTCAGTTATTCAGGAAATTTAGGTTGTACAGTGTCTTAACGATGATAAATTTGCATAGCAAGGTGCTCAACCGGACCCAACTTGTAAATGTTGAAAATCTGTTTTGTGTTCCTATGTTCCCGATTCTTACAAGCTTTTATATGTTTTAACTCCGGGAATATTGTATTTATTTTCAGGAGTTATTATGGCTTTGATTGAAAATATGGATTATATGTTGTTTACTTGGGTTGGAATTAAATTATTGTGGGTTATTTATTGGTTTATGCTATGGGGATTTCTACATTCCTCGTGGTACTAGAGAATTTTTTAGCCACATAACTTGATATTCTTCTGTTTTGATATTTGCCAACTTTTTTGGCCTAAACATGTGCTTCGTTTATGTTGTTCGGTTATTTCTTACGCTAAACACGTGGGGGCTAGGGTGGTGTTATATGGAGCATACATTTGGGGTGCAATTGTTACTTATTATGGTGGATTAAGTGTTATTTAGATAAAGTGTCTTTTCGGTTATTTAGAAAATTTAGGCTGTACAGTGTCTTGTATTAAGTTGTATAATGAAAAATCACACATTTTTAGTTTAAATAAGCTTATTTATTGTGTTGTGTGGGTTGTATTCCTTAAAGCCTTTTATTTTAATATGCAAAAATATGCAATCTTGATTTCTGTATGATCGAAATAAGGATTCAACTATAAAATCTGGTAACACTCCGACCACGGTCGAGGAAGTGGCATGACAGTAGAAGCTTCCGTAGTGGTGGCCAAAGCATCCAATTGATCAAGGTAAACAAAGATGTTGCCAGGGACCTGCCAATTAGATTCTAAGAACATCAAAATTTCCAAAGTAGGGAAAAACAAAAATAAATCATATGAATTGGCGAATAATACTTACATAGTCCAAAGTGACTGAATAAGGTCATCTTGGTCTGCCAATGGTCACTCACCACCACTCTAAACCAAAACTCTAGTTATGTCTGCTCGAATAGAAGAGGGGTTAGGCATAATAAGCTTTCAAACCTAGCATAAGATCAAATGAGTTGGGATAACATTTAAACATTCAAAAGCAAGTTGTCAAGGCATACCTCATGTCACTGATTTGTCGGAATAGGTGTGATCGTCAATGTGCACACATCCGATGTCGGCTGGGAGGTGGGCTTGATCTATGATGCATGCTCATTGCTCGATGTGGGTGGGGCGGGCAGAAGTACACCATTGGCATTGCCCGATTGTTTTATATATATATATATATAAATGCTCTGTTTTGGGTTTCGTTCTTTCTTTTTGGTTTTTTTATACGTCGGCTTCATCTTTATTTCTGGGAAAAAAAAAAACACAACTTTATTTTGGGTTTTGTTCTTTCTTTTTCGCTTTTCTTTGTGTCGGCTTTTGTTTTCAAGCTTTCTTTCCTAAAAAGAAAGAGTTCTGTTTTGGGTTAAGATATGTCTTCAAACGACATCTCTTACGTCTCATTTGATATTTTTACATCCCCCCAAAACGAACTCTCACCTGAAGAAAATAGTAAAGAAAGTGGAGAAATGCTAGCGGCAGTAGGTGTTGACAATAGCGAAAGTAGAGAAGTGTCAGCGATAGTAGGTGCTATTATGGGGTTGACTGGCATTTTGTTTTCAGTCGCCTCCAACGTTGATAAATTTGCACATCAAGGCGCTCAACTGGACCCAACTTGTAAATGTTGGAAATCTGTTTTGTGTTCCTGTGTTCCCAATTCCTACAAGTTTTTATATGTTTTAACCCGGGAATATTGTATTTATTTTCAGGAGTTATGGCTTTGATTGAGAATATGGATTATATGTTGTTTACTTGGGTCATAATTAAATTATTGTGGGTTACTTATTAGTTTATGCTATGGGGATTTCTACATCCCTCGTGGTATTGGAGAATGTTTTGGCCACATAACTTGATATTTTTCTGTTTTGCTATTTGCCAACTTTTTTGGCCTAAACATATGCTTCGTTTATGGTGATGGGTTATTTCTTACGCTAAACATGTGGGAGCTAGGGTGGTGTTTTATGGAGCATACATTTGGGTTAATAGGTTAAATTAAGTGTTATTTAGATAAAGTGTCTTTTCGGTTATTTAGAAAATTTAGGTTGTACAATGTTTTGTATTAAGTTGTTTAATGAAAAAGCACACATTTTAAGTTTAAATAAGCTTGTTTATTGTGTTGTGTGAGTTATATTCCTTAAGGCCTTTTATTTTAATATGCAAAAATCTAAAATTAATTGCAACAAAAGTAACTCTTCCGCTAAAAAAGAAAGGCTAATCTTTATAGTATGAATAATATTCACGAACTTGTATAATCGATGCCACAAAGATAGACAACTCTATTATCGAAGAAATCGGGAGACATGCAAACCATAGAAGGGCTGCTCTAACCAACTATCCGTGATGGCAGAAGTCGTTTGAGCGAGTTCTTAAAAAATCTCATTTTATCTTTTGGGTTCTTAGAAGCTTCCTATTCATCCACAACGTTGATTTTTCCTTTTTTCTATTCATATGAGGATGTATGAGGTCCACTAGTTTCTCTTTCTCTAGACTAAAAGACAACAACTCGGTTCGAATCCTTAGGTCTTTGCACAAGCCAATAGATGGAATGCGTTGTCATGGTATGATGATCCATAACATTCGCCAAAGGAAGAAAATATAAGTTTTCGCAAGTCTCTGGAATATGTGAAAAATAATGAAGTGTGTGGGATTACTTGAAGAGTCTGACCATTTGTGGAATGGTCGGATGGGTCTCGGGGAGCTGTGGTGTAATCCAGTAAAATCTGAACTTCCTATCTAACGGTCGTTGGGTCAACCGAGGTGGTCTCAAGACTATATATATATATATATATATATATATATAAGTTGATGGATTTGAAATCCTATGATTACCTGATGATCTTGAATATGAGATGAGTTATCAACGACCGTACCTGGGGCAATGGGTTCCTTGGTATCTTTCTCAGACAAGGGTGGTGTCATCGGTTGGTGGATTCTTGACATCATAGTTAGAGGGGTTCTCATCCTCCCAACATCTGGAAGAAAACATCAGAAATGTTAGCTTATAAAAAAGTCCAAGATTAAATGAGAAATGTCCATAAGTCCAACAAAAGTTGAGTTACCTTGGGTGAAGGGCAGTGGCCTCTTCTCACCCCGACTAGGACTAGAGTTGGCACTCACATCTTTAGTAGCTGTAAGAGGTGGAGATGTTAGTGGACTAATAGTCTGGCTGGGAGTGATAGTCAACTCACTGGAAGACCTTTCTTGAAAGCAGATGACGCAATTTGGTCATCGCACCCTACAATGTTCGCCTTTTCTGCTTTGAATCTCTTGATGTAATCTCGAATGGATTCATCGGGCTTTTTGCACAGGTTGAACATATGGCTAGGATTCTTCTTGATTGTCCGATAAGAAGTGTATTCCTTAGTGAAGACGTAAGCTAACTCCTTGAAGCTGCTGATTGACAGGGTGTGGAACTAGTCTTAGGCTGCTCCTCGCAAGGTCATTGCAAACACCTTGCACATTAGCGCGGCTTCGGCCTTATAGAGAATCATTACGCTCTTGAAGTGTTTCAGATGGCTCTCGGGATTGGAATCCCCTTTGAAGTGTGTGAAAGAGGGTGTTGAGAATCGTTTCAGGGGAGCAGCCTGCTCAATTTCGGCGGTGAACGGTAAGGAGTTTGCTCGGTCTACCTCCATGCGTAGAGCATCTTCGAAATTTCTGCCAATCTTTAAGTCTCGAAGTCGATTATTTACAAGCTTCTCAACGTCTTCTACTCGCATGGCTTGTCGGTCATATTGGTGACCTTCGTGATTCGAGCGACGCTGATTGATTTCTTCGTTGGCTATCAAGGGTCGACCTTCTTGGTTGTTTGGAAGGATTCGGTGGATCGGAAAATAGGAGGAACAAATTCTTTGAGCACCCGTTGAGTATAACTCGTGCTCTCAATGAAAACACCAAATGTTTGTGCAAATAATCTCGAGGGAGAATATTTGCTTCTAGATCCTTCGCCCTTTGACCTTCTTTCTCTCTCTTCCTCGATTCCTGTAAAAAAGACCAAAGTAAATAGACCAAAATCGGGGGGTGTTGGCCAAAGGCCCTTCGATACCTAAGTTAGTTCGATTGAATCTGGGTGGAACAATAGCTAAAAAAGGGTACGGAGATTTCTCTAGGGTGAGAACCAGGTGGCTGGAACCATGTGTGGTGGCCGGAGCCTTGTGGAGAAAATATGGAGATAGGAGAACAATGTGGGCGGCGGCAATGAGGTTGCCGCAGGCTTGGAGAGAGAGGGGAGAGTGATCTCGGGTGTTTTTGCAGGGTTTCAGAGCTAGGTTTAGAGTTACCTTGAATGATGAATGAAGCCAACTATTTATAGGAACCTCGGAGGCTAGGGTTTCGTAGAGAATAAAACTCTTATTAGGAAGAAGTTTATTCTTTCCCCAAATTGTAGAGATTGAGTCCATTAGAGATTTGATTGGGATCCAAATCTCCTAATTTGATGCTGATTATATCTCTTTATTATAATAATATATATATAAATGACATTATCTTATTCAATAAAGATAATATCCTATAATTAAGATATTATCCATATTAATTAATTGGCCAAATAAATTGGTTCAATTAATTAATTTTAGAGATATTCTTCTTTTCCACGTGGCGTGTTATAATTGGAGATGAAAATATTTGCTCCCACAATAGTGATTAAAAAAAAATATAAAACCAATTAGTCAATAAGGCGTGGTCACTCAATTAGTCAATTAGTCAAGAAGTCCGACTTCATACAAACTAATAATGGTAATTGAAAAATCATAATTTTAATGAGAAAATAGCTTTACAAATAACCACAACGAAAAAGTGAAAGATCTATTACAGACAAGGGGAATGCTAGTAACTTTCTCTCTAGCCTTCTCCTTTGGACCTTCTCCCTTCTCTTGATGACATGTGTCATTTGTTTCTTTGTTAAAACAATATCATTAATTACAAAAAATATATTAACTATATTTCCATATATGCCCTTAGTAAAAACTAAACGTTTGTACGGATTTTGACTCTCTCTCTCTCTCTCTCTCTCTCTCTCTCTCTCCTCCCTCCTCTTCCTCTCTCTTTCTTCTGCTAACCCCTTCTTCCCCAGAAATTTGGCCCCGACCCTACCCCTCTTCACCCCTCCACTCTCACCCAACAGTCACCTATCCTCTCCCACCTCTAGCAACCCAATCACAACCCATTCTTGCTAAAAGGTTGAAACTTTGAAATTTGAAATTTGGATTTACCCAAATTATATCTGGAATTTACCCAAACTTTGAAATTTAATGATATTGTTTGATAATTTGAGGTTGGGGCGTACAAGCCATCCTATAATCATGATTCACTCTCAAATCTGATTTGATGCTTTGAGATGCAAGGATCTAGTGGGTTTTCAGTAGGTCTTCCAATAGGGAAGAGAGAGAGATGAGTGGAGGGACTTGTGGGGATGGTTGGGTGTATTGAGAATTTTTTTGGGGTGTGTGGGTTGGGGGTTACGGTGGGTGGGGATTGGGAAGAAGGTGGGTGAGGGGGCGAGGGAGAAGATCAAGGAGAGAGATAAGATAGTTTTTTTTTTATAAAAAAAAATAAAAATTGGACTTAACCATGTCAAGTGTCAATATATTTAAGGCATAAGGGTAAACTTGGAAACAAAAACTAGGTTGTCTTATGTATTAACAACATTGGATTAAGTGTAACAAAAATGACATATGTCATGAGGGAAACAAAAAAAGTTAGAGAAAAGGTTGCTAGCATTCCCCTACAGACAAATAGGTGGCGCAAGTGGTCTTCATAATTGCATATATTCTTTATATGTGCATATGTAAATATGTATATATTTATGAACATAATCTAAAGCTACAATGTTGTTTAGATTGAAAATATTGTTTAACTTAAATTATATGACATTTTCCAATTAATGTTGGATTTGCTTTGGATAGTACAAATGTCACTTTCACTGTGTCCAGTTTCAAATTTACTTTCGTTTTCATCAACTGTTCAACGATAAAGCAATAACACAAGTTAATCGCCTTAGCTCCTAAAATTGATTAGACTAGCCTCTTTGCACGTGTTCTGCACGTACAAGAGGCCTTTTATAATCACGAGCATTGCGCGACTTTAAAAGTTTTTATTTATTTATTTTTTCAGTGGTATTTTTTTTCTTTTATTGCACGTAAACGGTTGAAACTGGCATCTAAAAAAATACCGGTGATAAAAGTAAACCTTTTAAAACAGCCATCTAGAAAAATACAATTCATTAAAAAAAAAAAAAAAGTTTTTAAAGTCGCGCAGCAGGCTTGATTATAAAGTTGCTTTTAAATGTGACTTTATACCCCAAATTTACATACAACCATTAAAGTTGTCTTTAACTGTCCGTAGACACAAACTTTTCAAAAGAGGAAGAGGCCAAACTTGGAAGTACGGCAGTTGAGTTCCTATTGAAAATTGAAATCAGATAGAAAAACAGGTGTGCGGTTGAGAATGCAGAGGGGTGGGTAGGGCCCTCCGCAATGAATGCCGTTGTTTCCGTTCCTCATTACTTCCCTTTCACACAAATTCAGTTTCTCTTCTATCCCCCAGGTCTCTGCCATCAGTAAGTACTCGCTGAAACTGCAAGCCTCCCTGTAACAAGGAAGAAGAGCACATGTCCAATCCCTATCACTATAAATAGAAACCGGGACCCACAATCGTCACTCCCATTTCACTCACTTGTCCAAATTTATTACTCTTTTTTTTTTTTCTTTCTTTCTTGTTTCTTCTGCACAGGCAATTCCTAACCCCCTTTTTTTTTTTTTTTTTTCTCTCTCCTTCAACCCCAGTTGGAGTTGAAGGAGACTTTTGGACTCCTTTTCTATCCCTATCATTTTTTGTGTGGGAATTTTGAACTGTGGAGAGAGATTGAGAGAAAATGGCAGAAGAGGGAGCCAGTGAAGTCAGTGGTGCTCCAATCCGCCGTGTCCTTCTCATCTCCGCTGGTGCCAGTCACTCTGTTGCTCTTCTTTGTAAGCTAAGCTTCCTATCTCCTCCTCATTTCTCTTTTTCCTTTATTTATTTATTTTCTTTCTACTTGCCCTTTTACACTTTTCCTTATTCTTTGTTTGGCTGCTGGGAAAATAGTAAAACACCCATGATTCGATCCACAATCCCTACTCTCTCTGTGTTTGATAAGTCTCCTCCACCACCAATGACTTCATCTAACATATTCAAGTGTTTGCCATTTCTCTGTTTTCTTTTTGGAGAAATTTTTAAAAAAAAGTAGAGCTATGTAGTTTCTTATGAAGCAAGTTAACAAAAACATGTTTGTTCCATTCTTTTAAATCCCCGGTTCGACTTGATCTTTGGAAATTTTGCTTCCTTAAATGAATATATGCTAATAAGGGTAAGCCTTGTGCAAACTTAAAAGTTGTTTGTTACCCAAAAGAAAAAAAAAGAAAAAAGAAAAAAGAAACAAGGAAATAGCTTTGCTACATTCAACTTAGTGGTCTCAACTGTGAAGCAGGACCAAGGTTGCATTGATCTTACCCTCCCAGACCTGCAATGGGGGTAGACACCAACCATTTTCTCATAGGCATATATGCCAACATCTGCTTCTTAGGCAATCTTAGCTTTACTCTGTAATGGTCTTAACTCTTTTAGGTTGATTACTTTAGATATACTTTGTTGCTACTTTGCTAGCTATTGCTGTGGTTTCTTTTATTTGAAAACATCGTTGAGGTCATCGATCAAATCTAATATGGGCACATATTGAATGGGAGTGGGGACTATAATGATTCTGTTCGTAATGCACAGCTGAAAATGTTTTTTGCTCCTGGGGACGAGGAGAGGATGGGCAGTTAGGCCATGGTGACGCTGAAGATCGACTTTCACCAACACATTTGAGTGCATTGGATGGCCATGAAATAGTATCTGTTACTTGTGGAGCTGATCATACAATTGCTTACTCTGACTCACGTACACAAGCGTATAGTTGGGGATGGTTTGTTCTCTTCTTCCAATTTTTTTTTAATGTTTTCTTTTTGTGCTTGTACCTTTTCAAAACTTGGTCATAGAGTATCTTGTGAGAAATACAACTGTTATTACTATTTTTTCAATTTTTTGTTTTTAATTAATTCAAACACCATTAACCACAACATTTCATAGGCGCCAGTGCTCATACTCCCATTTCTGTTTGATTTCATTTTCTTTTATTGTTGTCATATTTCTCAACTACTCATTTGAATCACTTTGTTCATGATTAATTTAAATATAAGAACATATAGTATTAAGGCTGAATAAATCTTATGGAGCAGAGTGAGGCGTCAGTTGTGTACAAAAGTTTTATTGTTATTTATGCTGAACTGGATGCATTTGTAATGAGGGCATCACTCTGTAAAGTGAATTATTGTTGTTCGGTTCTTTTCTTGCTTTCTTGTAGCTTCATACGTATCTAGTGTTTTGCTATTTTCCAGGGGTGACTTTGGGAGGTTGGGTCATGGTAATTCCAGTGACTTGTTTACACCTCAGCCAATAAAGGCATTATATGGTCTGAGGATAAGGCAAATTGCTTGTGGGGACAGCCACTGTTTGGCAGTGACGATGGAAGGTGAGGTGCAAAGGTTAGTTGTGTTTTGTAAACTCTCTCTCTCTCTCTCTCTCTCTCTCTCTCTCTCTCTCACACACACACACACACAATTCTATTGTTTGAATTGTAACTTGAGTTTTAAGTTACAATGTCGTTGAACTATCGACTCAACACCATAGTGGCCACATGTTTGGCTATCAATATTCTCCTTTGTCCTATTGCCCTTGTCTTTCCCACTCCTTTGAGCTGGGTAAAAGTCATCCAAGGGTTATACAAATACTAATACAATGATTTGTTTTTGGTTGTTCAAGTTGGGGGCGGAATCAAAATGGTCAACTTGGTCTTGGTACCACAGAAGACTCTCTTGTGCCACAGAAGATTCAAGCGTTTCAGGTATTGAAGGTTATTTCTTTTGTTCTTTTTTTTTTCTTTACCTGAGACATTGGTGATCCCCCACTCTTGCCCATATGTGTAGTTTAGTAATAATTAAAGCTTGAGTTCTTCAGTCTATATCATGGAGTCCCTAGATAGTCTTATATTTCATGATGGGGGAGGGGGACCTTGAATGATAGACATTATGCAGCCATATGGGTAATCATTCAGTTCTATGAGAATAGATATTGGAACCCGTAAAAGCTTTAGAAGCATCAGGTCAGAGAGATTTCAGTAACCAAAGTGTTGAATATCCAAAGACTACATTGTCAGTGTACCATACCAAACCTTATCCCTCCAAAGAAATTAGGAAAGCATAGAGAGCACCAATTGAGCAGAATCAGCCCGAAAAAGGAGTAGAGATTGGTTCTTCTTAATGTTAATGTTCTTTTGAGCTCATTAAGCATATTACAATAAATATTGCACAAGCTAATGAACAACAAATCCCATTTGTCTTGAGGGTAAAAAAATTACTAATTGCCTAAATTATTGCCTACCTTTGTTGAAATAGTGGCTCAAATTAGTTTTCAAATGCGTGGAGAATATCCGGGGACTGGGCGGTGGCAATGGGGTGACCTGATGGGAAGATGTGTTTGTGAAGCTTGTGGCACTCTGTACAAACTGGCCGGTCGGCCCTGTGGGATTAAGTTTCCGGTTTTGTAATTTGAGTCCTATCTGTGTATGTTATAGGACTCCTTGTTCTATTGGCTTGGGTAACTCGTTCTAGTGGAACTAGGGTTGTTGTGCAAATCACCAAGTTATGATTGGTTTTTCTATTTTGTTTTTCTTTTTCTGTTGCTGTGTCTCAGAGTTGGTGATTCATAATGGTAGTGCGCCGTTCTTAATTTTCTTGCCTTGATTTGTTAGTTTGGCTCCATTCCTTTCTTAAGATATTGAATAACTGAATCCATTCAAACGTAACACTTCTATTTGAATGATCCTGATCAAGTTTTACCAATCCTTTGACACTTAAGATGCCTGGCCATCTGCTTTGACATTATCTTCTCTAGGGATCTAATGGATGTCCGGAAAGTTCAAATTTTCCACTAATTTCTTTGCCAACTATTGATTGGCTTCCATTTTCTCACCTTTTGTCATGTACTCATCATTCATTTTCTGTCACATCATCGGTGCCTCATAGTGTGGCAGTTAATGGCCTAAAAGTCTAGTCGGGTTTCATATTCTTTTCTTCTTTTTTTTGGTTTGGGGTTATGATCAGTGTTCTTGCATCTATCCCTCTTGGATTGGTCAAATTGTCAACATAAAGCTCCCTTGAATTGATTTACTTTTGATCACACGCTGTGGAACTTTGGGTCAAGTTACTTAAAGTGTTTGGGGTGGTGTGAGTTATGCCAATAAGTTGGTATTCTTTGATGGTTGTGGATGATATGGGTGTTGGGATTTTTAAGAAGACAAATACTCTTTGGAGTGTGCAGTTAGGCTAATTTTTGAATAATTTTAATGGAAAGAAACAACCAAAACATTTTAAACAAGGTGGAGAAGTAGATTTCTTATGGTCATGAGTTAGATTTTTGGCATTCTTTTGTGCATCATTGTTAAGAACCTTAGCGACATTCCTTTCTTTTTAATCAATCTTTAGTGGTTAGGAGCTTTGATGGATGTCTTTACTGTCAATTTCTTATAATTCAACCTTTATGTTATTTCTAATAAACTTTTGTATTTCCTTGAAATAGTTTATGCAATGACTTTCTTGTATTTTGTTGCAGGGAATATCTGTCAAAATGGTTGCTGCTGGTGCTGAACATACTGCAGCTGTCACAGAAGATGGATCACTCTATGGATGGGGTTGGGGCCGATATGGAAACTTGGGCCTAGGTGACAGGAACGATCGCTTGGTTCCGGAGAAGGTTTCTATCGTTAATGTATGTCTAAGATCTGGTTTTGTTTACTTTATTTGATTTTAAGCCAGCATCTATGCTATTAAGTACAGGGATGACTAAGAAACAAAATGATATTAACATAAAATAAGCTACACACAGAATTTACATAGCGCTATGAAGCCAATGTGCCGTAGTACAATGTACAAGCTTTCATATTTGAGAGATACGAATAAGAAATGAGATGGGATACGTAGAACTAAAACTAAAAGAAAACTATGTAAAATTGTTTTTATTTTTATCTCTTTAGGTTTTGTTTAATGCATTGTTCCATATACATTTGCTTCTCTCTCATTCACATCCATCATATCTATTCTCTCTATTTTCCCATTTTCCTTCTCTATCTTAAAATAATAATAAAAACAGAAAACAAAAAAATTAACCTAACAGGCCCTGGTAATTCCTGTTTACCCCGCTCTATGATTCACTTAATGAAGTTCCCATGTGATGATTTTATTTTATATCCTCACAGGTTGTGGTTGGAGGCTTTTCTTTTCAATTTTTTTCTTTCTAAACTCGTTATGTTACTGATTAAAAAATCCTCGCATCAAATCCTAGGTGTTCTTGACGATAGATTTATTATGAGCTGCTCTTCATAAATATTCTGTTATCTTTCAAATTCTACATTCTACTTGGTTCAAATCCCTCTATTACCTTGCTTTCTTGGTTTCATAAAAGATCAACTTGATACTTTTAAAAAATACAGAGTGAGAAGATGGTTATGGTTGCGTGTGGATGGCGGCACACAATATCTGTTTCTTCATTGGGTCGGTTATACACATATGGGTGGAGCAAATATGGTCAACTAGGACATGGGGATTTTGAGGATCACCTTGTTCCTCACAAGCTAGAAGCCTTGAGTAACGACTTTATTTGTGAGGTGATCTCTTAGCTTTTACAATCTAATGTAATCATTTCTTGATTTATTTTAAGATTTCAGCAACTTTGGTACTAGTTTCCTTCCTTGTTATTTGTTATATTGATATTGCGTTGTATTCTCATTCCTTTCTGGGGTCTGTGGTTGTCTAGTATGGTATCAGAGCTTGACATTTATCATCTCCATTTCGCAACTATTTGTTGCTCTGTGTTTGTGTGTGTGTGTGTGTGTGTGTGTGTGTGTGTGTGTGTCTCTCTCTCTCTCTCTCTCGGTGTGGATGTTACTGTAAATGAGGGGGGGTTGTTAACTTGCTATAGGTTGGCCCATTTCCTAACTGCTTAAGCTTTCAGTGTCTATTGATTTTCTAATAGTCAATCTAACAAACTAACTAGTATTAAAAGCTATCCCATGATACTTTAAAAGGAAAACAAAAAACTGATGGAAAAATGAGTACATAGATGAATTCTGGCCTTGAATCATTTCAGATGAGTCATATTGTTGTATGCACATTCATTTGGAGTATTGAATAGAATGCTCAGATGTATGTATACTTTTTTCAGACACATGGTTGGCATGGACATGTATCAGTTTTCCAAAGCGCATCTAGTCATTTAGTTGACATCTTTGCCCCATTACTGATTGTGCGATCTTGATATTGTCAGTAGTTAACATGTGATGCCTGTTAAAACTTTTTCCTTTAATTGCCTCTGGGACGTGCACATTCAGTGTTATCATATGCCTGGGACAACTCATTAGAAAGCAGGATATAATTTTATTATATATGTTGACCCTGTTATCATTCCAAAAACCAAATTTGGTTGGAGTTGAAAGATACACATATCATATTATGCAACAATGTTATAGGATCACACTAGGAGCTAAATGAACAAAAATAGAATGGAGGCTAATGGAATGGTTTAGACAGCGAGACTTAGGTGGTTGAAAGTTAAATCTGAAGGATGCTGCTGTAAAGTAAATACTTTACAGCAGCATACTTCAGATTTAACTTTCAACCACCTTCAGACATCTACTTTACAGCAGCATGGTTCAGACATCGTAGTTTCTCCAGAAATAGAAAACTAGTAAAGAGGTCACTGTCCTGTGCTGCAGGACAGGAGGTATAACTTTTCCCCATTGTGAAACTATTGAACCTTGAGGAAGGCGGGATTCACTTCCATGTCCTTGTACCAAAACAAGAGACTTTGCTGGCAGAAGCTGGCATCTTCGTTAAAGATATTTATTTCGTGAGAAAAAAAATCATTGGAATTGATTGCCCATAAATTCCTTTCTGTGAACCAAACGCCTCCAGGGTTTTGGTTAACATTAACTGCTAAACTGGAACAACCAAATGTCAGAGTTAATTATTGATACAACAAAATTAGCTCCCCATCCGACAGTATCCCCTTCTTCTAGGATGTGTGGGGACCAGACTACTCCACGACAGTGACGAACCAATGCATCTCCAACTGTATCTATCCCTGTGGTATCTACAGGGGACGAGGGTCGCAATGTATTGGTTCTGCAACCATTGGTTGCCCATCGTTCTTCTCCTTGCTGACTAAAGTAAAAACAAAGGCGAAAGCAGTAGACTCTGTGCGTGTGTGTGTGCGCACTCTTGTACATAATTCTGACTGGATTAATTTCATTGAAATTATTTCAGGAAATATCTTTTTTCGTCTGCTAGATTATGCAGCATATTACATTCAATTAACTTATGAAGCATTTATTAGAGTAAATGGTGTTGGATAGATATTGACTCAGATATGATGGATGCAACTGTTTCTTTGTGGTCCTTTGTATTAACTGCTTCTTGCCTTGAATCTTACCAGACAGCTGGCGGTTGGAGGCATACTATGGCACTCACATCTGATGGAAAACTGTATGGCTGGGGTTGGAATAAGGTTGCTTGTCTTTGTTCCCTTAATTTCTACCTTTAACTAATTTTTCTTGGTTCATAAATAATTGTTTCTTAGATGAACGTGGGCCTTGAAATACATCTTATTGCATGATTTCTCTTTCCAAACATAAACTCAAATTCCTACAACTTGGTAGATGTCTTTTTTACTTTTTTATGTAGGTCACTGGAAAACTTGTGCCTACCTTTTTTTTTCTTTTTCACTTCATCTTCTTAGCAAGTCTTGTTCCTCATTTCCCTTCTAGTTAGTTATTTACCTTTTTCATTTTGTGTACAGTTTGGACAGGTTGGAGTTGGGGACAATATTGATCACTGTTCTCCTGTGCAAGTTAAATTTCCTCATGAGCAGGCACATTCTTATTACTACTGTATCTCCCCAAATTAATTAAGATAGCCCATGATATTGATATTCAGTTCTGTGGAGATTTTCTTCTTTTGAATCCTTATCTGAGATAATTTTTTGATGTCTAATGGTAAGCATTTTGGAATTGCAGAAAGTAGTTCAAATAACATGTGGATGGAGACACACGCTTGCTGTTACTGAAAGACAAAATGTGTTCTCCTGGGGGAGGGGTACAAATGGACAGCTTGGGCATGGAGAATCAATTGACCGGTAATTTACATCTTGACATCTGAATGTTTCTGCACCATGTACTGTTTCATACATGTTAGGATGAAAGATAATTTTCAATCCACACCCTAGTAGTGTAAGCTTTTGGGAACAGTAGTAAGGCAACAAACTTAACAAATGTGATGGCCACTGTGCTATTTTTCTCTGATACTTGCATAAGATGTTCCAGGTCTGTGAGTTTTGCAGATGTTGGGATAACTTGTAGGTTCCTGAATCCCCACATACAGCATCCAAAAATTGGTTTTTAAATCATGAAATACAGATTCTTAAGGAAAACTGTTGGTCAACTTCAGCTCAGGGATACTATGTTGTCAAGGACAAGAAGCATATAAAAACCTTAAGATTCTTGAAATTTATATAGGAGAGTCAAATGATGAAACATTTTTTTCTTTAGGACTTGTAAGATTATCATTAAATCAAATCAAATCAACAATGCACTCGGAAGAGTTGTGATACGATAGGGAGTGGCAAAATGTAGAACTACTTGTTGACAGGCTTCCGATTTGTGATATTGTCCTTAATGTAGGCTTATTACTAGGCTCTTAGCTTAATTGAAGGCTGTTAGCTTTTTAAAGGTTGATTTATAGAGCTGATTGCTAAGGGAGTTTATATGTTGGAATTCTATTTAACCAGTGTACTCTTTTCATTTGTGTGATAATACAGTGATTCTCTTCTTCTCATCTAAACCTACCCTCAACAAATATCAATTCTGTGTATGAATAGGGTAGTTATGGAAGTAACAGACATATGGAGAAGTGTTCGAGTTATTAACTCATGAATAGTGGGCCGCTGGTCTGTCTCTCTGAAATCTAACACTTAAAGTTACTCATTCGATAATCCTTCAATGCTTGATTGCTTATTTCAGGCAGAATCTAGGATCAGTCTGTATCATAGTATTAGTCTCGGCTAGTGCTTGTTGCCATCTAATTCTGGTAATTGTTATGCATTTTTGTATCCTTTCTTAGATAGATCAAAATAAACATGGAGACCAATATCAATCCAACTATGCATAGGTTGCATACTTTGGGGTTCTTGCTCAACATTAAAATTGCTCTTTTCTGTAGTCATGTCTTGCACCCGTGAGTCTATGAATAACTGGGTGTGCCATGGGAGGTTCATCCAGGTTGAATTGGCAATTTTGGATGTCAACTTTCATCGCATTATCTCTTATGTCAACTTTCATTTTTGAAGTCTCAAAACTGATGATGTATATTTTGGACTGAAGGAATGTTCCAACAATTATAGAGTCTTTGAGTGTTGATGGATCTACCGGGCTACAGATAGAATCTTCAAAAGTTGATCCAGCAACAGGTACTTTCCTCCCTTCATTTCATGCCTACGTCATCCTCACTTGAAAATCTCCTATGTACATATGATTTTAAAAACCCGTTATTGATACTGTTAGATCTTTGCATTCATTCTTCTGCTTCCCTTGAACAGGGAAAACTTGGGTGTCACCATCAGAGAGATATGCTGTTGTTCCAGATGAAACTGTAAGTTTGTGTCCCATAAATGTTCAACATCCAAGTGAATAAAAAATTACGTAGTTGAGGGCATACTGAGAAACAGATTCCCACAGGTGACTAAGGCAATTAGAGAATGAAAAAAAAAACATGTTCTCATGTGCACAATTGCATCTTTTTCCACTTTTTGACACATGTAAGGTCAAGTGTTGAAGTCATCACCTCTGACCTCCCATCCATAGAAATATAAAAATAAGAAGCATGTGATCTAAAGGAATGCCTAATTTTAGAAGTTCACCTTGCTTGAATTCCGAAGGGCATGTTTTGTTCTACATTCAAAAACTGTTTTCTCTGTTTAATTTCGTGAAAACAAACTGAAAATATCAAAATATGTTTTCACTTTTCAATTCAGAAATCATACAACTATTAAACAACTGGAAACTTCCAATTGAATAGTTTGAACACTGCATTTAAAAATAGTTTTTGAAATCTCAGTCAAACATACCATTAGAACCTTTTATGTTCTTTCAAAGTATTTTGACAAAGAATCATGAGATGTGGTGTGGTGGTAGCTCACCTCATTCCTTAACCATGAGGTTGGGGGTTCGATCCCCGCCCATGGGAATGGAGCGCATTTCGTGGCCAGCCGTTTACCTCCATTGGGAGAGCTCCCGCGGTGAAAGGGATTAGTCACTGCTGTCGGCGGTGGATACCCTTGGGTCTCACCTAAAAAAAAAAGTATTTTGACAAAGAACTGCCAACATTTTATGCTGTTATTATCTCGGTCACATGTTTTCTCAACTAATATTACTTGTAATTTTCTCGAAGAAATTGCTTCTTTTGTTCTGTTTTCTTCTATATTCTTTTAGTCTGGTGGAGTGGACTTTGATAACTGTTTACGGTTAAAAGCTTGAAAACAGAAGTTAACAACAAAGAGGTAATTGGCTTGATTGATTCTGCAGGTCCGAGGGCAAACATCTGCTTCAGTCAAGGGTAATGGGAATGATGTAAGTGTTCCACAGTCCGACGTGAAGCGCATACGGTTTTGATCATCTTTGGGATGTCCTAGTATTTAAGAAACAAGGATGACAGGTCCTCCTGGCTTCTAAACTTCCTGAAATGTTCTATGTGAACCAAATGAAGCCATTACTGACGCGTGCCTTCATCTCTCGTGCCTGGAAATCATTGTGCCGTTGGAAACACAATACATGTAAACGGAATACCAAACCCTTGTTGGTTTAACAATTTTTGTTTGAAGGCATCCTATGGTGATCTGTTTCCACTGTGGAATTGCCTTCCACATACAGGACACATCAACCGTAGTTCTTATTTTGCTGGGTGGGAACTTGTACTACATTTCCCTATCTATTTAGGCCCGGTTTGGTGGGCTGGACTGAACTGGTTAGGATTGGGCTTGAAGTGTTGGACTGATTTGGCTTGGATTGGATTGAACTTTAATGAGTTGTTCAGCACATTAAGTTGGACTAGACTGCAAGTCCAGTCCGTTGTTTGGTACAAGTATGGATTGGACTGCATTGGACTTCAAACAAAATTTATTTTTAAAATTTATTTTCATGTTTATTAAGATTATTTAATATCAGAAATAATTAAATTTAATAAATAAAAACATGTGGACACAATTAAAAATAAGAAATCACATGAAGATACCATAAAAATAGTCCAAAAAATCACAAAATTAATAATAACACAAAAATTCTTTTAAGTTACTAACATCATGGATGCACACAAACGTTGTTTCTCTAACTCTACTGCAACTAAAGTTGTCACAATCTTCCTCTTTCTCTTTCGATCCATGTCTACCCTGCCATTAACAATATTGGTAAGAACAAAATCATAATTTGTGGCCTTCTTTTTTAGTTACTTCTGAGGTCTACATGGGAGAAATGTAGGGTTTCCTATTTGGTCCGGTAGGTCTAGACGCATGTCAAGATGTGACAATAATAACAAGAATATTGACTCACTGCCTTTTAAATTTCAAGAACGCTACATAAGGGACCTTTTGCCCAGATGCATTGTCAAGATTATGTAAGCATTTAGGCTTGGCCATGGCCAAGCGCTCATCCATTTGGTGCCATTTTTTAATTTAATTTTTTTTATGCGAAACGAAAAGGGTCACAAAACGAAACCTCTAGGACAAGAGTTCCCTAGGATGTCATGGTGCCATTGAGAAGGGATAGTAAGCTTGGGATATATGGCTTTGTATTGGGTTCATTATTAGACTCTTGAGAGTTTGACTCCTATGTTGCACGTTTAGTGTGCCATGCTACAGCACAAACATGTGGAAATTTTGAATTTGACAAATAAATATTGGCCTTGATCAATAAACAATATAATTAACATTAAAGCGTTTATACATGGTGAAGATGAAATTCTTGCAATTCAGAGAAATAAGTCATTTAAATAATGGAGTTTTATTATAGTTGCCCTTCATTTATAGTTAAAACCTTGTAGCGCTCTTGACCAAAAAATATATATCTTTGTAGCGCTCGACTTGACGCCATAAGGATGAGTCGAGCTCTAATTTACGAAGTGTATGAGTTTCTAGCATTATGCCCAAAACACTTGAAAGCGTTTTGAGCTTTAGGTCATTTCCAACTCAAATGAGGGTAAGCTCAAATTTTTCCTTTTTAAAACATAACTATTCATGTATTGTCCGGATTTAAACCGTTTTTTACTCCACCCCTGAGTTGGTGGCTTTATTAAATTGTTTAAGAATTGTTAACTCCTTCTTTGTCGATAATTTTTCTTGATATTATTTTTATTTAAACCTTTGTGATATAAATTTTTGAACATTTTTAACCTTAAAAATTTGAAATTTCAAAACATAATATAACTTCACTTATCATGAAAATGAGTACAACAACATCAAATTAAAATGCATACAACAACTCAAAGGCTATTCAAAATTTAGCACACCTTATTTGCTAGGGCAGGTTTTTAGCCCCATGACATGAGTTGGAGATGGGTTCGGACTAAAAATAGGAAATTTGGCTTTTAGCCCTTTGGGTTGGAGATTACATTGAAATTGGAATGTTCTCCCGCTCGAAGAAGTTAGCTCATCATTCATTCCCTCGCCAAATATGGAGGACATGTTACCATGTATCCAAACAGAAAACCAAAAGTAGAAGCATAGGATTCAGATTGCCAAAGACCTTTTGGGGGAAGTAAAAAACAATAGTAGTTGGGGGTGCCTAGTCCATCATACTATAGTGGCCTTACATACAGTTAGGGAGTGCTTCAATAATGTTCAATAGCTCATTGGGATGCTAATGGCAAGATCACCTTATCTCTAGTGGCTCATTTGAATCAATATTTGCTTAGTTTATCATGAGAGGCTTTTGGTGTGTGAACTAAAAATCCACAAATGTAGCAACACGGAATGTTCGCATGAAATAATTTTTCATTTGGTTGTGCTTGGGATTTAAGAGCTTTGTAATGGGTAAGGTTATGAGCATGATGATTTTGGTGGGTTAAAAGATGGGGGAAGCTTGAGTTTTGGGTGCTTAGGCCATCTCTAGCCATGGGTTATATCCCAAATATAGCCATAAAATAATATAAAACACATCTCTAGTCATAGGCTAAACAAAATTGTGGCCAAATTTGGAGGGCCACATTTGGCCCTTTAGCCCTCCAACCAGGCCATATGTAGCCCAGCTTTAGGAATAGACCAAATTTGTAGTGGGACCCATGTATCTGCTTTTCAACAGCCACATTAAAGCACGCTAGATATATATAGATTTTTAAAAGCCTTTTGGAATGTTTCAATTCGTAGTGTTTAAGAAAAAAGTATAAAAAATTGTTGATAATGACCGTTAGAGGTTAGACCTACCCACTCCCTTTATATATATATATATATATAATAAATGTGGTCAACCTTTCAAATCTTTTCAAGTGTTGTTTAAAAAAAAAAATTATAAACAATTCTTGTTCATGACCGTTTGAGCTCAAACGTTGAAACCAATCCATTTTTCTTTTAAATGTCTTCACGTTTTTAAATGTTTGGTGTTGTTTTAAAAAATTATAAAAAATTCCGGGTCATGACCATTGGAGGTCAGACCCTTGAAACCCTTCCAATTTTTTTTTTTAATTGTCTTTATTGGCTTTATTATTATAGTTGTTCCCGGATTGACACGTGTCACTCGAAAATCATAGCCCGAAAAATTATTCAGATTCCTTTTGGATAAGACGTGCCATGTGGACAAATTTTATCAGAAATCTTGTTCTTATCAACGTATACGTGTCATATATGAAATATTGTCTCTAAATAGTAGTTTAATTAAATTAAACAATATATAGTTGTGGAATGTATGAGTGTTGTAACATAGTTTTTCTCAAAATAATAAAATATGAAGAACCCTAAAATATAGCCCTGCATGGCCGAAGATGGAAAAATTTAACCTTGCACTATTCTTTAAAAAATTAATATTTTGGGAGGCTAAATTTTTAGCCTTGGACTACATTTAGCCCTATGGCTGGAGATGGCCTTACAGTAGCTAAAGACGACTGATAGAAGCGTGAAAATGTTTCCCCCTCTTATCTCGTGTCCAAACTAAGGTCTCTCTTCCTCTTTACAAATTCTCAATTTATAAGGGTTTGAGGTTACATAAGGTAGAAATATTCAAGAAATTCCCCCTAGTCAAATCCTAATAAGTTTCCACTTATAGCAATCTTCTAACCTCTTACTCTCTACACTCTCATCTAAGATCAAAAAGTGAAAGTACTTGGACTTAGTGATTCATAGGGACCCAAATGAAGAGAGAAGTCAGAGATTTCTCTAGCTTCCAAGGGTTGAATCTCCTAGGTTTTCTTTTCTGCCAAAGTCCATTCTATTTTCTTCCATTCCTCTTCTCAAGGTTGTAAAACGGTGAGGTTTGAACTAGGCATAAGATTAAATAATCATACTTGGTTATTTGTATGCCTTTATTGTTTGAGTTGTGGCTAGTTCGCAACGAGCTATCAAGGGAGGGAGCCAAAGAGGGTTTGTGTGTAACCAACTGTCAAAAGGAAATGCCACCATGGCTTTTTTCTCTCATGCCTGCCCATGTGATTGGACTCAACAAGAATGCCCCTGGGTTTTGGTGCTTCTGAGCATCGAAAACCTTTGTTACTTTTAAAGTGTCCAATGGTCCTTCCAAATCTGTATACTACACCACAACCTATTCCTCAAGTCCTGTGAATTTGTATGTCTTGGACCACTTAAGCTTGTTGGATGGTTTGGCACAAAGTGAAGCTACTAGTAACAAGACCGGCCCTAGAATTCCCCCTTGGAAACTGAGAGGAGTCCTATGGATGTTCAACATACCCTTGTTTTGAAATCAATTTAAAGGGTTGGACTTCTGCCCAAAATCCTGCAAAGTCTCCTTGTAATTGAAACATTTAAGAAAATCTCTTATGTAAAAATACACAATAAGAATTTCCCAATCAACCAACATGCACAAGTTTCAAAACATACAACATCCCATCTAAGTTCTATTAGGCCTCAGGGCCCTTCACATAACCCTAACATGGGCAATATTCAAAGCAATTCAATCTAAATTCAGTTTATAAATGGAAAGGAGTTCAAAAGAAATAAGGATCCTATAACATTGATCTAGTTTCTTCTTATTGATCTGGTTTTCGTGAGTACACATATGTGGATTTAGTTCTTTCTAAAGTACAAGGTTTTTGGTAGCAAGAATCCATGAGAACAACTCCTAAAGAGAGCTCTCTTATCTATAGGCATTGAATTTAGGTGGTCTACATGGCCTGGGGCGATGTAGCCCACTAATTTTATCAAGTGGCTTATGGTGTTCCACCGCATTCGATCAGGGGTCAAACCAGAGAAAGGCGCATGGACAAGCATGAGTACTTCGCACAGTTTCCTAGGGCGATGGCGCTCTAAACAACTCTTACCTTCATCTTGTCACCAAACTCTCGTATTGTCACCAACCTCTCGTATTGTCAAGAATGAGGTCCACTAATTAGCAAACACTTGGGTACAGAAGTGACTGAGGTTAGATTTCAAGGAGGCGGCCATCTTGTTCTCAAAAGACAGGTATTGCTTAAGCAGTGGTTTGATGATGGTCCTGGGTATGGCTGCCCTTCATCCTTCGTGGTAATTTGATGACCTAGGTTTAACGAGCTTTGGAAACATGACTACTATATTGCTTGTGCATTCTATTTGCTTGTTTGATGTTTGAGTATGTTATATACTAAGTTTTATTGAGCTTTTATTTTAGTTTTGCAATTCATTGGTATAGGTGTTTGCTTATAAGTATATTTGGTGTTACTTCTTGTTGTTTTAAACTTTTTGAGGCAGGGGTAAAAAAGTGTTTATTATTATTATTATTTTGATTCTAATTTTTTAATACATTTAGTTTGACCTTATTTATGTATTATATCTAGTTTTTATGATGATTGTGCTTTGTGTTGAAATACAAAAAAATTCACACACAAAATTTCAAACGTGGGATTGGATAAGTCCCACAACTTTGATACCCATTATTTGCCATATCCAACAAGCCTCAAATTGAGGGCAGGGATAAAGCACAACAACCGTGCATAGGAAAAGAGTTCAAAAAAGATGGGAGTCTAACCAATGAAAACTCTTAAGAGAGGTTAGTGGCTCCTATTTTTGTGGAGTTGATTATTTAATTTTTGAATAAAGCATCCTACACTAAAGAGATCTCTAATCTATAAAAAAGACAGCAGTAAAGAAAATAGAAAAGTTGATATAGATCCAATTTCTCATCTAGAAGTTGGGTTTAATCCTCGGATTTAGTGACTTTGATACAAGTCCTTTGACTTTTGTAATCTTTTTATTGTCTGATGTAATCTTTTTATTTTATATATTTAAAATGAATTTTTGTTCCAATATTGCCCATTATCTTAGATTACTTACCTTAATGAGATAAAACGTAAAACATAAGGAATAATGAAGTTATTAATTGCAAGCAAATTTTATGGTGGTTTTATAATAAATTACTAAATTTATGGTAAGTAAAGCACCTAATTAGGAAGACTTTTTTTTTTCTTTTTTAAATGTTGGACATTGACATATATATAAGAAAGAAATAATGGAGTGAGTTTAGTGCTCGAAGGAAGCCAAACACTCGTTAAAATAGATGAGAAAATAATGGAGATTCAGACTTGGGGTTCATCCCAAGGCACAAATGACTCACTGAAGCATGGTCTAATATCTATTTGCTATGCAGTCATAGTATCGACCATCTGGGCCGGAGACATACGATTTACCACTTATCTTTTTTATGTACCGGAGATATAGGTAGCATATATTGTCCGACTTATGTTTTCATGCACCTAAGTTATAGGTAATTTAATATTCTCCTTGTTTATTTTTCCACCTTACATTTAGGTAAGATGTTTTGTGGTTTGTTCAGCCTATGATGTGGATATATTATCCTATGGTATAGATATATTGTCCTATTGTCCATTGCATAGGTATAATATGTCATATTATCTACTGCCTATTGCATAGGTATATATATGTTTTTTCCAATTTTCGACAATGTGTAATAGTATTTTATCTACCTCTTTTTTAGGTAACATACAATTTTATTTTGTCTATTTTTTTATCTGACTTATAGGTAGTCTTCTAATTTATGTTCCTAACTTATAGGTAACATGATTTATCACTAAGTATTTTTCGTTACTAATAATAACACTATTTACCTGTATGTCAGGTATATAATCTAATATGGGTGCTTGTCTGATCGATTGGTATAATATGTGGGTCTTTACTTTGTATTGATTAAATTGTATTTTATCCATATATTAGGAATATTATCAAGGAAAGAATTCAAAATTTAAATTATGGAATTCAATTACAAGGAAATAATGTATTAAATTTAGATTTTCAATGTGTTTTCCTTATTTACCTCAAAGGGTAAAATTGACACAACAAAAAAAGTAATGAATGTCAAAGGACCTACATCTAAAACTAAAACCGTGAGGACTAAACCCAATTATAGCTAATCGTTTTGGACTTAGATCTAAGAAGCCCTAAAGAAAAAAAGGAAGAAAGGAAGGACGGAAGGAAAAAGGGTTGCTGGAGAAAAATTGTTAGAGCATAGAGACAAAAGAAAAAATTTCACAAGTATACTGTCATTTCAATTAATTTTGGTGGGGTGGCAACCCTCAAATCAATTTCGTGGATGATAAATCCATGATGGGTGGCAACCCTTACATCAATTTCTTGGATGTAAATCCATGTTGGGTGGCAACCCTCAAATCAAATTCTTGGATGATAAATCCATGATGGGTGGCAACCCTTAAATCATATGTATGCAAATCCATGAGATGATTCCCGTTCAACAAAGCTAAAAAAATAGAACGTGTATTACCTCTTGGACTCTCTGACTAATTCTCTCCATCTCTGCTTGAGAAAGCTTTTCTTTTTCTCTCTGAGCACACTGCATCAAAAATGAAAAGGGTGTTTAGTCATGAAAAAAAGAATAAGTTGCAGAACAAAAATAGCTTTCCAACGATCCTGCAATTGCAAAACAAAAAGGGGATTGATTGTATGTTCAGAAATGAAACCCGTGTTGGCATATGTACAAATTGTATAACCATGATAGGATGTGAAGAGACACAAAAACCCATTTGCTGTGTAGAGACACAAAAAAGAAAGCAGGGAAAATTCTTTTTTTTGGCGCTGAAATTCTTTGTTGACATCTGTTGAGGCCCAAAAAAGTCACGAGAAGCCCAAAAACATTTAAGGCCCAATATAACATATAATGTTGGTCATGCGTTAATCTAAACTGTATTTTAGGAATTAATTCATTAAATAAATATAGAAAAAGTGTGCATACCATGCCAAATTATACATTTTTCATATGTCAATCACCTACCGAGCTCGCATGAACCCAAGTCATGTGGTTTACGGGGCTTGCACGAGGGATTGTGATGTGGAAAGTTAAGGACGTCCATAAGGCCCACGAAAGCTCTTGGATAATTTAGACTTTGAGCTAGCTACTTGGGAGCACCGAAGTCCAAGCCCATTACTTAAAGTTCTCCAATGTGGGTGAGCAAATGAGATATTCTTCAAGTACTCCCTATTAATGGAAACAAACCAATTCCGACACTTCCTTTTACCCATAAGAAATAATCATTTTACAATGCCTAACTTTACCTGTTGGAAATAAGAATGTCCCAATGCTCCCTTTTACTCATTAGAAATAGACTAGCTCCAACACTTCCTTTTACCCATTGGAAACCAAAGAGATCCTTCACCTTCTATAAATTGGGAGGCATTGCCCAAGCAAAACCAACCCCTCTTGGTTGCTGCAAGCCTCTTAACAACCATGAGAACTCACATTTCTTCAGCTGCTGCAAGCATTCCAGCAGCCATTACAGTCATTCTTGAGCCATCAACCTCCATCATTCGGCTGCTGCAAGCATTCCAGCAACCATCGACCAACATCTCTTGGTTGCTCAAGCACCTCCGCAACCATCAGACCACTTTCCTTCCTCCCTTTGGCTGCTGCGAGCATTCCAGCGGCCATCCCAGCCACTTCTTAGCCATTACAACCATGTCTCCTACTTTCTCACCCTTGAAATCCATCATCTTCTTTATAAAGCCTCACCAAGCATAACTCCAAGCTTGTCCTTCCTTCCAAGTTATAAACACCATAGCGTTCAAACCTCAAGTTTTTCCTCCCATCCTCCTTCTCTTGAAACTCTTAAATCCATAAAATCCTACCAAGCATAACTCCAAGCTTTTCCTTCCTTCTAAGCTATAAACATCATAGCCTTCAAACCTCAAGCTTTTTCTCCCATCCTCATTCTCTTGAAACTCTTAAATCCCCATAGTCATAGCCACAAACAATAAATTCTCAACACTCAAACTCAAGCATATCGAACACCAAGCCAAGCACAAGCATTCTCATTTGCTAAACTTACGGGTCTTTAGCTCCCATACTCCAAGCTTTCATGCCAAGCTCATATAATCTTAGATCAACGTTAGCAAGTCATCTTCAACTAATCCAGAGCGAGCAACATCTTTACTCAATGCTTGAAGCTTCAATTTTAAGCTGTGTTCTTCCATCTTCTTCCTCTCTCTCTCTCTCCAAAAACCCTATTCCAGATCTAAAACACTTATCTTCTGAAGCCAAGTTGAAATTATGGGCATCACCTCTTTGGTGAGAAATCCAAAGGCGCGACCAAGCATTCGTAAAGCTACCGGAAGCCCAATCAAACAAGTAGCAGCTGTGGGAACACCTGTTCCACTATGTTTCAAGCAAACCCTTTCCAACGTCTGCTTCACCTCTATCATCAAGCAATAGCTTCACAGTAGCTGATGTATCCTTTTCATCAAAACTTCCAATGTACTGAAGAGCCATTGATGAAGACCAAAGCACTACTTGAGGTCTCAACTCTTTCGGGGTGTTTTGGGGCCTGGTGCCGAGAGCTCGATCTACTTCGCAGTAGTCCAAAAGACCCCAACACCTTCTGATTCTTTATTGGTCTTGGAGATCGCTTTCGGCAAATAAAAAAGAAGAAGAAGGAACCCACTTTGCACAGACTTTGAAATTTGTTTTATGTTTGTGTTTGCAAACAAGTAAAACAAAAGAATGGGTGCAGGTGTGTGAATAGACAAGAAAAAAATATTTTAAAAAAATAGTTAGAGAAGGAAGAAAAGTCAACATGCAAAACAAAAAGAAAAGGAAGAGGAAAGTGGTTGTACCCCACTTTGCTTGAAGTTGCATATGGACAAAATAAGGGGTGTAGGCTAACATGAAGGAAAGAAAAAGATGTTAGCTAAGAGGTGAAGGGGTTGTACTTTGATGGTAGAAACTATGGCCTACAAAGAGAAAAGTCATACCTTGCAGATGTTTTCCAGGAAAGTCTGACAATGAGGCAATGGAAAATTGGTGGTATGAAGGGTGAGCCATAGTCAGTCTGGCATTCTAAATAGAGGGGAATTCTTGGCAGTTGTGTAATTCTTCCCCAAGTTTGTTAAAACCACAATTCCTTTACGGTCTCAATCTCTGGAGTTTTAGTTCAATTGTGATTGGTATTGCTAAACCAGATGAGCTTTGTGTTGATGATCAATCGTGGGCCAACAGATAAAAAAAAATTAAAGGGCCCATAAACAGATTATTGGGTTGTAACCCATTAATTCTCCAAAGCCTAAAAATTTTCAAAAGCCCAATATATTTAATGGATGACCCAAATAATTACCCATTAAATTTACAGAGGCCCAAATTTCCTATTATATGGTTAATGGATTAATTTTAAAAAAATCATCACAGTCATATTTGGTTCCAAGTGCAAATGTCAATTTTAGAAAATTACTGGGTTAATCAAAATTGCTCATTATTTTTTTTGAACATTGACAATAAGAAAAATTGTATAAAACCATCCAATTTTTCCCATGGGTCATCTACCTATGAAAATCTTCAAATTGTCTTAAAGACACAAATTCTAAATTAGTGGGCCACACTTACCCATTAATTTCCAAATTTTCAAACTATGTTGGTTTGATCCATTCGAAAGAGTACGTAGGCAATCTAGAGACTCAATCTAGATGCAACCACCCAAATCTTAAATCCAAACAAATCCCTGGTTTATTCTTAACCAAATTCGCCCCAAACACAAATCCATATTTGAATCCCTGGTTTATTCATCTAAATTCACTCAAACACTTCTCAAAACAATTCAAATCAAATTTTCATTGCAATGAGTCATTTATTCATTGCAATTCCTTGAACTACGAGTAGCTTGATTCTCGCAAGGAATATGTAGGCACCTTGAGGTTCAACTTAGGAGCAGCCGCAAAACCAAACACACATTCTATTTCTTTATGATTCTATTTCTTTATGATGGAATCAAAGGATGTTCCCTTGAAGCAAGTGATTGTAATTAAGAGACACCGCGTCTCAAATGGGTCAAACCTAAACTAATAAAACCCCATTATTTAATTAGTGGTGGTGAAATTATGTTGGGAGGTTCACATTTTTCTTCCAACACTTTGTACAAAGTTTTTGAAAACTGTGGAGTTAGTTTGTGTTTTATGAGCACAAGTTTCATATGACAGTTGTTGAAGCAATTCCAATTGCAGCTATTATTCCTCATGCCATCCTAATTTAGGACCTAGAACTAGCAAGAAAAATTCATCGATTAACTTCGAGTAATAACTCATGTAATTACTAATAAGGCTGCTAGCCAATAGGAAAAACCCTTCCAAGACTAAGTAAGAAAAAATGGATGCAACCATCATTGCAGAGGGACACCATCTTTACAAAGAAAAACATAGTTCTCATATAACCAACTAGAACAATCTCAAATATTGAAACATCAAGAACTGAAACCAACCAACTGAAATATAAAGATAACATTACCACACCAAATTATTTACAAAATAGTTTATATCATTAGCAACTTGCCTATCCTTCATAGACCTCTTTTAGTGTGTTTAATACATACTTCAGATTCTTATACTCAATTCTAGAGTGAGAACTTTGGTAAATACCTTCTAAAGTGATTTTAGATAAACACAGCATATACTAACTAGAGAAAAAAAAACACATACTAAATACATTAAAAAAGAAAAACCACAGCATTTATGACTACAAAATCCCACTGAAAATATATGGAGGTGCAAAATATAAAAACCATATAACGAAACAAGAGAGAAATATAGAAATGAACAAAGAGTTGGTCGTGGGGAATTGAAAAGGTTTGGAATGGGAAGTGGAAGAGAGAGCAAAAAAAGAAAGAGATAGATAATTTTGAACATAAATAAAATAAAAGTTTACCCATATCATATGTTGCTGGGAGGTTGAAGGTGGCTGCTAGGGGCTCAGTAATGGAATACCTGCAAATAAAAAATCAAAATCAAAACAATAAAAGCATACCCAAAAACCCAATTTCAAATCAAAAGGCAAAAAAAAAGTAAATGAAATTTTTTGGGTATCAAGTGACAGTGATAGTCTCATGGGTGCGGTGGTTTTTTGGCGTAGATCTTGGGGGGGGTGTTCTAACTATCGTGCAAAGCGAGAAAGAGAAGTTCCCGAACAAGTACCTATAGATCGGACTCTCTGAGTAGTTGCAGGGTTTTTTTTATGGAGAACACGAATCTAAGCACAATGCCCTTGATTTGCTATGGGTGTGCAACATGAAGCAAGTATACGGTAAGATTAGAGATTGAAATTTCTGAGAAATTGAAACCCTAACTGGAATAGCGAAGACTTTGAAACCCAAATTGAAATCATCTCACCTTAACCATGATTTGAGGACGCAGACAAAGAATGAAACCCTAACACTCACAGAGGAAAGGGGTAGACTCTCACAGAGGAGAGGAGTAGACTCGCATGGGAGATGTTTTTTAATCCTCTTTTTGCATTTTTTTTTGTTCGGAACCACCACCTCTTTGCTTTTGTTGAATGAATGCCTTAGTCTCCCCCCTCCCCAATCAAAGAATGCCCTAAGTCTTTCTTTTTGGTCTACATAATTTTTTTTTCTTAAAAAAAAAATTTAAGTAAGCTCTGCCTAGTAACAGTGTTTCTTAGATTTTGCCTTTGACACAAATAAGACACACGACGGTTTTAACAAACTGTCGTCTTTCAAACATTTTACACCTTACTAGACGACAGTTTTATGACAAATTAAGATGATAGTATTTAGTACATTCGTTGTCTGTTGAGTGTTGTCTATTTCAATTATTGTTGTAGTGTCACTATGGTTAGAACTTAATGGTTAAGTCATAATCATAATTAAACTGTTAATTATGAAATTAGTTTGACGATGGACTCGGTTAAAGGCATTTTGTGATAACCTATGAAGCGCGTTTAAGGAAGAAGGCCTTTCATCAGAGGTGTGAACTTGGAGATCATCCAAGGTTGAGCTTCAAGGGTAAAAGTCTCATCATCTCATCTTAGAAATTTTGTGTTGGGAATAATTTCAATTTACTTTCTTTGCATAATTTCAATTTTGTTTTCAATACCTAATCAAAACTCCCTTTTGGTGTGCGTGAGTTCATGAGTTTTTGAATTAGTTCGTTGCATATTAGGGTAATATGATACACTAGTTATAACAATCTCTAGGGAATCGACCTTGCACCTACATGTTCTACTATTTAGTGATTTATGCATTATCGTGCGTGGTTGGGGAGCATAGTTCCTGTGTTGGACAACTCATCCCTAGCTACATGTGTATTTAAGATTTTGCTATGTGGTTTAGACAGTAGTGGTCCCCGTGTTAGATCACTCATCCCCAATACTAGTCTGGTGTAATCCCTATGTTACACATCCACTGCTACAAAAATGGAAAAAGACGACAGTAAAACAACGACCAAAAAAATAAATACCGTCATTGTGTTTAGAAAGACGACGGTAATAGAAAACTGTTGTGGATTAGTAACTTAAACACCTCAAAAATCGAGATCCGTTGGGGTATTTTTAAAACAAGACGCCTCAAACTTAAAAGTGTCGTCTTATGAAACATGTAATTTCCAGTTATGAAAACACTTAACCCTAAACAACGACAATAGGTATAAAGTTATCGACATAAACATTAAAGACGACATTTAACCTAGCTGTTGTTGTGTTAACTTGTATGTAACCACGACAGTAATTGTCGTTTTGACAATGTATAAAGTTCTGTTGTACTACGACGGTAATTATAAACTTAATGTCGTTTAAAGTTATAGTCAACCACGACACTAGTAGTGTAGATAACGACATCTAAATTTAAACATATCCACGTTACTTTTTTACTATTATACGACATATTAAGTACGTACACCACGACGGTCTTTATAAATAAATGGTCGTGGTAAATGTACTTTACCACATCGTTATTGTAGAATATAGCGTCGGGGTTTTTCATACCCAACCACAACGATTTCTTCATAATGAGCGTCGTATAATGTTATAGAAATCCACGTCGCTAATTTTGTATTGAGCGCCGTATTAATTTAATATACCATGACTTAAAAATAAATTCATGAAGTATGAAGTGTTCTTGTGCTACAATGGTAAATTTTAACTTATCTATGTCAATAATTGCAAAAATATCGTCATCTATAATTCCTTTATACAACTCTCGTTCTGTAACTACCGTCGTCTGAAATTTGTATTGCTTTTTAAGATTAATTTCTGGTTTTTAGCCTACGACGACGGTTGTTAGATATACCGACGTCTGTATTTCCGTTTTACAACGGCCGTTCTGTAACTACCGTCGTCTGTGTATTGCTTTTTTAAGATGTTTTTTATTGGTTTTGGTAGCGTACCACGGTAGATCAACAAAATTACAAGTAATACGTAAAAACACGACGGTTTATATAGAAAAATTTCGTATGCGATATAATTTTTAGGCTTATTTACTAAATGAAATCGTCAGAGAAAGGCAAATGAGATCCCATGAGATATGAAATCTTACCAATGGCAAATGTGTTCCCCATCACAATCTAACCACCAATTTGAAAAAGACAATATTTTGAAAGTTGGTGATGTATGTGTGATTGTGTCATCACAAACACACATACATACTAACATCCAAATTTTTGCCTCCGAACCTTCAAAGAGGTAAGAGAGAGCTAATGCCTGAAGTGACGACGGCGGCCAAGGGCTAGAAGTATGCAGCTTGAGTTAGAGTTGGAACCCAATTGAAAAGTGAAAGAACACATGAACATTCCCAATTTATCTTTACATCCATATAGGTCCCATTAATTTGCCACGTTAATTCACAAAAGACGACGGTAGTAGATACGTAAAGATGTCTTAACGGACTACAACGGCAATAAATAGATAATTGACTTTGTCGTAACTCCAAACAACGTCGCTCTTTACCAACCAACCTATCGACGTTTTAACTGACTACGATGATGATAATTATATAATCAACGATGTCGTATTTAAGATTTAATTTATGTGTTTTTGTAGCCTATATGACGACGATAATTGGAAATACTATCGTCTGTATTTCCGTTATACAACGGTCATTCTATAACTATTGTCGTCTGTTTATTTATTTTTTTTAAGATTTATTTCTGAGCATAATTTATATGGCCAAACAAATGACAGTAGATCATTGTTATTTTTTGCAAATTCCGATCAAATTCGCTGGGAAAATGTCATTTCCAATATGTTAATTTTTCTGACATGTTTAATTTGGGAGTTAGGTTGTATTTTCATGGTGAATGCATAAAATTCATAAACAATTATTATGGTGCTTATTTACTAACTAAATAAAATCGTTAGAGAAATGCAAATGAGATCCTAAGAGATAGGAAATCGTACTAGTGGGAGCCTGTGTTCCTCATCACAATCGAACCACCAATTTGAAAAAGAAAATATGTTGAAGGTTGGTGATGTGTGTGCCTTTGTGTCATCAATCAACACAAAGACACATACATACCAACATTCAAATTATTGCCTTCAAATTTGAGACAATTCAATTACAATTGAGAATGAACGTGAAAGAACAAACTCATAGTACGAACCCCAAAAAGATGTTAATCCTGCATATTATATATAGGTGTTCGGAATAAGGAGGAATATACTCACTTTATATGACACAATATTTCTGGTAGAAACAAGGAATGTTGAGATACTCCATGTGTACAGATGCAATAATGCCTTCTTATTGCACATTTATGGAGACCAACATGTTATCTTTAAGGGTTATTAAGTGCACGGAGCATATGGTCAGAAGTGATTCCCTAAAGATGTACAAACATAACAAATAGCTAGATATAAAGCTTTATAATGTGTCATGAAGTGTAATCCCTAAAATAAAATCCCTAAAGGATTAAAATTGCATGAAGCAAGTTTCTGAAAGACATGTGCCTGAAGCACAAATTTTGTACTCAATATCAATATGTATAAATTGCCTCAGAAAGTACTTTGATTGAATTCAAATTTAAAGACGTTTCAACGTATTCAAATGTTTAGAGCTATGAGAAATATTTAGACTCATGAAGAGCCTATGAAATATAACATATGCAATTATTCTCAAAACATACAACGATAAATATGGAATAACATGTGTGATATTCTCAAAACATACAAGGATATGTGTGAATGACTGATTATACTAGATAAATATTTAATGCTCAATATGAAGTCATTATTATTATTTTAATATAGCATATGAAAATCAAGCCATTAGGCTTACGAAAGTAGCCTAGTTATTTTTTTGTATTATTCTAACCTCAACAAGGATTAAATAAATGAAGACACTTATACATCCTCTAATGATGCCGATGTCACGATAACAAGTTTTTATATAAGTACTATCAAAGATCACTCCGTGAAGTACAAATGCGATGTCAATATCATTTATGTTGGATCATCAAAAAAGTATAAATATATCAAGGGGAGTAATTCTTCGGGGGGAGCATCCAACAATATTACAAGATTAACTCACAGAAGCAGTGTCAACCATGACATTCAGAAAGATGATCAACAGTATGGCTTAAGGATATTTTTGCAAACATCAGGGGGAGCGTGCTATCAATAAAGATGTTCACACACTGTACTCTTTTTCTTTCGTCCAGGTTTTTTTATCCCACTGAATTTTTACTGGCAAAGTTATAATGAGGCAGTGTCGCACGTTAGTCATTATTCATTATACACATGACAAAGTTTTATGCTACACATGGTTATGTACTCCTTTTTCCTTCGACCAGTTTTTGTCCCACTGAATTTTATTGGCAATGTTTTTAATGAGGCATATTCCATGCATAGTGGACATCCAAAGGGGAGTGTTATAAATATACAAATAATGGATGCCCACCATACCTAACTATTGGTGCTATATAACTCATCAATGATGTATGTATCAACTTACCATTGTAATATTATAAGGAACTATTATGCCTATAAATAGGAATATGAATTAATAAGAACAATAAGGGCCAGTTTGGCATTGCTATGCTGTGAAAATAATCATTGTCAAATTTGCTGTATGAGAAATCAGCAGTGAAATAAATCAGTTTGGCGTTTGGTAAACTTTTTGTTAAAAGTGATGTTGAAACAATAATCAGTTTATGAATGTTTGGTAAATTTTTGTGTAAAAGCATTTGGACTATGTATAATGACTAGAAAGGGCATGAGGTTATTATTTTTAATTGCAATACCTTAAACCTGAAAATTATGACCAATTGGAAAACTCAACGATTGTAATTCACAAATGAATATAATAACAACCCAAAATCTTCCTATCACGATTCTAGTATTCAGTGCCCTCTTGCCTCTTCATTAGTAATTTTTTTCACACCATTTAACTCCATGGCCAACAACCAATTGCCAATTCCCATCGAGTATATATATTGCTACTCATACAGTCTTCCCATCACGATTCAAGTATTCAGTACCCTCTTACCTCTTCATTAGTAATTTTTTTCACACCATTTAACTCCATGGCAAACAACCAATTGCCAATTCCCATCGAGTATATATATTGCTACTCATACAGGCTTCCCATCACGATTCAAGTATTCAGTACCCTCTTGCCTCTTCATTAGTAATTTTTTTCACACCATTTAACTCCATGGCAAACAACCAATTGCCAATTCCCATTGAGTATATATATTGCTACTCATACAGTCATACGAGTATATATATTGCTACTCAGACAGTCATACTTGCATATATGCATTCCTTTCCTTATTGTTAAGTAAATTTAGAAATTAAGACCACCCTCCTCCTCTTTCTTCTTGCTGCGTTATGTGAGCTCATCCTACATTGCTTTGTTTTGTTTTGTTTGTTGTCAACTAATATAGCATTTCATTGAAACCCAACAGCAACAAGTAATTGAGAAAACTCTAGGTTATAGAGCCAATGATTTTGCAAACGAAAACACAAGATTGAAGGAATCTAGTTTAGAATGAGTATTAAAAATAATAGGGTTGTGATTAGAGAATTTATAAATAAATAAAAAAACAATTTGGATAAAGTTGCAAATGAGGACTAGAACAAGAGAAACCCAGAAAGAGAGTGAACACAGGGGATACAACCCAAAACCTACAAATTTATTGCAACCCATCAAACACAAGAAAACAATATAGCAGGTAAATGAGAAAAAGTTTAAAACATTATCACTCCGTTGCACTGAAAACCCAACATCTGAAGACCCAAAATGATGAAATTGATACTGGATCCAATCCGTTGATTTGAAGGACCATTAAGATTTGTTCTTTGTTGAGAACTAGCGGTGCGACTATTAGGATTGGACCATCATAAAGGACCTTGAAACTGCCCCAAATTCAGAATGAAAAAAAAAAAAAAGAAACAAATTTTAAATCTGGGGTTGTAGGAATCTTGGAGACAAATTAAAGAAGAAAGGTGTGAAGAGAAGAAGAAGAAGAACTGAACTCACTATGTAACGCGAGAGGAGAAAAAGGAGTGATTCAAGAATACAGGATCAAATGAAGAGGATAGTGGATGTAATTTGCAAAAGCCAATGACGATAATTTGGGCATTTTAAAAAAATTCATTAAAGAGCACTGCTTTCCCACCCACTTTCCGCATAAGCGGAAATAAAATCACCCCCTGACCAGCTTCCCCAAATCGCTGTGCTGACAGCAATTATTCATATAATCAGATTATTTTTTCATTTACCAAACAGCTAGGTGGAAGAAAACTTTCTAAGAAAGTGATTTTTGCTCCAAATAAACAATGCCAAACAGGCATTAAGGAGAAGAACAGGTATAGAGAATATTTCTATGGCTTTCTCCGTATTCATACTCTTAAATATAAGTAAACTTTGGTTTAGAATCGAACAAGATCAGTTTTATCCTAACAGAAACTGAATCAAACTAGAATATAAGTACATGTGGCATCGTCTGATTGGCACATGTGGCCGATTCTATACTTATAGAATAGAACCGGCTGCACACAAAGCCGTATAGACTTTTACCCATTTTTCGTCTTCTATCTCTTGCATCTGAGCCAGCCGGCCACATCCCGCTTCTCGTCTCTCATTTCTTCTGCAACAGTTTTCTTTTCTTCTTTTTCTTCTCTCTCTTTCGTCTCAGCCACAACTCCTTCGCTTCTCCAAGCTCTGAGTCAAAGGGTCAAACTCAGACTGTTGTATCGCCCTTTCGTCTCATTAATTGTTCTTCTCCTCTGTCTCACCTGAACTGGGCTTTGGGTAGCCTAATTTAGGCTTTGTATAGGGGCAATTTTAATTAGGGTTTTTAATCTGTGAGTAATTGAAATTGTGGGAAGTAGAAGAAGAAGAAGAAGAAGATGATGGTGGAGGATCTTGGTGTGGAAGCCAAGGAATCAGCGGTTCGTGAGGTTGCCAAGCTCTTGCCTCTTCCCGAACTCCTTCAGTCCATAGCTTCCATCAAGGCCGATTACATTGCTCGCCAACAGGTCCCCTCTTGTTTTGTTTTAAAAAATTATATTTCCATTTTGAAATGAAAACTCTGAATATGTCTTACAATTCTAACTATTTGGCTATGTTTTTTGAATATGAATAGTCGGGCAAGAATAATATTGCTGTGTCTTATTAGAGTTTTGATGAACTTTGTAATTGGATTCTATTGTTCTTTAATTTGATTGTGCAGTAACAATTGTTGACCTAAATTCGTTTCTCTAGTAAGCACTGATTGGTGGTGTGAATAGTTTGTGTGTTTGGTATTCTTGGTTTACTGATTGTTGGATTGATGTGCTAGATTTATAATGTGTTGAGTAGGGAGAAAAGAACAGTGGTTTTCAGATTGGGATGGTTGTGACACATAACATAAAAGCTATCTAGGCCAGTGTTTTTAAGGGTTGTTTATGATGGTTTTAGTTGCACGGAAATTGCAACGTCTACAATGTCTTTAGTAGGAAAAGTAGAGTTGTGGTTCAGTGGGACTGGCTGTGACACCATGGATAAAGATCTCTGGGCTTTAGAAGTAGAGGAAAGGATGAATATCATCTCATGCAATATATGTTGCATTTTTAGGAGATGGCCATAGATGATTTTAAATGATTAAAATCAACAAGTTATTTTCATGATATGATATATCTCTTCAATTTCTGCAGTAGATTTTACATAATAAAAATTTTTACGTCGAATTTTAAAGCACAAGATCAAGTTAACCAATTCATGGCATGGTAGTTGAATTGAAATAAAGTTGACATTGATAAAGCAGTTCATGCATTAAACGTGAACTGTAGCATATTGGGGTTCAAGTTTTAGGTAATTTATGTTTTCAGATAAGTGGTGGTCAGTTGGTGCTGTCGGCATTAATTTTGTTTCTGGTACCTGCTTCCGCTGAAGTGCCACACATGATAGTCTGATAATGATACACACGCACAGACATGCAAACACATTCTTTGATTAGTGGCATTACCTTTTGCAATATTGAAGTTCTTTTATAATCAACTTGCCTTTTGAAAGCTGCTATTTTTCTTTATTGTCAGGCTAATGATGCACAACTTAGCACTATGGTTGCCGAGCAGGTACATGCACAAACTTTAATCCATATTTCGTTGGTCATGATTAAAAGTTTCTTATTGATAGCGTGTCAAGTCGTATATGATACATTTATGGAGTAGAGAAAGGTGGGCTCTTTAATTAATATCAAGTGTCTTACGAGGTAGTGCTTTGCATGCAGGTTGAACAAGCAGAAGCTGGGCTGGAATCCCTGTCCTTATCTCAAAAATCAATAAACCAACTCCGTGAGAACTTCATTTCTATTGAAAAGTATGTTGTTTATGGAAATTCTAGAGGCTTTATGATTTAAAGGAGATTATTTTTGTATGTTACTTGCTATGCATAAGCAATTGCACAGCATTGATCTGTTCATAATTTTTGGTGGTTATGATTTCCTTGTCATCAGGCTATGTCAAGAATGCCAAACATTGATTGAAAACCATGATAAGATAAAGCTCCTTAGCAATGCAAGGAATAACTTGAATACAACCCTGAAGGTTGGCAAGCCTTTCCTTGTGTACATAATTTTGTCAGTCATGATCATTCTCTGTATGTGTGCGTGCCTGCAATATGTATAACACAGAAGGATTAATAGTTTCTTGTCAGATTTGCTTTCTATTTTGACTGAGATACCTTGAAATGCTTGACTTTCCCATTTAAAGTAACAATAATACTAGAGTCAGCATAACCTTTTCCAAATTTTAGTTACCAAATGATATGGCAGGTGATATGTCAATGTCTTATTTTTTTAGGCTCTTAATTTTGGAGTTGTACTTGTTTTTAATTGTTCATTCACAAATTGTGGATTCCTTATCCACTCTTTGTAATAAGCTTCCTACTTTAATAATATTATGTTTCTTTAAAAAAGAAAAATATGTCGGTGTCTTGTTTGTTATAAATGAATGAGTTTCAGTTAGAGCCTATATGAACAAATAAAGCACTGAAACATCAATTTTTTTTTTCTTCGTAAAGACAATTTTATTGCTATAAAATAAAATAAAATAAAGTTACAAAGGGAAAAGATAGTGGACAAGAGGGCCACTACAGAAGACAAAATGAAATATACAAAAGACTGAACTTATTCACTGCAGCATGCCAATCTGGGCAAATTTGAAATATAAACCACTGAATCTCTGGAGACAGACACTCAGAGAGCTGACCAAAAACAAACTTTTCCCCATAACTCCTCAACCTCCACACCAATGTAGTCTTCAAAGACCTTCTCTCTAACCAAACCACCCAAAGCACAGCCAAAACCATACAGCCCCACATGAGTTTTTCCTTCTTATCCTTGCATATCATTTTATGGCTGTCACAAAGAAATGAAAAACAGTCCCTTGGAAAAACCCAGCTTGTCTCTCTAAACAACTTAAGCCAAAGACAACTTCATAGGGCAGTGACACATCATTTGGTATCCAAATTCTAGGGTTTGTTCTCATGTCCTCTGTATTATTACTCTTTAAAAAAAAGGGAAACCATTGGGCTAGAAGGCGACTATTCATTTCTGTTAATAATGTTGAAATTTTTTTTTGTTAAGTACAAATCTAGATGTACTTCTTTTTAAAAATCCAACAACACAACAATCTCTCATCCATTATATTTGAACTCGGGAAAATCTGGATGTACTCTTTTCGAATTTTACCTAAACATTTTAGAGATATTGCCTTTAGTGGTTTTCTTCTAGTTTGGGTGGAAGTTTTAATATTGTATGTTTGGTTTTTGCATATTGATGTTTTCTGGATTAGGATGGTTGATGTATTCTGTCTACTCTGTTCTTATTTTTCTTGTAGCTTGAGGGTTGTATCTTGTTTTTCACTTCTGGTCCAATTTCATTGCATACTTCCATATTTTTCTTAACATATTCATTCCTTTCCTACACAAAAAAAATAAGGTTTGAACCTATATCTGTGAAGCTTCGGGATGTATTGAGATAGTGATCTCTTGCATTGTTCTATGGTGCTCACTAGTTAATCTTGATCTTTGGTAGGATGTTGAGGGTATGATGTCAATTTCTGTTGAAGCTGCTGAGGCACGGGATTCTTTGAGTGATGATAAAGAACTCATTAATACATATGAGGTAAAAGTAGTGTTGCAATTTTTAGTCTGTTGCACCTCTTGCATTTGGGCCTAATTTCTTAAACTTTTGGTTATTTTGGTTTCAGCTCCATATTTGTCATCATTAAATTAACTTATTGATTAAGATAGCCCAGCAAAATTTGCACATTAATTGTATCTTTATGGTCCAATCTTTTCATTTTCATATTTGCTATAGAGGTTAACAGCTCTTGATGGAAAGCGGAGGTTTGCATTAGCAGCTGCAGGATCTCACAAGGAAGAGGTTGCCAGGCTTAGGTATATATGCATCCTCTTCTCTACTTTACTGTGGCATTTATAGTTCTTTTTGGTAATCTCAATACCTATGATGAGCTCTAACTACTTGTCAGTCCTCCATAATCCTTTTCTGAGGTTTTACTGGTTTTCGAACCCTTAGTGAGCGAGTGAGTGAGACAATATGATGTTGTCGATCAGTATTTGCAGTAGCTAAATCGTCTAAGCTGATTATGTGGTTCTATTTGGGTCGATTTGAACATTGGGGTTGGCTTGATAAGTTGCTGGGTAATGATAATGGCCATGACGATGACATCTTTACCTGTTTGTTTTATCTATTGATGTTTTCGAGGCACAGTTTGTGATTTGAGGCTTGATGACTTATTTCTTTTTTAATTTTTTATTTGGTGCATATTAGAGAATATTTTGAAGATGTTGATAGGACTTGGGAGACATTTGAGAAGACATTGTGGGGCCATGTTTCCAACTTCTATAATCATTCCAAAGAAAGGTATTGTCTCTATGATATGAATACTGGTTTAATAGTGTGATTGTTCTTGTTCCTCTTGGCATATGCGCTGTTAAATTTTATGGTTGTTTGTTGTATTTAGAGTTCGGATTTACTTTTTGCAACCACATTTGAAGCTGCTCTAGGTGATGTTTCTTATTTATATGACCTATATAATTTCCTGGAATGATTGAGGTTAGTGTTTTATATACTTCTTAAGGGTGCTTTATGTGTTTTACTCATTTTTGTTAGTTTTGTTTGGTACAAGAAATGAAGTTTATTAATTCTAATCTTTACACATCAGTGGACAAGGAATCCACTCCAAAGACATACAGTAAGATGGAAAAAGAATAAATCAAACATTCAAACATCCCATCCAATATAGAGCAAAGTTGGGACCCAGAAGGGCCCCCAAACACTATCTAAATGATCCTAACATACTGCAACCTATCAGTCAAGAAGAATATCCTTGAATTCTGTACATACTGAAGCCCAAAGAGATGACCCAATTAAATCTGGCCTTATCCCAAACTTCATTCATCCCCAACCCGCTAAAACCTTAAAAATTTCTTCTTTCTATTTCCAACCATATGACCCAAAGGGTGACTAACACACCACACCCCTACAGAGCTTTAGCTTTCTTGCTTGATGATAAAAGATTTGCTTATGATGCTTTTAGTTTCGTCTTCAGAGTAAGAGTGTCAGAAATTCTTTCTGTTTTTCCATACTATTTTTGGCCTTAATTTTCTTTCTTTATATACATTGTTTCAGATTACCAAATGTATTGAAGCATCCTGAGACCTATATATATATATGCCATTTAGGGATCCATCAAATTAGCTTATTTGAGGGACATTTTTGTAGGGCCCACTTCGCATTGTATTTCACTAATCCAAACCGTCTATATTTTAGATTATCATTCAAAGATCATCTCTACAAAAAATCACTTGAATCCGATATCGTTTGACCACTCAATTGTGTTATTGAAATTTTAGTACTTTCTTAAAGCACCGTGTTCATTGATTTTGTAGGATAGAATTGGATGTCGAAACGTTTTCCGATATGTCTAATTTTTTGCAAGGATGATCTGTGAATGTAGACTTAAAAAATAGATGGTTTGGATCGTTGGAAAAAAAATCGTAGGGTACCCTAAGGGGTGTCCCTCAATAGAAGGGGACTATATATATATATTATGTTGTTCTAATTATTACCTGATCTAATGCTCATTTTGTCCTTTTTGCAGCCCTTCAACATTGGTTCGTGCTTTAAGGTATGTATCAGGGAAACATTTTCTGTAATTGTCTTCTTGTATGCTGAGCTGAAGTATACTTTTTTCTTTAGCCTTAGCGGTTAAATTACTAATATCTGTTGCGTATGTGTACGAAATTAACCACTCTATCTTGTGTACGAAATTCCTTATAAAAACAAGATTTACTCGAGTCTTGGCAACAAAGCTTACTCCTGATTCCTTGGCTTTAAAACCTTTTCTTCTTCTTGCTACTGTATTCTAATTTCTGGTTCAATTAGAGGTCATTATGTATTTTCTCAAAGCTCCGAGTTCCATATTTTCTGTTTATAAAATTGTGGGTTTCATATGGTGATTTCACAGTGAGAGCGTACATGGCAATGCTTTGGGTGTTCATTATCTTTTATTCAGTTCTTGTACTCCGATAGTGTCATAACCATTCTATTCTTCTTCTAGGGTTGTTGAAATGCAAGAAATCCTTGACCAACAACTTGCTGAAGAAGCAGCTGAGGCTGAAGGAGGTGGTGCCATGGCATCAATTGCAAATCCTCGTAGAACTGCCAAGTAACTATTTTGAATTGATTTTCAGTTTTATGCATGATCTCTCTCCTTGGTGTTTGAATCTTATGAATCATCACATGCTATTAACCAATATAATGCTAATGTACCGATTTTTCATGTATATGACTTCAAACCATACTTGGCATCTAATTGCATTATTTTGGAATTATGGCCTGCAGAAAGTCTACCACGGCAACAGCTTCTTCAAGAAACCTGACACAGCAGAAATTGAATGTTCAAGGCAAAGGCTATAAGGACAAATGCTATGAGCAAATAAGGAAGACTGTTGAAGGACGATTCAACAAGCTTCTGACAGAGGTACCAAATAATCATTTGGCCACATATTGATGAGAGAAAACTATCGTGACTTCTTGTTTACTATATCTTATTCTTACTGTAATTTCTGAAACAGCTTGTTTTCGAGGATCTTAAGGCAGCATTAGAGGAAGCTCGAACGGTACACACACTTGACTATTAATCTTCTTGATAGTATGATAAGATTTTTCATTGATTTTTGTGTGGTCTGGAATCAATAATGTAAAGGTTGATGTCAGGGCAAATATCAGTAGTTTGATTATTTTGAAATATCAACAGAAATATTGATATCTTGGGAAATATTGGTAGAACTTATTGAAACAATGGGAATATGGATCAAAGTTTTGGTATTTTGTGTAATTTGGGTAGAAAGAAATAGGAGGTGGAGCTTTGAATTCTCAATTAAGTCCCTCATATTTCACACACCTGGAAGCTTGTATTTATTTATTTTGTGGATAAGCAGATCTGCATTAGAAACAAAGAAAAGCACAGATTCAATGGACGACTTGTCTACCACAACAATACATCAATGAAAACTAAACCCTAAACAAAGCAAACGATACAATTTCTAACAATTATCAGGATTCAAAACACAAATTAGACTCTTATAAAACAGCTGTTTTCAAATCAGGAAACTAGAAGAAAATGGTATGTCCCAAGCTGAAACTCAGAAGACACTAAAGCCCAAAGTGAAGACCAAAATTGTACTGTGTCCTATAAAGCCTCCACCCCATTCTCAAAGCCCCTCTTAATCTTCTTATGTTCACCATTCATTCCCTCTTCCATGGTTTGGAAGGCTAAAGTACCACTCAATGTACGAGTTGCAGATTGCTCTTGGTAGGGGCAACACTTGCGACATGGTTCAGAGGAGAAAACCTACTGTTTTCCTCTCTCCCCACTGGTTCACCATGTGCACTGAAGTACCTCCTAAGGTTATCATCAGCTGTTATTTAGGGAAAATTTCCAGTCATTGCAATTATGTTCTCGTTAGATTTGTTAGTAGTTAGTTTTCTTATTCGGGGGACATCATGTCGTCTGAACTGGTTGTAATTTTTTTTTAATAAAATTTGTTCTTATAAAAAAAATGTGATCTCCCTAATTTCTGGTTCATTTAAATTTATTCATAAACCAAAATCCCAACTGAAAGGAAGAAAATATTTGAGTAAGAATTGAGCAATGGGAAACATTAAGAAAGCTGGACACTCTTTATACAAAAAAGGTAACTCGAAACCTTGCCCATTCCCTATTTGCCACTACAAACTGACAGCAAGAAGAAAAAGAATCATGGTCTTGGGGCATGTCTTTGCAACGGCAGCGACTTGAACACTCCATATTTAGCATCCCACCCATAATGGCAATAGCACTAAATAATCCCTTTCTAATGGAAATCTCCATAATAACTTCCCAAATAAATCCTTGTTTTTCGTAACGAAATTAATAGTTCCCGGACTACCCTGCCCTTTTACTCGAGAAGCCACCTCCCATCTGACAAGTTACATAAAACTGATTGTATCAAAGTTAATCTTCCTCCTCTTGACAGAAGTTCCATTATTCCAATGTTTTTTTTTTCCTACTTTCTCCACCACCAGATTCCAAAAGCTGTTTGATCGCTGGTTACCTCCCAGTGGAAGTCCCAAATTTCTGTAGTCCATGACCACCTTCGTAACCCTCTAAACTGTTCGCTTCTTTCCCTTGTGTATTTATACCCACTAGGGCACTTGGCTTTGTTAATTCTCAAACCCAACAATGCACAAAAACTTCCAAAACTAATAAAAGGTTGGTCTATTTCTGCATGTCCCCGGACAAGAACAATATAGTGTCTTCAGAAAATTGCAAACTGGAAATCACCACACCTGCTCTCCCCACTAGCCCCTCCATTAAATGCGTTTGCTTTCTTGCGTCAAATTTGATTTGCATTGCCACTAGACATAATTTGTGCGCAATTAAGGCTCAGAGTCATTTCATTCTACCATAACAAATGCGAGCCGCTTTTATTTGTTAGGTTAAATTCTGTTTGAGAAGTGAATCATGTTTCTTCATTTCCATATAATTTTACCCTTTCCTACCTTATGAGATGCATGGCCTCTAATGATGTTTGATTTCGTTTTAGCTTGTTTCTCATTAAGGTTGTTGAATTGTACATTTGGTGTAGCATCATGTTGTTCATACTTGTTGGTGTTAGTGATTGGTTTTCTTGTCTTTTACTTATCTTTTATGATGTATTCACCTTCCTTTTTTCTTTTTAATGCTTTAGATTGGAGAAGAGCTTGGAGATATATATGACCATGTGGCCCCTTGTTTTCCCCCAAGGTCTGCACTCTCTGTTTTCCTTGGTTTATGACCTTTGAGTTACTACATCTGTTTGCCTTGGCTCAGGTTCTGAAAGGGTCTCTTTGGTCTGGGATAGATCTTAGAATCAAATTTCATCAAACATATTGTACAATGAAATGTCTCAAGTCATTTTAAGCTTTTGTTCAAAGTTATCTCTCTCTACCCCTTGGAAAACGCTTTATGTTTTGTAATTTTTATGTTGGTGAGAATTTCATTCATTTGTTGGTAGTAACAGTTGGATAGGGTACTGTAGCTCAGAAGTGACTTAGCATACCAAATGATATTCTACTTTGTTGTTAGGGCTCAAGAGAGAGGCTGTATGTCTCTCACTCTTTCGATCAGAATTTTGACCAAAGAAAAACTTTAATTAAGGGATTTAAAATTGGAAAGTGGAACAGTGTTAATTTTTATGCAGCTCACTGTTTTCTGATCAAGCTCAACACTAACAGAATGTTGATGTGTGAATCTCTATAAATGCTGGTCAAAGAAAACTTCTTGTCAACACTAGTAATGAATCTAACGACTAAGAACAGGAGTTAAAATTTGGGAATAGGGGTTCTAGAGTTTTCCAAACGAGGAAATAAAAAGGAATGGTTGTAGTTTATTTTCTTTCTACTACTTGTTTTACTTGTAGACAAGCAGCTTAATGCCTTCCTGGCAAAGATTCTAAGATTCTATGGACATACAATTACTGCCAAATATACTTTCAAAAGAGATAAAAGACCAGAAATACTATTCATTGCAATTGGTGCATGTGCAGTCTTTTCTTATCGATATCTGCTATAGTCATAAGGTTGACTCTCTGAAATGAGTTAATTGTCAAAGTCCATTCTAATTTGTTAGATTATCGCAACATCCAAAATGTTAAGCTATTAGGGAATCTGCCAATGATTATTAAGCTAACGCTCTCCTCATCTGCAGTTTCATCTTGCACGTGGATAGACAGACAGAAAACTTATATTTAGTTTCTTCCTACACGTGTGAAACACACTTATCCTACACACAATTTATAGATAACTGGGGGACTGTGGAATGAGGTTTTGAACCCAGAACTCAAATACTATGCTAGATTAAGCCTTACAACGGGAGTTTGAATTGTTAGGGAATATGCCAACACTGTATATCAAGCTTACATAATTGATCTGAAGGATAAAGTGCTCTAGAAAGTGGATGCATGCCTATATTACACATATGAGCATACTATGAATTCTGAAAGCATTTATTGTTGAAAAACTATCCTAGTTAAATGTTCTGTCAATTTGATGGCAACTTCATTTTGGCAGATATGAAATATTCCAACTCATGGTCAATCTGTATACTGAGCGATTCGTTCAAATGCTTAGATTACTCAGTGACAGGGCAAATGAAATGACGAACATAGAGATTTTAAAGGTACTCTTCTGATTGCTTATCTGTTTCAAATTCGCATTTCACATTCAGAAAAGTTTGTTTTCTGTGAGAACCAACCTTGTGCGTTATACAGTTTAACTAATTATAAACAGTAGCTGGTTGATTGGTGACTTATTACCATAGGCACACTTCGTTTATATGTTTTCAAAGTACATTGTCCCCAAAGAATCAAATTTTTTGCACTGTTATTGCTTGAAAACATGTGTGTTCTAAGAAATGTGGAATGGTGCTGAGACTGTATTCGATATTTTCTTTTATCCTTTTATTTTTATTTGACAAAGATTGTTCATTCTGCTATACTCTGTAGTAATTACATCCAAATATTTAGCTCAAGTCATTGGGAGGGATGGGGAAAGGACTAGATCCTAGGTTGAAGTCATTATGTAATTAAAAGTAAAAAAAAAATATTCAAGGTTCTTTATGTGAAAAGTAAGTAAAATTGAAGTAATAAGACTCACAATACAAAATTTTGATCCCAGAAAATTGGGTTTAGATGTGTTGATAAAAATAGGGAGAGAATGAAATGTATTAATCATAATCCTAGAAGGGTTGCAAAAATATTTTTATTCTCTAACAGGTTTCATATATTTTTTTAGCCATCCTATTCTCCATTGCTATCAGTATTTTTCCCTGACATTTGGTTTGACTTGAGCTGGTAGTAGTTTACTTGTGAAAGTATCTTTCATTACTGTCTATTCTTCATGCATCTTTCATCCTACAATTTAAATTTCTTAGTTCCTATTTGCATTGTCCTCTCTGATTTGGAACTAGGTAACCGGTTGGGTGGTTGAATACCAAGAAAATCTGATTGGGCTTGGGGTTGATGAGTCCCTTGCTCAAGTGTGTTCTGAGAGTGGTTCCATGGATCCCCTTATGAATTCATATGTTGAGAGAATGCAAGCTACAACAAGGGTAACAACATTTTACTTATAATTTTCTTGTGCTTTATTTTAGGTTTTTTTTTTGGTGTAAAATTCTGACATCTTACTATAATTTTGCACATACACTTTCTAGAAATGGTACTTGAATATCTTAGAAGCCGATAAGGTACAGCCACCAAAGAAAACTGAAGATGGGAAGCTATATACACCAGCTGCTGTTGATTTATTCAGGATCCTAGGAGAGCAAGTGCAAATTGTTCGTGATAATAGCACTGATCTCATGCTGTACAGAATTGCCTTGGCAATTATTCAGGTAATTTCAGCTATGATTTCATGCTAATTACTAGTAAGTGAGATTTCATGATTTCTACCAGCTTGTTTCTTTTTGTTGGGTATAGTGCAGTTAATAACATTTATTGCAATGTTAACATCTTTTCTTGAATAAAATATCGCAAGTTCATCGGTGTGCCATCTAAACTGGTACAGCCTTGATAGAAAGTTGTGTACATTATGTGTCTGTCACTATACTGATCTTAGATGCGTATTGATTCCCTCCCTTAATTTGCTAATGCTCTAAGTTTCCTGGATGTGCTAATGTTCTTCCTCGGGTTGCCCTGATTTAATAATTCTTACAGAAAAAAGGGTTTAATGATGCTTCTTCACTTGGCATAATAATAATAATAATAATAATAATGCTCTGTAGTATTGGTTTTTGTGATTTTGCAGGTAATGATTGATTTTCAAGCTGCTGAAAGGCAGAGACTTGAAGAACCTGCTTCAGAAATTGGTTTGGAACCTTTATGCGCAATGGTTGGTGAATCTCTTACAATTTACCATTTGTCTGTGTATTTTATTGATCAGATGAAAAGTAATCTATCATTGGGCTTTTCTATTAAATTTGTATGCAGGTTAACAACAACTTGCGCTGCTATGATCTTGCAATGGAGCTAAGTAATAGCACTTTGGAAGCTCTTCCACAAAACTATGCTGAGCAGGTACCATATCCGTCTTAGTTCTTTTTATTCATTCTGTATTCATCTTGGTTGTTTTCATTTTATCCCTGTGTTTCTTTGTTTTCAATCTTTCTATTTAAAACTTCGTTGTATCCAGGTAATTTGTTTCTTTAGTAGTCTGATCTAATATTCCGAGCCTGTCCTTTTGGGTTTCAATTAATGAGTTTATTGAGTGACTTGCACTAAATATACAGAGACAGTGTGCCAAACTAAGATCCTCTATAGGTTACTGTAATTAGAAAGTCTTATGTGTAAGCAACTTAAGATGCATAAATGTAGCACTGTGGGTTGGTTGTGAGATTACAACGATCATATCAATTTTTCCTTTTCATTTTTACAGGTCAACTTTGAAGACACATGCAAAGGTTTCTTAGAGGTTGCAAAGGTATTTTGTATGTTGAAGTGTGTTCTTTTTGGTACGGAATATTATGTTTTTTCTTTCTTCATATGTTTCACATATCTTCTGCTGCTATGTTGTAACTTGTGTTTATTATGATATTTCATCAAGATATAGTGCCATACCTCGTCAAAAGTTCCAACTTTAGCTGCATGGCTCCCTTTTTTTTTTTTTGATGAACCCCTTATGGCCTACCCTCTCCCCACTATATTTTCTCATAAATGCATGTCACATATAAGTATTAAAATGTTGCATATCTTCTGTGGATCACACTGTTTTTAATAATATTTCCAAATTGATGGTAGGAAGCCGTGCATCAAACCGTCAGTGTTATCTTTGAAGATCCAGGAGTGCAGGATTTACTTGTCAAGCTTTATCAGAAGGGTAAGGTAATTTACTCGCTGGTGTCGCAGTAATTTTATTGTCATCAATATTTTTCATCCTCTCTCTCTCTCTTCCACTTCCCTCCCTCCATGTGTCTGCTCGCCTGCTCAATTGTGTTCTTGTTTCTCTTTTGCCAGTAAAATTTTCATATGGTAATTGGTTCTTCTATATCTGGTGTTGAAGTTTTAACAAATTAAAGATATGCTTGTTTAAGCTATTTTTTTTAGGACACTTGCATATGTACTCATATCTCTGACTCATCTTGTCTCTCATTTCTTCCTTTTTGAATAGGAGAAGCCAGTCTGGCAAAGCAAAACATTTATTGCATTTAATTAATACAAAGAAATTAATTAGGACAAGAGAAAACTTAGAAATTAATGAGGAATGTGAAAAGATCATATAGGAACATTAAAGATCAGCAATTACTCTTCGGTTGAAGTTTAAAAATATATTTAGCGAAGACGAAGGGTTATTAGTAAGTTACCCATAGTATCAGAAAAGAAAATACTCTTTTATCAAACCATTACTTAGTTTCTTTGTATACCAGACTTCACCTTATAAAGATTAGGTGTACTATGTTCTATTTCTATGTATGTTAAGTGGTACTAGAGCCATATTGTGGAACACCAAACAGCATCAAATGGACTCAAATGCCACATTGAGATTAACGTAAGCAATCTTGTGGTAATCACTTATCTGAGGACAATGCTACACTTACCAACTTGTTGTCCTAACTTTTTTTCCCCAAACAATGTGGCACTGTCACGTTGGGTCTTACAACATGGTTATTTTTTCAATGCAATGGGGGAGTATGCTTATCAAGTGCCACCTAGGTTGGGAAAAAAGTTGGGAGAAAAAGTTAGGGCATTAAACATTTTCCCTTGTCTCAATCTGGGAGCAAGTGGACATATTTATAATCTTGTATAAAAAATATTTTACATGATTATGAGTGAAACACTCTATAGGTCAACAATAGTAGAGGGTAATAAAGTAAATTACTATGACTAAAACACCCCTATAGGAATGACTACTTTAACTGTCAATGTGATCCGTGAGAAAATAATAGTTCTTTATAAACCTTTTGTGACAAATTTTTGTCGGTATTGCTATTATTAAGAATTTACTTTTTCTTCTTGTATATAAGATCCTCCATTTAAGTGTTGTCTTCTCCAATTTTTCAGAGTGGTGTGAAGGACAGGTTACTGAGTATCTAGTTGCAACCTTTGGTGATTATTTTGCAGACGTGAAGATGTAAGTTTCTTTCGTTCAGTCGTTGGTATTCATTTTTTTTAAGTGCGTTTATCATTTTCTCATTATTATCTTGATTTATTCTACACACTATGAAACATAAATCTAATGCCGATGGTAAATCTGTATTTTCTTATAGGAATCACTCTAATGTTATGGAGAGTGAAGAGGAATGTATTAGGACTAAGTTCATAAATCTAGTGTGTTTGTCCCTCTTCTGTTTAACAACCATCTTAATTACTCGATCAATTAATAAATTAATTTTTGCATTAAGATTCCGTTTAATAGTGGTTTTTCGTTCTACATATTATGTGGATTTTCACCATAGCGAGATGGAGTTTGATACCATGTGCTGGTTGGACATTGAGATTTTGCCTGTCTAAGATTCTCTACCAGATTGTGAAAAATGAGAATGAAAAGGGACCAACATATAATCAGTTGCACAGACCATAGTTTTGATATTATTCTGAACTAATTCGGAAAACTCAGTAAATTGGTCCTGTAGGGGGACCCACAAGTTTAACATTAAGCTGGGTATTTCAAGGTGTTTAAACTCTGTTTGTCATGATTCAGTGGTAGAGTCTTATATCTGACTTCTTATATTTAACTGTAGATGAAAATGATGATGTTTTGCACATATCACGTCTATTCTTTTCTTGCAACTCTTTTCCATCGTAATCAAATAATAATTGAACAAATAACAAGTTTGCTCTGATATGGTTGGTTCTGTTTAGTTTTTTATTTTTCCGTACGTCTACTTCAAATTAGAAGACTTATGCTTTTCTGGGTTGTACTTCTCTGTATTTAAGGTATATTGAAGAAAGATCATTCAGGAGATTTGTTGAGGCTTGTTTGGAGGAAACAGTGGTTGTTTACGTTGATCATCTTCTAACACAGGTTTAATTTATGAGGTTGGACAGTATAGCATGAATTCTTCCATACTATTCTCACTTAATCGGGTTAACGGTGCTTGTGATTGCAGAAGAACTACATCAAGGAAGAGACCATTGAGAGGATGAGATTAGATGAAGAGGTTCTGATGGATTTCTTTAGGGAGTATTTAAGTGTTTCTGTAAGTGCTGATCCTTGTTTTTAACGTTTCGTGAAAGATATTTCCATTCTGACAAGATATTTTCCATTTATTTATGGGATATATTTCTATTTTTCGTTGCTAAGGCTTTTCCATTCTGATTTCATGAACTTGGCTACAGAAAGTTGAAAGCAGAGTCAGAATACTGAGTGATTTGAGAGAACTTGCTTCTGCAGAGAGCCTGGATACCTTCACCCTCATTTACACAAATATTCTTGAACATCAACCAGACTGTCCGGTAAATATTAAGAAACAATATTCTGCTGTATTTTCCAGCAAATCTTTGTCTTAAAAAAATTTGTCCAAAGTAGTCTGATTCTCTCTGTTGCAGCCTGAGGTTGTTGAGAAGCTTGTTGCATTGCGAGAAGGCATACCACGGAAGGATGCGAAGGAGGTATAAGCAAACCTGGCACTTCGATTCCTTTTTTTTCTTTTTCTTTATATGTCAAAATCAAATTATTTAGCAAAGGAAGAATTAATAAAATTAAAATCATGCATTTTCCTGGAGGTGTAATGTTTTTGTTTGTCAAACAGGTCGTACAAGAGTGCAAAGAGATATATGAGAATTCTCTTGTCAATGGGAACCCAGGAAAATCAGGTTTTGTTTTTCCAAGAGTGAAGTGTTTATCAAGTTCCAAGGGATCCATATGGCGGAAGCTAACTTAATTGAACATCAGCCACTGCACTGCTCCCACTCGTAAATTTGTTCTTGTTGGCTGGAAGACTGCTCTGCGAATTACGTATGTATATTTGAAATCTTACTCATTTTATTACTTGTAAGTATGCTACTTTTCCCTAATCATTTTTGTTCGCTCGAAGAAAATTCGTATTTTTTTATTTAATTTTAATAAATATGAGCTTGTAAGTTACATTTATTATTTGAATTCACTTCTATTAAAACTTGTTTTTGCTAAATTGTATTGCGTGGATAATTGAATTATACATGAAGAGTTATAGTTAAAGTGGTAGAGCATGTACCTTCACACTCATTCAGAGTTTATAGTTCAAGTGGTACAGCATGTATCTTCACACAGTCTTTGTTTTTTAAGGACCTTTCCTATTGAAAGAGGTGATAATATGCTAAATTTACACACTACACAGATGCTAGGACTCGAACTCAGAACCTTGCCTTTTGGTGAACCTGAAATATCCTAGCACTCACAGGGCTACGAGTCTTTTAAATGAACGCACGAAAATTTGGTTGAGGTAAGCCTTCTCCATCTTAGGCCTAAATTCATGAACCAATGGACCTATAAACCCATTTGAGTTTAGATCGGAAATATATGTGGCAATTAGGTTTGAGCTCAGCTCAACTCCTCGGACTTGAGCTTAGCCCAATTGCTCGGACTTGAGCTTAGCTCGACCACCTAGCTTGGCCTAGATGCATTTTACCTCAGCACACTAAATCAAGCCCAATTGCTCGGACTTGAGCTTAGCGCGACCACCTAGCTTGGCCTAGATGCATTTTACCTCAACACACTAAATCAATAACTAATTGATACCTTTATTTTATATTTAAATAATTAAAAGTCCTTACTAAAAGTGTAAAACGTAATAAAGTCAAAATTGATATTATACCTTCTTTGTAGGGGTCATCATTAGGCCCACGAGCCCATGGGCTGATCGGCCCCGCCTGGACCATCGAGAAAAAGTTTGGCTTGGCCCGTTATAGGTCATGGGTCGGCCCGGCCCGTTGAGTGGGTTGAGCTTGGGTTTAGGTGTCTAAAGCCTGGCCTAGCCTATAGACTCAACCAGTTTGACCCCAAGAAAGCTCGACTCAACCTGTCCATAAATGCCCGGCCCACGGGCTCACATACATATAAATAAATATATATATATAAAAAACCAAGTTAAATGAAAGAAGGAGAAAGTCATTATCTATTATCATTGTGATAAAATATGATAAAATATGGGATAAAATATGATTTTATTAATATTGCGGTTGTATAACTATATCTTTATAATTATGGGGAAAAAAAAAGATAACTATGAAGTTATGAACAAAGAAAAAAATGAAGACATAAACATTAGACAAATGTAAATAGAGAACTAAGAAGGGAAACATAGAAACACACTTAAACATAGAAAAAACATAAAGAATTGACAAAAAAATCCATATAAAAAAAAAAAGACAAAATAGAGTAGGCCCATTTAGGCCCGCCCTGTTGGGCTAACTTGGCCCAACCCAATAGACTTTTTTAAGATCGGCCTATAGGCTGGGCTTGGGCATAGAATTTTTTGAAAAAAACTCGACCTGGCCCGTCGTTATTTTTTCTCTCCTCTTTAAAACTCGGCCGGACCCAAGCCCATTCAATTTGGGCTGGCTAGCCCAACCTGGCCCATTGACGAGGCCTACTTCTTTTTTTTATTTATAAAAGAATTGCTTTTAAATACAATGTAGATTATTGTTATTATTATTATTATTACTACTATTTAGAGTTTCTTTACGAATTTTCAAACATATGTAGTGTGTTAAGATTGAAAAGAAAAGGCCAACGGGGTCTAATCTAGTGGAAAAGAGTCTTGACTTGCATACTAAGGGGTGTATTCAATTTAGATTTTAAAAGAATTTATAGAAGTTCAAAAGTTTAGGTGTATTCAATCACGATTTTGTAGAAGTCTATGCAATTATGGGTGTATTCAATTCAAACTTTTTAAACTCCATTCAAATTTGGATGTATTCAATCATGACTTTAAAAGACTTCATAAAAGTTTGGGTGTATTCAAAAACTCATTGATTTGAAAGGAAATACAAAAAATGGTGGATTTCATTTGATTATAGACTAATTATAGGCCATGAAAAATCTTTGCTTCCCCCCATAGATTTTGATAAATATATTATTTTTATTCTCAAAATATGATCTCACCACTTCTACTACCACCATTTTATCATGGCTATCATCGCAGCCATCACCACAACCACCACAGTCATCCTCGTCACCGCCACCCCCAGCACCATCACCACCACCCACTATCGGCCTCAATACCACCCCTTCACCACACCCATCGTCACCACTCCCACCGCCAGCACCATCACCATAACTGCCACTGCCACCACCACCACCTCCAACACCACCACCCTTACCCCCACCTCCACAACCATTACTACCCCCACTATCAGCCCCACCATCACCCCCATCGTCACCACAACTGCCAGCATCATCAACATCACCGCCACAGTCGCCGCCGCCACTCCCAACGCCACCGCCACCACCACTCCCACCGCCACCGCCACTACAACCCCCATCTCCTCCACCACTACCTCCCCCACCATCACCCACAAACCACCATCGCCACTGCCATCGCCATCGCCATCACCACCACCGTCATCACCCCTAAATCCTTTGTTTTTTGAGTGCTATAAACTCCATTAAAATCAATAATAAAACTCTAACAAACTTGGTTAAAATCTATACACAAATTCAGAGAAAATCTATGTGGATATTGGAGAATTTAGTCAAACTCAATTAAATTCAATTAAACTCCATCAACTTTATAACTTTTTTAAAATCATTTAAAATCTAAATTGAATACACCCTTTTTTTGACGATTATACTCATTAATTTTCTTTTTCCTGACCAACGTAACATTTATAATATTATATAATATAATTGATTGTAATATTGTAAATGATTAGGCCAAAAATAGCCACCAAAATCTTCCTCCCATCTTTTTCCTTCTCAACACCATTTCACCAAGAAGGCTGGTTGCAGAAGGAAAAGAAAGAACGAGCGAAAAAGAGGAAACATTCAAAAACAACAAAAATAAATAAAAGAAGAGAGAGATTCAAAACTCAAAAACCCAAAAGCAAGTGAAAAGGGCAGGTCAGATTTCCTGTTCTACCATACAACCCTCCCTCCTCACCCATTCTTTCTTTCTCAATATTTTCTCAGATCCCAAACAACCTTTCCTCTTCTTCAACATGATCACGCTTGTTTGAGATCCTTCATTTTGTTTTGTACAGCCAAAAACCAATAACACAACAAAAATAAAGGGGAAGAGAGGGAGACCCAGAAAGGCCAAACGCCATGAACGACTTCGAGGGTCTCTTGGCCTCTGATTTCGGGTTCAAACCCTCAGGCAAATCGGCCCCAATGTCTGCTTCTTCAGCTAATTCTTCAAAGGCCCCAAACTTCGATCTCGGATCTAGTGGGCCCTCCCGATCAACTCGCGCCACCAATTCCTTCAGTGGGTCTACCGCCGACGATCGCGATTCGATCTTCGGACCCTCAAAAACCCAAGACTTTGGCGATATCTTCGGCGGCTCGGCCAGGTATTCGACCAAATCGGAGAGCCGTGGCGAGGATGCGGCTTTCAACTTCGACTCTATGTTTGGCGGGTCTACTGATTCGGTTCCAAAGTCGTCGAATCCAGGGCCTGTTTACGATAAACCCGTTTACGATGACGACATTTTCGATGGCGTCCCGGGGCTGAAGAGCACGTCTTCAAAAGTCAAGTACGAGGACGTTTTCTCCACGGTCAAGTCGCCGCCGTCCAAGGGGAGTAGTAGTGGATTTGATGACCTTCTTGGCGGCTTTGGTAAGGCAGGGCCCCAATTGAAGAGCTCAGGTTCCAGAGGATCGGATAGAGCTGAGAAGGTTGTGCCGGGTCTCGATGATTTGTTACCTGGGTTTGGAGGCAGTAACCCCGCTAGTGAAAGGTATTGGCATTTGCTTTCATTGCTATATGGGTTTTACTTTTATATTTAGGGAACATGTTATTTTCTTGTTTGATCATGTGTCAGTAGTCAAATTTAGATCAATTCTGTGCAATCACTTTTTAATTTGAATCATCCCCATATTGGCTGTTTATGTCTGTTTCTACTTTGTCTTGTGTAGCGGAATCATGCATTGTCAATTTTTTTTTTGTAAATGTTCAATTGGAATTGTACCCGAGTGTTGTTGGTGAGGCCAAATTTTACATTCTTAAGGACAGAAAATTGTATGATGAACAATTTGGATCAATATGCTTTACCCAATTTTTTGATCAACTTGCATGTTGGATTTTAAATTTTGGTTCCTACTAATGATATTTGGATGCTCATTGTTAGAATTCTTAATTTTCTGAATTCGGCTTGCAGTGTATTATTTGTTGAATTGGCAATTATTCCCAAGTCCTGATGAATGATAGTGATAGATCAAGTGATGCTTCACTTTTGATGGGTCACATTGGATTGGGTGAAATCGAGACATGGACTTTGAGGATCATTTATGGTCTGAATTGTTGCTGTACTTTTTATTTGGAATATCTTATAATTCACTGGTATTACCTATTCAGATTTCTTACTCTGCAACAATGTTTGACTTTGGCTAAGGTTTTGGATTTTGATTCTGTAATGTGGTGCTGTGATTTCTATGAACTGTGTAGAATGAAGTTATAATTTTCCTGAACTGTGTAGAAGGAAAAATTATGGCACATAAACTCATAGGTATGAGGGGGAAAAGTGCAATCCTAGTTTTTTAAATTCATTGTCATATGGTACTTTAAGGGTGAATGATGAAAGTGATGATTTTCCCCTGTGCTTCACTAGCAATTAGGTAGTTAATTTTTTTTTTGGGTCAAACGAGAGATAAGGAGAAGGTTCAGTTGAACACAGCTAGTTAGGTTTTGAGTTTTGGCCACCTCCTCTCTCTCTCTCTCTTACAGTCAGCCAACATAAGATGCTCTTGTTGTTTCAAGCAAGAACCTAATCAATCATCTAGATTCACAGTTTCGAAAGAGAAAAGTTTCCTTATATGTATAGAGTGATTCATATGGTATTGAGCTTGGGTATTTCCACATTTCACAGGGAAGAACACTGATAAACCTTCAGTCAGATGAGATAATTTAAATTTAAAAGTTTCAGACAAGCCTGACCTGTTATTAGCATGAAAGTGTCGTGCAGTGTCTGAACTTTTGGTTTTGGGTAATTATATGAGCATTCACTATAAAAAAAATTATTTATTTATTTGTAAATGGAATGTATGCAGTTAAATTTAATTCGGATTTATCTTTTTGATGTATAGTGTTCTGATGTATTCTTAAATTCATCAACCTCTTTTAGTTGCATTGCTTTTTCTGTAAGCATGACAGTACCTTCATGTTCATTTTAAGTAAAAATCTTGCTTCATTTATGCATCTGTATTGTATTTTTTATGTAGCAGGTCAACCTCGGAGGCCAATTGGCCCCCTGAAACAAATGCCAATAATCTGTCTAAAACAACCTCCAAGGTGATGGAAGATCCTTTTGTAGTATCAGGGCAGTTTAAGGATCCCTTGGAAGAAATAAGTAGACTTTCTAAATCTGCAAGCTCAAAGGTTGATAGTCCATCTGTTGATAATGGGCGAGCATTTGATGATATTGATCCCTTTGATGGCCTTGGGAAGTCAGTCCCAGCATTTTCTTCGGGAAGAAATTACAGGGGAAAGGATAGTGGCAATTTAAGGGCAGATACAAGCTCAAATAACAGCAGAGCTTCAACTGCTAAAGAATCAACTGAGAAGCCTTCTGTGAGAAGTCCAGATAACCAGTCTCAGAAGAAGGTTCCTGTTGGCAATCATTGGGATTCTCATCAGACCTTGTTTGACATGCCTACAGTTTCAACTGATTCTCAGAAATCAGCTGGTCAAACTATGTCTCCACCTTCCTATGTAAATGCTAGTCCTAAGGAAGCAAATGTACAGGTGGATAGGTCTCCAAGATCTGAAGAAAACTTGGATTCATCTGATTATCTATGGCTCACTGTTTCAGAGATCCCTCTAATGACTCAGCCCACTAGTGCTCCACCACCGTCAAGACCACCTCCTCCAAGGCCAGTGCAGGTTTCGAAGGCAAGAATGGGTTCCCCTGCTACCACAAATGTGAGAAAGAAGGCTAGTGAATCTTCTACTCAGTTCTTTCAAGCTCCGAAGTCTGCTCCTGCTGCAGCGAGGGGCCCTGGTGTCTCCTCAATTGACGATCTTGAGGATTTTGCTATGGGTAAGAGCCAAAGTAACTTTGATGAACATGCAAATGGTCTTTCTGGTGAAGAATTGGAGATGAATTCAGTTGCTGCTGCCATGAAGGAGGCTATGGATAGAGCTGAGGCTAAATTCAGACATGCGAAGGAAGTGAGAGAGAGAGGAAGTACAAAGGCTGCTAGAAGTAAAGAAGCACAGCTGGAAAAGGATGAGAAAGCTATGCAGGATGAGAAAGAGCTTAGAGTAAAACAGGAGAGGTTGGATAGTGAACGGCTGCAGAGGGAAAGCGAAGAGGAAGATATGGAACAAAGTAGAGTGGAGAAAGAGAGGGAAATTGAGAGGGCGTGGGAAGAGAAAGAGAGAGAACAAAGGAAACTTGAAAGGGAAAGGGAAAGAACCAGAGAAATGGAGAGGGAAAGGGACAAGGCCAGACAAGCTGTGGAAAGGGCTACTAGGGAAGCACGAGAGAGAGCAGCTGCTGAAGCTCGCATAAAAGCTGAACGGGCTAAATCAGAGAGAGCTGCTGTAGACAAGGCAACTGCTGAAGCTAGAGAACGTGCTGAAAGGGCTGCAGTTCAGAGAGCTCAAGCTGAAGCTCGGGAAAGGGCTGCAGCGGAGGCAAAGGAAAGAGCAGAAAAGGCTGCTGCAGAAGCCAGAGAAAGAGCAAATGCAGAAGCAAAGGAGAGGGAAGCAAGGGAGAGAGCTGCTGCAGCAAGGGCTGGAGCTGAAGCACGAACAAGAGCTGAACGTGCTGCGGTAGAAAGGGCTGCTGCAGAGGCTCGAGAAAGGGCTGCTGCTGCTGCAAGGGCTAACCAACAAAAGAGTGAAAATGATCTTGAGCACTTTTTCAGCATGGGTCGAGCTAGCAGTGCACCACGACCTAGGGCTAATTCCTCGGTGAGGACAAGGTTGTAAATTGCTTTTTCATTAGCATTTGGAAATTGTGTTTTTGACTAGATGGCTTTATTTCAGGACCCATTTCAGAACAGGCAAGAGCCTGAAGTTCCAAAGACATCAAGCACTGCTTCCTCGAATATAAGAAAAGCAAACTCAAGCACAAATATTGTTGACGATCTTTCAGCAATTTTTGGAGGTAGTTTGAAACTCGGCATTCAGTTCAGTTATTTGATTGTAAATATTCTTGTGTAACTATGTATAATGTTGCTTCTGCTGAACTTTCTAATTTTGGTGAAAAGCTGCTCCATCTTCTGGAGGAGAGTTCCAGGAAGTTGAAGGAGAAACTGAAGAAAGGCGAAGAGCCAGGTTAGAACGACACCAAAGGACCCAAGAGCGTACGGTATGTGTTTTCTTTCTTTAGATTTGTATATTTTAGTTCCCTTGGATAAAATGGAAAGTATGTGTTCCTCTCAGAATCTGAACCAAATTATATCATGTGTACATGTGCCTATGCTATGTTTTATTGTGGTATCTGAGAAGTTCTTATTGTTGTCTTTGTTTTTCAGGCAAAAGCACTGGCTGAAAAGAATGAGAGAGACCTTCACGCCCTAAGAGAGCAAGCTGAGAGACATGTAAATCACTGTTGTTTGCCTTTAAATAACTGTCTTCCTATGTGCTGTATGACAGCTTCTTTCTGTCTGATTGGATGTATAGACTAGGTGAATATGCAGTATGGGTTTATGCTTGTTGTCATTGACCTATAATTGCATAAGAACATAAAGTTACTTGTTTTTGTTTTATAAATATAGAACTTAATCAAAGAGGTTGGGTTTGTGCCAACCAATTCAGTATTTATGTGCCACAAAGTTGCATCCCTGATATTAATTTTTCTTGGGATGCAAGTTTTGTCACTTGTAAGTGAGTATATTTCTTAACTTGCTACTGCTACAAATTGGTAAAATTTATTGGCTTGTCTTCACTTTTTGTATGTATGTATATGTCTACTTTAATTTGCTATGCAATTTAATTCCCTATATGTCTTAGCATCTCAGCTATACTGAAGCTCACATTAAGTTTGTCGAGTTATCACTGATTGTTTTATTCTTGTAAATTTCTTCAGAGGATTGCTGAAACACTAGATGTTGAGATCAAGCGTTGGGCTGCAGGGAAAGAGGGGAATTTGCGTGCTCTGCTGTCGACCATGCAATATGTATGTTTAATTGAAATATTGCCATTCTCAGATGCTCCTCATTTTGATTATTTTACGTTTTTCTTGTGTTGAGGTACATGGGGGTTTGGGTATCATGGGGCACTTCCTTCTTTCCTTTATGGAACAATGGTTTCTGTGGTTGGTTATGAGGTGGGTTGTAGGTTAACTTATAGCCACAAATATGAGGTGAAGTCCTACTAGAGAATGGTGAAGAAGGTCAGCAGCTTGTGCTTGCATGGGAAACCATTAGTGGCAAGCTACCACCCCTTTTAATGTTGTCTTCTTTGTTTGAGAGCCATATCTGCAAGGTTCTTTAAATGTACAATCTTGGAGAGGTTTTTTTTGGGTGTTCTTATCTGCATATGGTGGTCAGACTGTAGACTTTCTTCTGCATCATTGTTTTGTTGTTGCCAGTTGAAAATGCAGTGTTTAGGCGGAAATACCAAATCAGTTTAGGTTTCTTTTCTTTAGTCTCATAAAGCCTGTGTTTCTTCTGAATCATTGTTTTGTTGCAATTTGGATGAGTAAATATAAAACTGTGTTTCTTATTATGTGTGCTCAAAGTACTTGATAGTGGTGGATATACTTGAATATTGAATGGTTCCACAATTATTTTAAAATTTGTGCTGGTTACACTAACTTAACTGTTTGAATGATCATCAGGTTCTCTGGCCTGAATGTGGTTGGCAGCCAGTTTCTTTGACTGATATGATTACTGCCGCCTCAGTTAAGAAAGTATATAGGAAGGCAACTTTGTGTATTCATCCTGATAAAGTACAACAAAAAGGTGCCAATCTTCAACAGAAGTATATAGCCGAGAAGGTGTTCGACCTCCTTAAGGTAATTTCTACAAATCAAAGTTGAGCTGTTTATCGGTGACCCATTATTGTTGCTTTTGTGCTGCTTTAGGTATTATTAGTGATTACATCAGAGAATAATTAGGTTGCTTGATTTGACATTAGTATTATTATACACGTCTGGTCAGTTTGGTATGGACACTAGTATTCCCGTAGAAAGCTGATTGCACTCGTTGAATTATTATAGGAAGCTTGGAACAAGTTCAATTCAGAGGAGCTTTTTTGAAACCCTTAAATCATTCTACTACTTCGAGTTACTTCATTTGGCAACCAGATCATTTGTCATAAGGGAAGAAGAATCTTCGCTTCTTTTCTAGAAGAAAGACTTCGCATCGGTGATGGTGGAAATTTTGATTGAATTTGAAAATATATTGAGAGGCTTCCATTTGCCACTGAGATGCCTGGATGGTATTCTCTTATATTTCCCTTTTTAATTCCCCTCTCTCTCTCTTGTAATTGTTTATTTAGGGGATCCAGGGGTCTTATGATGTTTGAAAGATCGCCTTATGAAAAATGGGAAAGGCTGGTTGATGTAGAATGCCATATTGTGTGGTAGTGCACAAAACTTTGTTCAGTGATTCACTTGATGTTAGGGTGGGCAGATTTTGCCCTTTTTATTTTTGTATTTGTTTGTGATATAGCACATTCTGTTGAATATAAATATATATACCATTATTTGTGTTGATATCAAAACATTCATATATCAATGTATGATTGAGCTCTGAGTTTTTATGAATTCAATCTGCTTTTGTACTTTCTTATTTTCGAATAAAAATCTTTCACTGTCAACAACGGACAATTTGGAAAAGTTGTACTTAAACTTGCCTCCCTATTACTTTATCCCTAGAGCTTTTATTTGACACAAACTTGGGGTTAATCTTAACTCTAACATGCATTGCATACTTTCTTGCCATTGTCACTTGGAGGCTTAATTGTTGTGTGCGTGGTTGAAGATAAACCTTAAGGAGCATGAAGTCCTAAAGTTCATGCTTTAGCCTAAACTGTGGCTGCATAGCAGTTTGGGTTTGCTATAGTGTTTGGAAAAACTCCATCCTTAGTCTCTTTCTTCTCAGTGCCAGTATGTTTGGCTGTCAATCATCTGTAGTTATTACGGCTGTCTGCTTTTTGGCAAAAGAAAGTTAGGGCTGTATGCTGTATCTACTCAAGGTAATGATCATAGAGAGATGGAATTGGGGCAAATCTTCTGGCTTTTTCTCGTTAAGATTACTCAGAACAGTGCAATAGGCCTTTCATTCTTTAAGAGTCGAGCAAACTAAACCTTGACTGATGAAATGGTTTTCTACTAGAATGATAGCTGTTATTTTGAGCAGCTGTAAACATCACATATAAACGTAAACTAAAAGTCGACTTAATAACATGTTGCCTTGGACCTGAGGTCATAGGTTCAATTACCCCCTCGTCCAATATCGCTTGTGTAAAATAGAGGTTGACTTAATACAACTTGAACTTTGATTTTTGTAACATTGGGATGACTTGGATAATACTATCTGATTATGATTTTTGTTTTCATTAATGGTTGGAGATTTTCCTACAACACTGATATTAATATTTGAAGGTTGTAACCCACCTTCAGATTGGATTTGAGAAATTTGAAGCTTTGAGTTGTGAGGGGTTTTGGTATAAATATCAGTTAGCTGGTGATGAGTCATAAAAACAAACCAGTTTAGTAGCCACCAACTCACGGGTAATCATAAAATGGTAATCAATTACAGCAATTTTCAAATTTACAGGGAATGGAAGTGAATTTCACTGATTTCCTTTTGCGTACAGTCAAAGGTTAGTCAGTGACATAGATTTAGTAGCTGGTTTTGAACGGTCGGTAAACCTTCAAGTCGAGCATGACGCCGGCAATTGAACCGGCAGCAGCAACTAGAGAAATTACCAGGCAAGCAATGCTCAACATTTGGAGGCAAATCCATCTTGTGCTCCATTTTGGAATCTGCTTCTGTGCAATATACATCTCAACTGGGAAATAGACAGTTAATGGCCAAAATCCCAATGCCCCAAGTAGCCCCACCACATCATTGAAGAAGGGAAGCAGCATTGATATTATTGTGGTTAGCATCACGAATTTTGTTCTCCAAACCAGTCGAAAGAGGTTTAACTTAAATGAGGGTAGCCCAGGTACTGGGACTTGAAACTCTTTGGTGATAAGCTTGCTCTCAGGCCATCTCTGTGCTGCCCATTTCTCAACAAAGGCAAAGATGGGTTGGCAAAATACTTGATATGCTCCAACAAGGTGGACTACTATGGCGGCATTAGCAATATCAAGCAGCCAAAATGGGTTGTAGAAGCCGAAACCGGTGAGAAGATTTCCAGGGGCAAAGTCTCCGAAAGCTGCATAGCCCATGCACCCACAAAGCATGTAGAAAGTTGTTGTTACGGCGATGCTTAGCACGGTTGCCTTTTTCATGGTCTTTGCTTCTGATGGTGGGGCTTTGATGGTGTCCTGTGAGCCCAGGTTAAGTTAAACTTTAATTAGAGCTTAACCCCTGATCTTGTTTTTAGGGTTTTATTGCCGGTAATGGAAAAAGAGTGAGGGTACCTGAATTTCAATGAGAATCACTGAATATGAGTAGGCAAAGGCTATGTCACCAAGAGCTTGGAAACTCCTCCACATCTTTTGAGTTTCGGTCACAGTTCCGATGCTTATGCCGGTGAGGCTGCCCCTAAAAGTCCCGGTTGCTGCTCCCGAAACAGAAGAGAGCTCAAATCAGTTAGTATTTGTTTATTCAAATTCAACTTTGAATGTTCAATTAGTTAGTATTTAGAAACACTGACTTGCAACTTTGACAATTCCAAGGGCAAGACCAATGGAAGAGTAGGTGAAAGACATAACAGCAGCAACAATTGATAGCCACCATATTTGATCAAAATCCGGGATTTGAGAAAGCAAAACTTCTGTGACGCCAAACAAGATCATGTAGGGGTTGCTTGACATATGACACGGCTTCTTTCCTCCACTCTCATGGAAGCAATTGGATCGCTTGATCGCCCTGTCAAGGAAAATTAACCAAAATATTGATCATCAACCAAACATTCAAGATGCCAAGGAAAATCTAATCTCCAGCAATTGGTGTGTAAGTTGGAGGAATATACTACTAACATCATGCTAACAGATGCTGCAATGGTGTATCCAATGGCAATTCCAAAAAGGTTCAAATACTGAATTAGCCCACAAGCCTTGACCCTTGCTCCACCTGCATGAAGAGATAAAGATCATTTTCTTATTACAATATTTGGGTTTGGAAAACAACCCAATTATAATACGCCCTTGGAAACACAAGCAAGTTCGAGGAGACTAGAGACGCGGAGAAATGCCACTAGACTAAAAGCTAGTTAGACAAATACGAGAGTAGAAGTGTGTATGCAAATATTGTTCTGTACATACATACCAAGAATGGAGCGGACAGCGTCTATGTAAGTATAGTTTCGCTTGCCGGTGAGGGGGTCCCCGGAACGGTAACAGTCAGAGAGGAGACATGAAGTGTAGTAGCTGACAAAGGAGAACAAGAACATAACAGATGGACCAGCAATCCATCCTAGTTGAGCAATGGCCCATGCCAAGGAAAGCACCCCAGATCCAATCACAGCCGTTATTATGTGTGCACTTGCGGTCCATACACTTCCTGCATGCATTAAACAGAAGACAGATTTTGTGAGATGCATACATACAATATATACAACAATGATGGTTTGGGACAGAGGAAACAGAACAGGGGAGAGTTTGGAAAAGCCACCAGTTCGTTTGAGCCGTCCGTCATCGTCAAAGCATTTGGAGCCATTGTTCTTTGGAACCACATCAATGGTGATGTCAAAGACTTGTTGATTGTTGTTCTCACTCATTTTTTTATGAAGCCAAAAAAGAGTAGGGTGTTTTTTCTTTTTTTTCCCCCTTGGAGAAGTTAGAATTTAAAACCTAAACACAAATGCCGAAAGCAAAGCTAGAGAGACAACTCAAAGACTTCGGAGGAGAGAATTCGAGACTCTGAAGTGAGGTGGGAAGAGTGGGGGTGCGTGTGGGGGTATATATAACGGGTCCAAACGTCCTTGTGCTAAGAAAAGCAAACTTCAAAAAATAAAAAAATTGAAAAATAAAAACAACACCGCACCTGATAATACATTGACTTTAGGGTGATTGATTTTCACTGGTGGCACAACTCAACTTTGGGCCTGCCACACATGTCAACTTGACATGAACGAATATAGCTAGCTTGACCTTGTGAATGGCAAAAAATTGCATGTCGGAAAAACCTTTCTCTGTCTTATTTATTTATTTATTGTTTTTTTTAAATTCTGAATTAAGTTTGTATACAAACATAGAACTGCGGATTAATAATCTTGTTTCATTTGATACTAATTACTAACTCAAGCTCTCATGAGCAATGATTAATCGCAAAATACACCTAGAATATTAAAATGCTTTCAAGGTTAGTCCGAGTGGTGAGGGAAAGATCACATGCATACGTGACGAAAAATGGGTTCAAATTAGAATCTTTCAAAAGTATGATACCTCAACAATTAAACAAAATCTAATTAGAAGGGTCTGTTTGATATCCTACTTGGATTCAATTTTATAAACTCAAAAACAGATTTTAAGTCCGAAGCCACAAAAACCCGTTTGGTAGACCTATTTTTAAAAACTCAAAAACACCCCCATTATTAAAAACAAAAAAAGTAAGGTTTTATAATTTTTTTCTCTCTCCTACCTCACTCCACGCTTTCTCTCTCTCGTGTCTCTCTCCTCCCTCTCTCCACACACACTCTCTCTCTCTCTCTCTCTGATTTTAATTTCAATTTTTTTAGATCTTAAAAATAATTTGGAGTTCAATAGAAAACAAGTTTTTAGATCTTAAAATCACTATTTGAAAACTCATATTTTTAAAAATAATCATAATTTTTAGATTTACTTTTTTAAGTAGAATACCAAATAGGACCTCATGGAATCATAAAGGTAAATAGAAAAGACCCAACTACACGAGTGAGGCGGTTATACATAATGGTTTGACATTTTTTTTTTTTGAACGAAATACATGATGGTTTGATAAACCTCTTTTGGCATATCATTTCATATGCCAATACTGTAACCCGTGGGACATAGCATAGTGAGTTTCTTGCCTGCATTATTGCAGGCTTTTGTACCCTTCATCACTCACCTTTGGCGCTAAAGCTTAAAATAATTGATAAAAGATAACTTTTTTTTAGTGTATATCTTACTAAAGGTTGCTTTTGCATTGGTATCTCATGTGGATAGATTCCCATTTTTACTGAAAGTGAAGAATCTGTGCTCCTTGTTCCTTATATTTGGTTTCATCTTCATGTGTTTTGATTGGTTATTCATGTTAGCATCAAACAATGTATCATGGTTTTTTATTCGTTTTCTTTTCTTTTTCTTTGCTTTTTTCTAAGTGAATTGTGTGCTTGGTCCTATTACATTAAAGAGTCATTATAGAGGTACAAAAGTTTCACAAACACTATTTTACACATAAATATGGTGATGTGCCTGGCAATGGCGATATGTTTTGGTGTTATAGGGTTTGAAGCTAAGAACACTAGTCTACATGTCAATGTCTTTTTCTAGTGGGCTAGACCCATTGCGTTGGCAACTAAATTTTCATTATTAGATATATATTTTTCATTAAACCCAAGTACTACATTGAATTTTGATTGTAGCCATTTTAGGTACATCATTTTTAAATATACGTAGGTAAATTATAGATACATCAATATTCTTAGATACATTAATTTAGAAATATGAATGAATCTACAATTTTTTACGTATATACATTCAAAATAGTGTAGTTAATCCCATCCTCCATATTATATCTCTTATTTGGCGCAAGAGATTATGAAAATCATTGCATGAAATACCTAAGAGCATTTGTAATGGTTAGGATCAATACAATTTTATTGCATAAAATTGAATAAAAACAATAAAATCTTACTTGCAATGGTGTAATTTAGTTAATTACAATAGATGCAATTGCAATAGAGGGTGTTATGTGATGAACAACTATTGCAATTGCAATAGGTTAACCATGGAACCCACATGCCAATTAAAAATAGAAAAAAATACTGCAATTAATGCATTATGCCGTTAATGCATTGCAATAGGCTAATCATGAGACCCACCTCTCTATTGAATTGCATTATACCTTTCTTTGCCTATATTTTTGAGGAAAAAAAATAAATAAATCAAAATATACAAGTTTGGCATGGAATTAATTTTTTTTTCTTCAAATATATTCAAAATTGGTCTTTTTTTAAAGATCTCTTTGAGAATATTTCAAAGGTACAATTTTTAGTGTCATTAAATTTATCCATTTTATTTTATTTGAGTATGAAAAATATCATTGTAAGAAGATATAATTACTAATTGGAAGCTATTGAACCATACCATTGTCAATAGATGCCAAAATAATTCAATTTATTGCATTAAACTATTAAACAACTATTGTAGATGCTCTAATGCAATGGAGCTGAAAACAAATGTGATAACTTTTCTTTTCTCTGTTTTGGTGGGAAATAGGAGTCGTATTTACGTTCACTAGTAAAAAGATTTTGTATTTGGGGCCTACCACTAAAAGCCCTAAAAATGTAATGATCATTAATCAATCTTCTTTCTTAAAGCAAATAAGGTTGTAGCATCTGATTCTTACACCTTTTCATGCAAAATACTGAGGAGAGATAGGCTATTAATTTTCACTATAAAAGTGCTCTTATCATTTAGTGGCTACTCGGGAAGCATATCTTCAACTTCTCTTTCTGATTACAAAGTAGGTCAGGAGTCTGAAATGGTCAATTATGAAGGTACGTGGTAGGCTGTGAGAAAGAGACATGTACTTTAATTTATAACCTATCCCAGATTAGTGTTCTTATTACTAAGCACACTTACTCAAATATACACATTTTTCATGTGGAGTTGGAGAAAGCATGTTTATTTTTCATACCTAAACTGTAACAACCCGAACCTAAATTAATTTTTAATTATTAATTTATTCTGGAAAAAGACCATTTTGCCCCTGTAATATTTTATTAGGATAAAAGTTGACTTTTTGACCGGGAAGGAATTTGGAAATTTCAATTGGACCGTTACGTAGAGCACGTCGAGACAAGTCCATAGACACGTAATAGGCTCGAATCGGAGTCGTAACGAAAAATATACGATCAAAAATAGTCCAACTGCAAACTTGTACATATTTTGAAGTTGGATATTTTTTTAAAAACCCGGAACCTTCTCTCTCCTCCTCCTCCTCCTCCTCTCTCTCTCTCTCTCTCTCTCTCTCTCTCTCTCTTCGATTTTCTCAGCTTCGGGCACGGCAAGGGCCAGCACTGGTCCCATTCGAACCGGCTCGAGCCCACGATCACGAACCACCACTTTTCTTGGCCCGAAAACTCGAGTCTCGCCGGTGGTATCGACTGGTTTGAACTGGTTTCTTCTTGCCGTCGCACCGCTTCGACTGTCGCCCATTTCCGGCGAATCAGGTACTTGGGCACCATCAGACCCGCAGGAGGGACCCTCAAAGGGTCAAGCTAGCTCGGACGCACAGTGAGTAGACTTTTGTTTTATAAATGATTTTATGCAATTAAAGTTTCATCTTGAATGAGTTATTAATGACTAATGCTTTCTCAGCATAAGTATTTAAATTCAAATATTTTTAGCTATATTATGTTATATTTAAAATGAGAATAGTTTGAGAAGTAGGAAGGATAATGGCAACAGGATTTAAGAATGGATGAGAAGTAGTTTATAATTTCCAAGAAATGTTTTCTTTAACCACCATAGGTACCCATGTTGCCTTCGGTTATAATGTTGCCTTTGGATTATGATGCCTTCGGTTATGTCAGCACGTTTGATGTTTTACCTCACGAGTCTTAGGGATATCCGGACCGTGAGGAATGAGGATGCGGCTCAGGTTGACCAAGAGTCTCCTAAGTCTTGCGAGGAATGCGGCTCGGGTCGACTTTGTGTTACCGAGGCCTGCGAGGATGTGTCACATTACGTGACACTAGGAATTGACGGTATTGTGGAAAGTAAATATAGATAAATCATGGAATTGATGGATTTGTTATGGGTACACCTAGGTGGAGAAAATTATTTCTTTACAGTGTTTTTAAAATGTCCTCATGTTTCGATCGGATGCTTGATAAATTATAAATATATAAATATGCATGCTTTGAATTCTTGTACGAATATAGAAAAGGAATATAATCAAATTTCTAAATGTTTTAAAAGTGGGGTTAGTATGTTCATATTCTATTTTCTAAAATTTTATTTTTGTCCACTCACACTTTTAAATGTTTTTGTGCCCCTAGGCAGTTGTCGTGTACCAGAGCGCCACCACAGGGCAGACACCACATTCCGCTCCATCCTTCCTTTATGTAGGATTTCTTTTGTAATCGAATTGTTTTATTGTAAATTTCTGAATTAGTTGCTCTGATATTGCCATAGGATTGCTGTAATGCCTGAGGCCATATAGTTTTGAAATTGGATTATCGAGATATAACTTGATGCATGCTGGATGTTGGGGTTATTTAATTGTTTTTCGTGTAGGTGTAAATTTTTGGATAACGTGCATTTACAGGGGAGACTCCGCCGAATTTTTGGTAGAAGTCAAACCCTGAAGAAACTTTTGTCTTGTTAGAAGGGCAATTTGGTGAAGTGTGCTTGGCACCTGCCAGGTGTCGAGCATGCATAGGGTTCGGCGCAGATTCCAGAATTTGGGTCGGGTCCTATCATAAACAATGAGTTTATCATAGCAAATTAGTGCAATGGGTTTGTATATCAAGTGGTTAAGAGTAGTTACCATTGTTGTATCCAAGGTCTTGTGTTTGAATATCTCATCTCCAATATTGCTCGTATAAAAAAAGATATAGCAAAATAGTATATATCAAGCAATTCTTTAGCCTAGATTGGATAATAAGCTAATAAATTGTTGAGAAATTTATAATAAAACCCATTTCTTGCATTGATTTTATATATAAACACTAAAAGCTATAAATTGAAGTAAAAACCCAAAAAGGACTAGTTGATGTGTGAAATACCATTATTGTCCTTACATTATGATTTTTAGAAGAAAAAAAAAAGGGTAAATTTCATTTTACCGCCCGGAAGTTTCCCGAAATTCAGACTTTACCACATAAATTTTTTTTCGTATCAACTTCATATCCAAAGTTTGACGTTTTTTCAATTTCCATACATCCGTCAATCATTTCGTAAAATACTCCATCAAATGATGACATAGCAGGATTTCATGCTACATGACGTGGCATGTTTTCTTCTCAAATGATCATGTGGTTTAATGATTCGTCCAAATTTTGCCACATAGAATAAAAGGTAAAATAAATAATTTTGTTAAAAGGAAAAAGAAAATATAACAAAAACAAAGTGCCTCTCTCTCATCTTCTCTGTTCGACAGCTACTAACCCCAATGACTCCATCCCTTCCCTCTCTCTAATAGCCACTAAACCAGACATCTTTTCTGTCACATCCCGGATCGTCTCCGCTGTAGCACGATATTGTCCGCTTTGGGCCCCCCTCTCTGCCCTCAAAGTTCTAGTGTTTCTTTTACTCATCAAACTTAGTTTCTCCTTTCCAATTAATGAAATCCAATCAAATAAAAAATAATTAAACTAAACAAACCCAGCAGACGACCTCCACACCTTTCTCTCATCTGTGAAAATTTATGAGGCCAATAAGGTTTACCATATTTGCCATTTTTAAATAGTCAAATAGGTACCTAAATATATGAAATTCAATTAAATGAGATTTTAATTTAAAAGAAAGGGAAATGTAAAACAAAATGGGATTTCTAGAATTACCTCATGTATACTGATATCACTGTGGTTCCAATCTCAACCATGGAACCAAACTGCAAAATATCTTCAGGGAAGAGGAAGGTATCATGCTCAAAGCCAAACACTTCCTTGGGCATGTGAACTGTCAGAGTCTCGTTAGTAGGCAACAACTTGGTCTAGACAAGTTGGCATAAGGCTAACAAAGGAGGTGGCATATCTAGCTTTGAGAGATCCTGTTACAAGAAATAAATAAAGAAATATAAGTTAGTTTGTGTGTGAACTAAAATAAACGACTCTAACTAAACCAAAAAAACCGACGTGGTATATAATATAAACGACGGTTTCTAGAACATATTGAAAGAGGAAAGGTTATAGACGTCGGTAAATACATAACCGTCGTTGTGTAAACGTTATAACGTTGCTACACTATAGAAAGGTCGTCTAATAAAATGCCGTTAATGCTTTAATGAAATAGATGACGGTTTATAAAAGAATTAGACGTCGGCAAAAGAGACCATCGTTATTTTCAAAGCATAATAAATGCAAAACAAGTAAAAGCGTCGTGGTATTTCACTCGCAACGACGGTTCTTGGAGGAAAGAGAAGTATTGTTGTTTTCCAACGTTGGTAAAGATATATTGTCGTTGATTGAAATTTTAACGTCGTATATTTAAAAGAGCGACGTCTATTCAAAATTTAAAAGGCAGAAAAAGAAAAAATCAGAGTTTTTGCCATTTCATCTTGCTGTTTTTTAGCAGTATTTGCTTCAGCCTTTGGATCTTCTTCCCCCAAAACTAGGGGTCTGATATTAGTGGCCCTCAAGCAGCTTGCCTTATCAGACATTGGATTTTTTGGGCTTTGTTCTTGAGGCGGTAAGGTAATTGGGGTAATTGGGGTTTTGAGCATGTTGGGATCAAAATTAGGAATTAGTTGCCAGAATTGTGCCAACATAATTTCCCTCTCTGCTCTGACTGCTTCCAAAACATTTTCCCTTGACCTAGCCTCAATCCTCAAGGTCTCTTCTCTGACTGCCTCCATAAATCTTTCCTTCAATTTGTCAGTAAATTTTACTTTCTACTGTCTCGGCAAATTGAAGAATTGACTTGGGGAAACGCCAGCTCCAACTCCTCTGACTCTCCCACCATGCTTGGAGGTTCCCAAAGCCAGAGTCAAAATATCATTGCTCCCGGATACAGTCAGAGTGCCCTTGGAGACTTGTTTTTACAAATCATCCTAAAAGAGAGAGAGATGGTAAAACAGATAAATCAACCGACATAATAATACAGTGACAACGATGGTTTTTTTAACAAACAGACATAGTATTGATTTCACACGTCGGTATTACAATACCGTCGTTGTGTCACAATTCCAACGTCGGTAAAAAAACTGTCGTATATTCAAAAGCTATAAACAGATAAATAGAAATAAATCAAAAACCTATACCGTTGTAGTAGTTCAATTACGACGACGGACTTTTTACAAAACCGACGTAGTACATAATTTCAAACGGCGGTAGTAAAATACCGTTGTTGTATATAAATTGTAACGTCTATATGAGAGAAAACCGTCGTAAATTTTAATATAGAGGTAAAAAATTAACAAAAATATGCATTCTTTTCCAGAAATTGTGCACCACAAATTTCAGAGAAATAGATGGAGAGAGAGAGAGAGAGAGAGAGTGTGTGCATGAGTAAATGAAGGTAATTCTAAAAGTTTAAAAAAAGACAGACGTCTCAGGAATATAAGCCATCGTAGTAATTCAATTTAGACGTCTAATTCATGCAAAAACCGACGTTCTTTTGTTCTTTAAATGGCGTTAAATATAAACCGTCGTGGTGTTTATATTATAACGTCGGATATTTAAACATGCGACTTCTATACCAAAATAAAACACTCTATTTTTCAAACACAAAACAGAGTTAGTTAGACTTACGATTAATTTTTCCTTCTCTGCAACCTTTGGATCAGGGATGTTTCCCGTTTTATCTTATCTTGCCTTCTTCCATTGTAGAGATAGATTGATTTCTTCACTGGGCATGGTTTCTTCCAATTGGTCCTCCAAACCAACATACCCTTTTCTAGACAACCTATGGTTGTACTACAATTTTTCCCTTCTCTGTTTCTACCCAGAATGCACAGCCTCAAAATCTGGGGATAACCTTGAAGTTACGAAGGCATCCCAATGTGATTTCTCTATGAACTTATAAAGTTCAGGGGGTTCTTTTAACTTCTCCTTGTCATGTGCGAATGAAAGGATATATTGCCTAGTTACGTTATACTTGAAATCCTTCCATTTTTTGGCGGCAGACTACAGAACCATCTTCTTACACCCATCCCTAATAACATAGGCCATTTGAACAGCTTCTCAAATCTGCTCCTTCAGGTCCTTGGGCAATTGAGTCCATTTCTTGTCCACAAAAGGGACTCTGGTGCGTGCCAAAACACCAATGTAAGACTGCATCTCAATAGCAGCCTTGCCATGTGGTCTGCCCCTTTTATTGAACTCAACCACAGGCTTAATCTTCTGAATTTTCCTCTTCACAACACGGCTCATTGTGTTGATACCGCGGGTGGATTTCGGCTCCTCAACAAATGTGGCTGTGCTCGAGTCTTTCTCGGAGGTTGAAGAAAATCTCATCCTCTTTGAGGGTTTGCTTTGAACTGATTTTCCTTCTTCCACTTGAGCCTTTGAAACTGATTTGGCTTCATCCCTTTGAGCCTCTGACATTTGAGCTTCCTTGTTTTGAGCTTTCGAAACCATTTTTAATTAATCTGTAAGAAAACAACGACGGTTATTTAAAAAGAACGACGTAATAATAAAACAACGATGTCAGAAAAAATACGGCTGTGATATTTAATTTAGGACAACGGTTCTATAACACCACCTTCGTCGTAAAGAATAACCACGAGGGTATAACGAAAACAACGACGTCTTATTAAACAGTTCTCTCAGACCATATATGGAAATAAGACGACGGTTTTATCTTGTTCAGGACGTAAATGTTGATACACCACGTCGGTTATCAAGCCTAAGAACCGACGTGGTTTAGTATTACAACGTCAAACACAAAAGACAACCGTTGTCTTTCTGAGATGTGATACAAGAAAAATGCCAGTTCTTTCTCCCATGAGACGACGACTCTATCTTGTTTCCGACGTATTAATTATCACATCATGACGGTTATTAACCACCGTCGTGCAGTTTGCATTAGGTGGATTTAACGACCGTCGTGGTGTGTCAATTCTAATGTCGCAAACAAGAGAGAACTGTCGTCTTCAGGCATCATGAGAGTGATGGACTAATGAATTTAACCAAACTAGTGAAAGATTTCCTCATTTTGACGGAGTCTTGTTTCCAGACTCGTTCTTTCAAAACCCTCTTCAAATGAAAGTGAAAAAAGAGAAAAGCGATTGAGAAAAAACCTTTGGCGTGCAAAGAAAGTTTCCTTTCGACGTAACTTTGGTGATTTGGAGACGAAGACAATGACGATGACGAGATTTAGACGATGATGCTTACGAAGCTGCTTTTGGGAAATGAGAGGCAAACTGAGATATTTTATCGGTGAGAGAGAACGTAGAACTTTAGGTTTGGTGACGAAAAAGTTTATATATTTTCCCAGAGTTTAATACAACAACGGTTTTATTAAAAACCGCCCTAGTATTTAGTTATAACGACGTACAATAAGTAGAAACCGATGTGGTTATTAGAAAAGCCAAACGACTTTTGGAATTTCGAAACCGACGTGGTTATTTAAGTTATACACGACAGAAGTTTACTTTTGATGACTTGATAGTATATGTTATCACGACGCTTGTTTATATAAACCGCCGTTGTAATTTTGAAGTCAACGACCATTAGCTTTAGAAAACCGACGTGGTTATTTAAATTCAACATTACCTTGTTTTGTGCATAACCAACGTTGTTAGTTTTAAAGGTCGTTGCCTTAATTTACGAAAATTTAACGGACGTCGATTATTATAATTTGACGTCGCTACGTTTAATAGAACCGACGTGGATAATGAAGATATTTTCTATAAATATGATTTTTTCACGCGTTCTTTAACTTTCAGTTTTCAATTAAGGTTCCAACTTCTTCTTGCCCTTGGCTCAGTCTCATCAACTTCTAAAAAATTGTCTTTCTGAAAGCAAATGTGGACACTTTATTTTATTGATTCAATAGGTGATCTATGTTTTTAGTTGCGTTTTCTGCTTTATTTCACTCAATAGGGGATTTCTTTGTATAAATTTATTTACAGTAATTGCCTTTGGTTTGCAGAATGATTCCTCACAAGACCAAGCGTGGTGCAGCCTCACTTGCCCGTTTGAAGGCATACGAGGGTGTTCCACCTCCTTATGATAAGATAAAGAGGATGGTCATTCCTGATGCTCTCAAGTGAGCTTTTCACACTCGTTTGTTGATTTTGATTACGTAGTTTTGTTATTTTTGTTTGGTTATGTTTTCGTGAACTGAAAGCCACTAATGAATTTATCTGTGGCTGTGCAGGAGCTTGAGAACAAGAGGAAGGAGAGGGTTCAGCTTCCATATGAGAGGAAGAAACAGTTGAACAAGCTGAGGGTGAAGGCAGAAAAGGTTGCCGAGGAGAAACACAACCACGATGTATTTGCCTTTTAAATATTGCTCCTATTAAATATTGATCAATAGAGATTTGCCTTTTAAGATGAAAATGTTGTTGAGGATTGACTTGAGAATTAAACTTGGTTGTTCCTTGTGATGGTTTTAAGTATTTTGGCAGTAGTTCTTTATTATAGATATTAAGAAAGATATTACCAAAATTAAAAAATAATAATAATTTTAAAAGCCAATAAAAATAAGACGGCGGTTTACAGAAAAGGCAGACGTATAAATAGAAAAAATACGACGGTAATTTGTACTTAGGACGTGGTAAATAAATATGACAGTAGTGTTGTAGGTACCGTCGTAGTACACTCCAAAATAATAAGTCGATAAATTAATCTCTCGCGTCATGGTACATTGATTTAACACGACGTGGATTCCATTATATTATACGACGCGGACTAAGAACAGTTGGTCGTGTTTAGTTAGGAGTGAACACGGGAAGTTTTTTGGTGAACTGTCGTCTATTTTCTACGTCGGTGGATTCATACTTGCTGTCGTTGTTTTTTGGTCAGATTTTAACTCTGAAGAAAACGTTTTTAATAAGACGACACTTTTTTATTTGTGTGTGTCGTTTAAAAAAAATATTCAATAGGACTTCCATTTTTAAGTTGTTTAAGTAACTTATCCACGTCGGTTTTTTTTTTACCGTCGTCTTTTTAAACACAACGACGATTTTTTGTTCTACCGTCGTCTTTTTTTTGTCGTCTTTTTCACTTTTTGTAGTAGTGTGGGCAATTTAGTCTAGTGTGCTCGGCACTTGCCAGGTGTCAGACACGCACAGGGTTCGATTCAGATTCCAAAGTGGAATTTGGGTCGGGTCCTGTCACGGACCATTCGTCCATCTGAGCTTGCCCAAAATTGATCTTAGACCTTTCGTCCGTATGAGCTCGATAAAGATTATAGCTCGGACTTTTCATCCATATGAGCTTGATAAAAAATATAACTCGAACTTTTCATTCATATGAGCTTGGCCAAAATTGAGCTTAGACCTTTCGTCTATACGAGTTCGATAAAAAATATAGCTCGGACTCTTCGTCCGTAGCTTGATAAAAAAAATAGCTCAGACCTTTCGTCCATCAAAGCTTGATAAAAATATAGCTCGAACCTTTCGTCCATCTGAGCTTGGCCAAAATTTAGTTTAGACCTTTCATATATATGAGCTCGATAAAGAATATAACTCAAACCTTTCGTCCATATGAGCTTGATAAAAAATATAGTTCGAACTTTTCTTCCATATGAGCTTGGCCGAAATTGAGCTTAGACCTTTCGTCTATATGAGCTCGATAAAAAATATAGCTCGGATTCTTCTTCCGGAGCTTGATAAAAAATATATCTCGGACCTTTTGTCCATCAGAGCTTGATAAAAATATAGCTTGGACCTTCCGTCCATCTAAGCTTGGCCAAAATTGAGCTTAGACCTTTCGTCAGTATGAGCTCGATAAAGAATATAGCTCGAACCTTTCATCCACATGAGCTTGATAAAAATTGTGGCTTGGACCTTTCGTCCATTTGAGCTTGGCAAATCTATAGAGCTTGATTCCTTCATGACTTGAATGTGGCGCTTTGAATTACCTTGTTAAAGCTTGGAGAGACAATATGTTGGAAAAGGGAATCCAAACTTTATTCACTACTAAAAAAGTTGAAAACAAAACAAGAGCGAGCTCAAACACTAGCTGACTAAGTTGAAAACCTAAAAAACTGCCTCATGAACTATCATAACGGGATAGATGAACTATCATAACATTAGGAGTCATTAAAATCAATTTCCCTCCATAGCCATACCTAAGGGCTAGAAATTTTGAACCTCTAAACCGATCGAACCAGACGAGTCGGTTGGGTATTTTTAACTCAATTTTTAGCTTCATGTCCATAAACCAAATCATTATAAGTCAGTTAAGTCATGATTAAAGATGTTTATAACCGTCGATTCAATGAACCAAACCGATCAAGTTTTGTGTTATGAAAATATTGCAAAACTATGCACTTTGGGGGATCCAAACCCTTAATTTAGGGGTCCAAATGAGGTCCTCAAGTGGACTACTTGGCTTTAATGTTAAATGTATGTATAACCATGGTATTTAATGACTTTTGAGAGAAATTTAAAAATATTATTAAAAAAAATCTATCTGATTCCCAGCAGCTTCACTCATCCACTCTCGTAATTTTTTTTTTTTTTTCTGGTCTCTAGCCGATTCTTCTCCTCCCTATCTCTCTCTTCTTCATCGCCTCCCTATCTCTCTCCTCTTCATCGCCGCCCTTCTTCTTCATATCCTCTCTTTTCTCTACCTCTCGATCTTTATCATCGTCGAACTGTTCTGACTGGATTCATTGGTTCAACTGATAGTCAGTAAATCGATGGAGTAGGCATCAGTGGGCGTTTCTGATTTTGACATTCCGACCACCATCGGTTTGGTTGTCGGTGTGTGCCTCTCGGTTCCCCTAGCCATACCCATTACAATGCCACAATTCCCTCCATAGGAAATCCTAGATCCTTTTATAAGATGCAGTCATTAGTAAGCCCTAATATGTAGATGAACTAAAATATCCCTCCATGGGAGAGACACGTGATACGTTTTTAACAGAAAAGTGGACAAAGCTTGATGTAAGTGGTAAATTGCAACACTTTTAGAGTCTATGTCATTAATAATAAACATTGAAAATTCATTTGGTAATCGTGAAAAGTTTAAGTGCATTTATGCAAAAAAAAAAAAAAAATATTTTTCTTTTTAAAAGGGCGAAGTTTACAAGAAGCCCAAAAGTTTGTAATCAATATTGAAGCCAATCATATATATAGAGAGTGCTTCAATTGAGGGATTCCTCAAATAAACTTATTCGAACCTTTATAGGACCCACTCTGTATTGTATTTTACTAATCTAAACCATTTATTTCGTAGATATTCATTAAAAAAAAATCACTTGAATATGATATAATTTGACCGCTCAATTAAATTATTGAAATTTAAGTACTTTCTTGAAGCACCACATTCATTAATTTTGTAGGACACAATTAGATGTCGAACTGTTTTTTATTTGTCTAATTTTTTGCAAAGATGATCTATAGACCTAAAAAATAGATAGTTCAGATCATTGAATTTCTTTTGTAGTATACCCTAAAGGGTGTTTATTTGAGGAGTATATATCATGTGTAGTGCGGCATGCCAACTTGGTTAGCATTGCTCACATCACATAATGTCCCTTTTGATTATATTGTTTCCTGATTAGTGAATACTTGATTGTGACAATGCACGTTGGAACTCATCATTCTGAGAAGGTTGACAACAAATGAAGGAGAAGAAGGACCATTCAAAGTGGCTTGAAGGTTTTCAGCACCAAATTCACTGGTGGGTCTCCCAGCATGAGTATTGCGCATGCACTGGCCTTCATTTGGTTTATTAAGATTCTGCGTCCGATCCTATATATTCGTAGGGACTGAATTTGCATAGCTACAAGCCCCTACTTTTGTCTACAAGAGATTCGGGTGAATTTGCACAACTTGCTGATATATATCTATCACCATGTGCCCATTTTCAAATAAAAAGCAATGGAGGATAGCTCAGATTCGATTGACCACTTTTCTTATAAATCTAAGCTTTATATTTATAATCGGGAGACTATTAATATAAATCAATACAAGAAAGGGAAAACCTCCATTTTCAATTTTACACTTTTCTTTTAGATTCAAAAGGGATCAATTGCTTCAAGGAAGAATAGTATATCAACCATAATGTTTTGTCTAATGCTTGATTTTATGGTGAAATAGTCGAGCTAAGACAACGAACTATGGACGCAGTGGATGCTAGTGCTGCTGTGTCTTTCTTCTTCCCCTCCTAGTCTGTCTATTGTATTGCATTTTGATTTTGTTGTCCCCCCTGTGGCTTGGCCTTCCTTGTTTGTTCTGGGTTTGGCTTCTTGGCTGCTCCCCACTGGAATGAAAGCACTGTTTCTGACCAAAAAATAAAAAGACAACGGACTATGTGGCAGTCTTAAGGACATTTAGGCAGTGAATAATACCAAATGTTGCGGGTACCACACATCTCTCGTAGGGGTGAAATCTACTAGACCCTAAACTCTAAACTCAGTTTTCGCCATAATTGATTGCCCCTCCTCAGTTACCCCTCCCTCTAGTTCAAATATAAAGCCCTAACCCGGTCAGCAAAGGTAAGACCGAGACTCCAAATGCTGTACCTCCCTCAGTTGTGATGTAATTGCAAACTTGGAGAACTCCAATTATCCAAGACTACTTCACAAGAGAGTTGTAAGCATGAACTACCAGGGCATGTTTGGTAGGCCTCACTCCCTTGGACTGTGCTAAATAGGGCTTGAAGCCCATGTTTGGTAAGATGAGGGACTAAGTTAAAGGGTCAGGATCTAGTGAGAACGCTTATGTGAGAACATAACATGAGAACACCGTTGGATCCAATCTAACGGCTGTATGAAAAGCAATTGTAAGTGCAAGTGTTGTATTAGAACGAGGCCTTCTTCTCTCTTCTCCCTCCAATACTCTCTTCTCCCTCCAAAACATCCCCTCCAAAACAGAAGTCCCCTCCAAACCAGCTGTTCACTCAGTTCAATGAAAATAACCATTTTTTTTTATCAGCTTTGATTGAGGAAGAACTGTAACATTGAAGAGAGAGCACCCTCATTTTTCTGGGTTTCCCATTCAGGCGAAACAAAGGAGTCTTGGATTTTATAATTTCATCTCTGTGGTTGGGTTTTTGGGGTCGGGACATACGTCAATCCTTGAGCAACGTCGAAACTGGCGTTGAGTTGGAAAGTGCTGACCATACCGTTGTGGTTCTGCTCTGTTGGTTTTGAAATCCTTGAGCGGGGCGAAACAGGGGTTGAGGAAGAAGAAAAGTTTTTGGGGTTGACGTCCAGATCTAAAAGGTCTACGTTACGTTGTCGTAGTTGTTGAAAATTTGAAGTTGGAAATCAGTTACGAGGTAAGCCATATACTGTATTTGTCAATTTCATTATTGGGCATCAGCATGAGTTAGATTAGGTTGTATGTATGTCTTTAATGTTTCAGCGGAGAGTCATTCGCATGTCATATGTTAGTTAATATTTATTGTAAAGCTGTTTGAAAGCATGTGCCAAATATTGGGCATCAGCATGAGTCAGATTAGGTTGTATGTATGTCTTTAATGTTTCACTAGAGAGTCATTTGGATGTCATATGTTAGTTGATATATATTTTGAAGCTCTTTGAAAGCCTGTGCCAAATATTGGGCATCAGCACGAGTTACGTTAGTGTTTATGTAGGTCTTTAATGTTTCACAGATAGTGATTTAAATGTCATATATGATGGTTATTATGTGATATTCAGGGTTAAATTGCAAGAACTGTGAAATGGAGTGCGAAGGACAGGTGACACCGGAAGTTAGTTCGGAATTGAAACCAAAATTGGGACTTGAATTTGATTGCTGTGAGGATGTGTTCAATTTCTATAATATGTATGCCGCGAAAGCCGGATTCGGCATTCGGTGTTCTACAACGAGAACTTGCACATTCACAGGAGAGGTAACAAGGAAAGAATATGTATGTTGTAAACAAGGGTACGCGTTGACAAGCACTGTTAGTCGCAAGAGAAGATAGCGAGGTTGTACTCGAACTGGGTGCAAGGCTAAACTTGCGATTTTGAAGGTAAACGAGAAGAATAAGTACACTGTTGTAGGATTCAATGAGGTACACAACCAAGATATGACAACAGTTGATAAAGTCCATCTATTGAGATCTCACCGTAACTTAACAGAGTCTACAAAGGCCTATAGTGCACATATGAGCAAAGTTAATATCCCTGTACATAAACAGGTAAGCCTTCTTGAGGTGCAAGTAGGGGGATTGGAAAATGTTGGGTTTGTTAGGAGAGATATCTATAATTATGCAAGGGACGTGCGTGGGGAGGTGATTGGCCATGATGCACAGCTGCTGAAGGAGCATTTTTTGGCTGAGCAAGGAAAAAATGAATCATTTTATTTCAATATGGAGGTAGATTCGGAAGGAAGGATGGGAAATGTTTTCTGGGCAGATGCAAGGTCAAGACGAGCTTATGGGTTTTTTGGGGATGTAGTGGTATTTGATACGACGTTCAACACGAACTGCTATGGGATGGTCTTTGCGCCTTTGTTAGGCGTTAATAACCATAGGCAGACAGTGTTGTTTGGTTGTGCATTCCTAACTAGTGAAACCACGGATTCATTTGTATGGTTGTTCGAAGAATTCAAGAAAGCCATGCCAGGTGAGCCACCCAAAATGATCATCACTGATCAAGATGCAGCCATGTCAAAGGCAATTGCTTTAACTCTCCCAACAACATTCCATAGATATTGCATATGGCATATCTTGAATAAGTTTATGGAGAAACCTGGCATTGGGGAATGTTTTTCGGAAATGTGCAAATGCATATGGGGTATGGACACGAAAGAAGACTTTGATGCGAAATGGGATGAAATCGTCACAAGCAATGGGCTGAAAGACCATCCGTGGCTGAGCTCGATGCATGCTTTGCGGGAGAATTGGGTTCCATCATATGTAAAACATGTGTTTTCGGCTGGGATGTCAAGTAGTCAACGGGCTGAAAGCTGTCATGCATTTTTCAAACAATATATTAACCGGAAAAACACATTGATGGAATTCATTGTACGTTTTGAAAGAGCTGTTGGTTCACAGAGGCACAAGGAGTTAATGGCTGATCATGCTGATACCAATGAAAAACCTCCACTGCCATTTCGAACACCAATGCAACATCAAATGGCACGCATTTACACTCGGGAAATTCTTGAAATGTTTGAGAGGGAAGACTTCCGAAGCCTTTTATGCTTGTTCGAACTTGTAGAGCAAGATGAGACCCAGTGCAGGTACAAAGTAAGTGAGCGGGTAAATCCGGGGGTGACAGGGATGAAGGAGCTTGTGCATGATAAAGATGCCGATAAAGCTTATTGCAGCTGCAAAGGATTTGAATTTTGGGGTATTCCGTGCCGACACATCCTAGCATTTTTAAGAATGAAGCAGGTGGAGCACTTGCCAGACAATTACATAGTGACACGATGGCTTCAAAGTGCAAAGTGCCGTGTAGTATATGATAAGAATGACAAAGAAGTTAAAGATTGCGTGGACGGTTTGGTTTTAGTTAAGAGATCGAAACTTTGCAAAGTTGCAGGTGAGTTGATAGATTCTGCTTTGTTGTGTGATGAAGGTTTTGAGTTGCTGGAAAATTCATTTGACGACATTCGTGGGAAGCTTACAAGGTTGTTGTCATCAAGAGCTCGTATCGAAGACACACCCAATGGAGAGGTCGGAACTAGTTCTTCCCAAGTCAGAATTAAGGATCCCCATCGAGTAAAACCAAAAGGGCGTGCGAGAAGAGTGAAAGGACAAAAAGAGAAGGCAGCGGAAGGACATAAACGGCGGTGCAGTGAATGTAGGAAGACTGATCATGATAGACGGAGTTGTCCAAAACTTGTGAGCGGGTAAGTGAATATGTAATTGTCTGGGTTTGAATTTTGTACAAGAAATGCTGTTGACTTGTTTCTTTGTTTCGATGTTGCAGCTCTTCATCTTCCGACGCAGAAGTTGGTGCTGCAGTTGATGAGAATTTGCAGCCCAGTCAAAGCACGCAGGACAGGGAACCTACAATGACAGAGTCATTTCTGCAAGAGTTTGATTTCATTTACGGTCCCGGAGTTTGAATATTTGTTGACACCAATTTGCGTATTTTTGGAAACCGTCTGGAACCGTTAGTGAATCTTATGTAAGTGCCTCATGTTGATACTGAACTAAGGTATGTGAAAAGCAACAGTGAAACCGCCCAAAAACAAAGTAACTTTTGTATTCGATAATTATTAAGTGTCACAAACGTATTGCATGACTTACATTGGACCCCCTGGAAAAAAAAAAAAAAAAAAAACTACATTAAAGTGAACAATAAGTTATTTGAAGAGCCACTTAGTTATCATCATCAAAGTCATCACTTGACTCAAAGCGGCCACGTTCCTCCCAATCTAGAATGCGTTTGTCATTGTAGCAATCCTCGCACCAGTCTGGGGGTAATGCAAACAATGGGAGATGGGGGCTTTGGGGGAGAAGGGGTCGGGGACCGATAGTATTGAACATTGTCTGGACCTACGTGGAATAGATCCCTGCACGTCCCACAAGGATGGTCGTGAACGTCACCATGCTTGCAATAATTATGTGCAACTCGAACTTTTGGATCCATCTTTGGTTGAAGGTGGATGTCCATCCTGGGGCTTTGGTGTTTTCAGAACGTGGAGCCAGTGTTTGAAAGTATTCGTTTGGAATTCATGCAATGTGGGTAACGTTTTATACACCTTTGCAACGGTTGCAAGGAAAATGAAATATGTAGGTAAGGGAATCTTGAAACCATCACTGTGTGTCAGCAAGGGAATCTTGAAACCATCACTATGTGCCAGTAATGTGTCAAAGAACCGAATATATATGTCAGATAATCTTGAAAAACTTTATCGACCCACCGACAATTTTTTAAACCAAAAATTTGAGCACTATTAGTAACTGAACTCTACTAATCCAGTAGTTAGTGATCGAAGAAATAAGATTGAACTCTGGTAAGAACATAGAACCCAAGGCTGTGATAGCAGATTTAAACCTGAATAAGGTGCACGTAAGTCAGATCGGGCATAAACATGTAAACACAAACCCAGATCTGGCATTAACAAAAAACAAACAAGTGAATAACGATTGCCTAGCGATTCATATGGCTACCAGCCGTCATTATCGTTGGCTTTGGCTGGTTGGTGGCCTAGCTCTGGTGGGTGTACACCGCCGGAGATGATTTGCTGTGCAGCAGACGGAGTTATGGCGTCCCAGTCAATATGTTTGTGGACATCTGCAGCGAACCGTCGGAATTGCTCAAAACCTTCGTTGAAAGCCACAGACATTGCCTGCCCATGCTTGTCGCCTCCTTTGTGGATGCTCAAAGATTTGTACGTAGCATCCTCCAGGGTCATTTGCAAATCCTCTGCTTTGAGCTTTCTTCTTTGGCCACGAATTCTGTGCTTCTCTTTTCTGTAACGCGCTTTGTTCACTTGGCGCGTCAAATACGCCAACTTCTGCTCAGCTCCGACACACTTTTGAGTCCAATAATGGACCAAGGAGGAGTCGTGTTCCAGTTTGTTCTTCATATCATTTATTTCCAGAGCAGGATCATCGGAGTCGCCCTCGCTTGCCGAGGAGGTTGGAAGTGGCAGCGGTGGTAGAGGGGACCTGAGATAGTCGGGGGCATATTCCCATGACCCATCGGAGTCCTCCTGATTTGCATTGCCGTCTGAACTGGTTGACATGTTGACAAATCTTCAGTTTCTTCAGATTGGGGGATTCGTTGTATGCACAAAACACAACTCCAAAGAAGAGTCAGGAAGAAAACAAGATGTTGATCTACGGCAATGAGTATCCCATAGCCATACGACACCGTTTATATATGATGTCCTGGAGTATTCCGCAGTTTGTTTTATCTGTTTTCCCCATCTGTCACATCAGTTTTGTTTTTTGGTTCAGTAATGAGAGCATTTGATTTAGGTTGAATTCGGATTAAAGGCTCGTATTAATCACAGATAGCATACACATGAATTTTGAATTTTCAACTTTCAATGAGGTGGTAGCATTTGTCGAATTATTATCCCGATGTTTGCAAAGGAAGGGTGAGAGAATGGTGAATGACGTCCACGTGTGCACCTACCGAAGGTTGATGCGGTGAGGTCCCGCCATGTGTTGTATTTCGTTATTTTCATTACACAACTAGGGGAAAATTATTGAAGACATGGTAATAACAAGGAGAAAAATCGGAAAAAATGCCCCAAAATTGATACCAGCTCCTTGTGGCATTACACAACTGGGGGAAGCTATAAATCGTCAAAAGTGTTTTTTCAACTCACTTTCGTAATCAATTTCATAAGATGTGATAATACAGAGTGTACACTTCATCTTCGGAATATGGTTTGAACTAGCTTTCGTTTCAACCGTAACATTATGTTTTGCAAACCTTTTCCGTCTATTTCCTTCACGTTCATTATCTAATTTAAAATAACACAACTATCAGTTACATTTGCTTCGTATGTAATATTTGGGAAAAATTAGTCTTATTTTCTCCTTTCAAATGACACACAATATTATTATTGTTATTTCATTGGTCATCTATTATATATTTCACATGAATAAGCACACCTCATATTACCATTTTAGGAACAACAGCTCCTGTGAGGGAGATCCAATCCAATCAATGCTAAAAACTATCCCATTCCTTTTAGGCATTTTGTAAAGAGAAATTAAATATGTTGACAGAAAATAATGTCAACATACTTCAATTAAAGCATACCCGTTTAGCTTTACAAAAGTACCCATAATCAACCAAAAGCAGTTTCCCATAATTTTCACTCGCTCTTTCTTCACGTCTTACAGCTTGGATACATACAAGATACCATCTGAAGTGTCCAAACCAAAATGGTTACACCTTGAGGAGCGCACACAAACTTGGAACAAAAGCAGTCAAAATGAACGTTTACGCATTTTTTCCAAACAAACTTACTGAAAATAACGAAAATGAACGTTGTCCAGCGACGGTTTACTCCATGGCGTCTTCGGTCCCAGGTGTAGCTTGGGACAACACATTTTGCATACTCTCGGAACAGGTAAAATCCTTTACGTGCTTCTGCTTCCCTCATCTGCACTGCCTCATTCGACCCCCAGAACCTTCGACAACCTTTGCCTTTCGCAAGTCTAACCCTCAGTTTCATTAGTTTGACTGATCGAAGGTGTAATTTCGCTTGACTTTTACCCTTCCCTAATGTTTCTTCATACCATCTTAGACGTCTCTTCTGACGTTTTATTTCAGTCTTCAACGCATCGTACGGCATCTGGCCGATACGACCTGCATCATCGTGGTCCCGAGATGAAAAATTGATGGATTTCGCAGGTCCTACAGGAACATCTTCTGCGTTCTTATTCTTGTGTGGCACCATTTACGGTTTATGGGTTTAGGGTTCAGGGTTTATGCTGAATGATTAATTCATAATAGTAGATTTGCAAACACTTCTTCATATTTCATAGCTGTCCGGATTAGAAAATTAGAAAATATATACTTGAAAAGCCAAAACAGAACACAATTTATAAATATATACTTGAAATTGCTTGAAGATTTCCAGACGCAAAAAGTTTCTTACTTCTTCATCACTTGAACTGCCAAATTCAGAAATGATAGAACTAACAACAGTATGAGGATGTTTTTAATGCCCTTCACCATACGGATGACTTCAGCATATGCATTAAGTTCCTTCACATCCAGCTGGTGTTCAATTTGAGATTCAGTTGGCATGTTGCCTCTAGTCACCCATTCATAGCCACTACACCTTGTAGCTCCCTAAAAAAACATAAGAAAGTTACATTTTTCATTTTCGGATTACAATGTCAGACCCAATTCTTCTACTCTGTAGCAGTTTTCGTTGCCTTAGGCAATGGCCGATCTGAGTTAGTGTTATTGGCTTAGGGAAGATAATACTTACATACGTTGTGAAGCACTTCCAATACGGTCTGCCCATATTCCTTTCAGATTTGGAAATTAGCATAACCATCTCAGCATTGCAGTGCCGACACCTCTTTCCTTGAGTGTTTGTTGAAGAATTCGACATGGCTCTGCCCAGAAGGGAAAATGAAGATAACAGAAGATGACAACCCTTCCAAAAATTTGCTCAAAACCCCCAATTAATTTTCCTTAAAATCTGAAAAGGAATGGTATTTTCTTTTTTGGGGAGAACTAATATGGAGTTTCAAGTTTCAATTGTCCTGTTTTGGTCGTAACAATCCGTGACTATGAGCGGCAAATTCAAAATTTGCAGGAAAGTTTTTTTTTTTTTTGTTAACCCTAACCCATGAGCGGGAAAGAAAAGCATTGGTTTAATATTTTTGAACCCTAAGCATTCGACAGTAAACCCTAAACCGTAGGCGAAAAGCCCCTACACCCTTGAAGTCGTTTAAAAATTGAATATTTAAGTGGAAAAGATTAGAAAATAGAAAAACTGGCGAGTGGCGGCATGGGATTGCGCCGCGTGGCGGTCAGGCTTGCAGCTCCCCACTCCAGCGCCTCCACTTGGCATTTCTTGTATATTTTATTCTGTTTTTTTCCAAAAATCGTTAAAAATACAGGAAAATTAAGGAAAAAATTGGGAAATTTCCTAACTCTGTGTGGGGATGAATACTTCATACGGAAAGTACAAACCCTGGTTTAGGAGGGAGTGAAAAATAAAATTTGGGAACCAACCCTACATTCGGATGATGCAAATGAAAACCCTAATACACTTTGTAAACCCCACACTCTCATATGTTCGATCACATTAATCCCGTATCCAAATTTGTTTGTCCTGCCCTTTTTCCGGATATGTCATCGAAGGAAATCCCGTCCCGATCCCTGAGGAATTTTTCGGGATTTTTTCACCTTCAATTTCGATTTTTTATTGAATATTTAAGTGGAAAAGATTAGAAAATAGAAAAACTGGCGAGTGGCGGCATGGGATTGCGCCGCGTGGCGCTCAGGCTTGCAGCTCCCCACTCCAGCGCCTCCACTTGGCATTTCTTGTATATTTTATTCTGTTTTTTTTTTCCAAAAATCGTTAAAAATACAGGAAAATTAAGGAAAAAATTGGGAAATTTCCTAACTCTGTGTGGGGATGAATACTTCATACGGAAAGTACAAACCCTGGTTTAGGAGGGAGTGAAAAATAAAATTTGGGAACCAACCCTACATTCGGATGATGCAAATGAAAACCCTAATACACTTTGTAAACCCCACACTCTCATATGTTCGATCACATTAATCCCGTATCCAAATTTGTTTGTCCTGCCCTTTTTCCGGATATGTCATCGAAGGAAATCCCGTCCCGATCCCTGAGGAATTTTTCGGGATTTTTTCACCTTCAATTTCGATTTTTAATTGAATATTTAAGTGGAAAAGATTAGAAAATAGAAAAACTGGCGAGTGGCGGCATGGGATTGCGCCGCGTGGCGCTCAGGCTTGCAGCTCCCCACTCCAGCGCCTCCACTTGGCATTTCTTGTATATTTTATTCTGTTTTTTTTCCCAAAAATCGTTAAAAATACAGGAAAATTAAGGAAAAAATTGGGAAATTTCCTAACTCTGTGTGGGGATGAATACTTCGTCAGGAGTTTTGGGTTAATATTTGGCAAAATGTTTTTTGTGAAAATTGATATGTAATTCTTGATGTTAGTGAGGAGGGATTTCCGTACAATGGGATTCAATATTTTTTTTTTTGGGTAAAAAATCCTAAAAATTGCTGGACAAATCCGAAAAGAATGGGGAAATGTCGTAGATGGTTATAATCAAATTTTGGAAAAACCTTCCACTTAAGTCATAGATCCACATTGCGATATTTAAATAATTATGTTAGTGAAAAGGGATTACCGGATGACTTAATTACACTTCTGTTTTGTTGCAAATATAGTTTCAAATGCAGGACAAATCAGGAAATTAGGGGGATTTTTTTGGGGTATTTATGGGATCATCAGAGTATCTTAGAAGATCAAGGATGTGTCAGACATCCACTTGTCAACGAAGTCAGTGAAAGGATAATCCCTTTCCGGGTTGACAACACGCAACCTCCCTGCCATATGCCTGTCCGTCATCTTTAACGATTGACTCTTTGGGGGATATGAACCAGAAATTCCACATTTGAGACCACTTACTGAAACGATATAGGACCCAAAACCATAAACATACTTCAAATAAAAACAATACAAAGTTCACACAGTTTCACCTTTACATAAAAACACAAAAAACCAAAACAACAATTTATTAATAAATCCCCTATCATACCATGTATATACACCTTATATATCAAACGCAGTCATGAAGTGGAGTTCGCGCTGGATGCAGTGCAGCTCCCTCTTCCATTTGCAGGGTTCACAGCAGTTCCAAGCATCTACGTTGTCCCAGTCGTCGGCACTGCGGTCCCCGAACTCATACCACTTCCGATTACCCTCACAGTCAATGCAGTCTTGTAAAAATCATTTGTCTGTAGTAAACTTTTCAAGCAGAGGAGGAGTTTTGGTGCCAGACATTGTATACCGACCCAGTCGCAAGCTTATTGAATCCCTGCAAGCTTTTATGTTCAGTTTCTTCGTTTTGCTGAGATGGCACAAAAACTCCAGCGCATTCTCCTTGCCCTCTCTAGGGTTCAACAACCCTAGCAAGCCAACAAGGTAGGAGGCTTCCTCATGCCCTGCCGTAGCCGCCACCCGCAGGTTCTTCATGCCCTCATCATCTTTCAATAGGAAGAAGTCATGAATAGCTTCTCTGTAAATCATTTCTGGATTGTTATGTTCTTTGCACTTTTGCAAGAACTCAACAATTTTGCCTTCCTCACTTGGGTACCAGTCCTGATGCCACTGGTACTTATCCACTGACACCGTTGTCCAAACCTCAGGATCGTTGAGCATTTCTTTAAATAACTTGCAGGTTGCGGCCATGTTGTATAGATCTTTATGGGACTGCTTTGCAACCACGAGCAGCACCTTAAACCATGCCAAATGTGGAATATCCATCTTGGTTTAGGGTTTAGGGACTGAAAAGGGTCTGTGGAGAAGAGGATTGAAAAGGGTGTGTGGAGTAGAGGATTGAAAAGGGTGTGTGGAGAAGAGGACTGAAAAGGGTGTGTGGAGAAGAGGGACTGAAAAGGGTGTGTGGAGGTTTTAAAAATCAAGGTGTCGTTTGGGGACGAAGAAGGAAGTGCCGCATATAAACCCAACCGGCGTGACCCACTTGACAATTGACGAAGACAAGGGTTTAGATCAGTTTCAATTATATTATTCGTTTCCCAAGCGCTGTGACTGAAACGACAATTGACACTTATCGCTGAAGCTGGAGGGACTCAATTGGTTTCGCGCGCTCCCATATTGAGAGCATTTATGATACCAGTTGTCACCGGCAGCAGTCACAAAATTATAAATGCTTTTCGTCATAATTATTTTGCTAAAATCACATCACCACTTTTGAAGCAAATGACTTAGTTACATTTGAACATGACCAAGTAATCAGTTTCATTTTGCCAACCTTGAAACTAAATATCAACGCACCATTAACAGTAAAGTAAATGATCACATTGTATATGGTTCTAATAATGCAAAAATGACATTAGAACGAGTGAAGGTAACTTGCATTTTAACATTAACAACGAAGCAGTTGCTTCTTGCCAAATATATAAGGTGTATATGGAAGAGGGAGCTGCACTGCATCCAGCGCGAACTCCACTTCATGACTGCGTTTGATATATAAGGTGTATATACATGGTATGATAGGGGATTTATTAATAAATTGTTGTTTTGGTTTTTTGTGTTTTTATGTAAAGGTGAAACTGTGTGAACTTTGTATTGTTTTTATTTGAAGTATGTTTATGGTTTTGGGTCCTATATCGTTTCAGTAAGTGGTCTCAAATGTGGAATTTCTGGTTCATATCCCCCAAAGAGTCAATCGTTAAAGATGACGGACAGGCATATGGCAGGGAGGTTGCGTGTTGTCAACCCGGAAAGGGATTATCCTTTCACTGACTTCGTTGACAAGTGGATGTCTGACACATCCTTGATCTTCTAAGATACTCTGATGATCCCATAAATACCCCAAAAAAATCCCCCTAATTTCCTGATTTGTCCTGCATTTGAAACTATATTTGCAACAAAACAGAAGTGTAATTAAGTCATCCGGTAATCCCTTTTCACTAACATAATTATTTAAATATCGCAATGTGGATCTACGACTTAAGTGGAAGGTTTTTCCAAAATTTGATTATAACCATCTACGACATTTCCCCATTCTTTTCGGATTTGTCCAGCAATTTTTAGGATTTTTTACCCAAAAAAAAAATATTGAATCCCATTGTACGGAAATCCCTCCTCACTAACATCAAGAATTACATATCAATTTTCACAAAAAACATTTTGCCAAATATTAACCCAAAACTCCTGACGAAGTATTCATCCCCACACAGAGTTAGGAAATTTCCCAATTTTTTCCTTAATTTTCCTGTATTTTTAACGATTTTTGGGAAAAAAAACAGAATAAAATATACAAGAAATGCCAAGTGGAGGCGCTGGAGTGGGGAGCTGCAAGCCTGAGCGCCACGCGGCGCAATCCCATGCCGCCACTCGCCAGTTTTTCTATTTTCTAATCTTTTCCACTTAAATATTCAATTAAAAATCGAAATTGAAGGTGAAAAAATCCCGAAAAATTCCTCAGGGATCGGGACGGGATTTCCTTCGATGACATATCCGGAAAAAGGGCAGGACAAACAAATTTGGATACGGGATTAATGTGATCGAACATATGAGAGTGTGGGGTTTACAAAGTGTATTAGGGTTTTCATTTGCATCATCCGAATGTAGGGTTGGTTCCCAAATTTTATTTTTCACTCCCTCCTAAACCAGGGTTTGTACTTTCCGTATGAAGTATTCATCCCCACACAGAGTTAGGAAATTTCCCAATTTTTTCCTTAATTTTCCTGTATTTTTAACGATTTTTGGAAAAAAAAAACAGAATAAAATATACAAGAAATGCCAAGTGGAGGCGCTGGAGTGGGGAGCTGCAAGCCTGAGCGCCACGCGGCGCAATCCCATGCCGCCACTCGCTAGTTTTTCTATTTTCTAATCTTTTCCACTTAAATATTCAATTAAAAATCGAAATTGAAGGTGAAAAAATCCCGAAAAATTCCTCAGGGATCGGGACGGGATTTCCTTCGATGACATATCCGGAAAAAGGGCAGGACAAACAAATTTGGATACGGGATTAATGTGATCGAACATATGAGAGTGTGGGGTTTACAAAGTGTATTAGGGTTTTCATTTGCATCATCCGAATGTAGGGTTGGTTCCCAAATTTTATTTTTCACTCCCTCCTAAACCAGGGTTTGTACTTTCCGTATGAAGTATTCATCCCCACACAGAGTTAGGAAATTTCCCAATTTTTTCCTTAATTTTCCTGTATTTTTAACGATTTTTGGAAAAAAAACAGAATAAAATATACAAGAAATGCCAAGTGGAGGCGCTGGAGTGGGGAGCTGCAAGCCTGACCGCCACGCGGCGCAATCCCATGCCGCCACTCGCCAGTTTTTCTATTTTCTAATCTTTTCCACTTAAATATTCAATTTTTAAACGACTTCAAGGGTGTAGGGGCTTTTCGCTTACGGTTTAGGGTTTACTGTCGAATGCTTAGGGTTCAAAAATATTAAACCAATGCTTTTCTTTCCCGCTCATGGGTTAGGGTTAACAAAAAAAAAAAAACTTTCCTGCAAATTTTGAATTTGCCGCTCATAGTCACGGATTGTTACGACCAAAACAGGACAATTGAAACTTGAAACTCCATATTAGTTCTCCCCAAAAAAGAAAATACCATTCCTTTTCAGATTTTAAGGAAAATTAATTGGGGGTTTTGAGCAAATTTTTGGAAGGGTTGTCATCTTCTGTTATCTTCACAACGTATGTAAGTATTATCTTCCCTAAGCCAATAACACTAACTCAGATCGGCCATTGCCTAAGGCAACGAAAACTGCTACAGAGTAGAAGAATTGGGTCTGACATTGTAATCCGAAAATGAAAAATGTAACTTTCTTATGTTTTTTTAGGGAGCTACAAGGTGTAGTGGCTATGAATGGGTGACTGAAGGCAACATGCCAACTGAATCTCAAATTGAACACCAGCTGGATGTGAAGGAACTTAATGCATATGCTGAAGTCATCCGTATGGTGAAGGGCATTAAAAACATCCTCATACTGTTGTTAGTTCTATCATTTCTGAATTTGGCAGTTCAAGTGATGAAGAAGTAAGAAACTTTTTGCGTCTGGAAATCTTCAAGCAATTTCAAGTATATATTTATAAATTGTGTTCTGTTTTGGCTTTTCAAGTATATATTTTCTAATTTTCTAATCCGGACAGCTATGAAATATGAAGAAGTGTTTGCAAATCTACTATTATGAATTAATCATTCAGCATAATTAGGAAATGAATTTTTGAACGTTTGATATGCCTGCATCTTGACCTTCACAATCTTGTTTGCCGTAAACAAGAAACATTCCTATTTATTCCATATTTGAAAACACAGTGTCGCAGGTCCTACGGTTTATGGTTCAGCATAGTATCAACAACATGTGTTGACGGTTTCGTACACGTTGTATTTGAACCCAATGAAAATAACTTATTCTTTAATTTTAAGTCAAAAGGGGTACTTGGATCATAAAGAAGAGTTTGTTCATTAACAAGTAAGACTCAAAACTACCTTTTCAAAACCTTCGTACAAACGGGAACGATGCCCTCAAGCATTCGAAGAAAGCTCTTCGAGCTTTCCTTATATGATAGAAAGGTTAGTTCTCTATCTCGCGAATTGAGCCAATACCAAGCTATATGAATTTCTTCAGTTCAACTACTGTTACCTACATAATTACAAACCGCCCACCCAGTGAAATGAAGTTTGCAAGTTTTTTATCCTACACCCACCCAGTTATGTCATATTGCCTCTCCTAATTAAGCACACGCGTTAATATCCCTGCAACAACTGCACAGCGAGCTTCAACCGATACAAGGGCATGGCATGATGGGAAATATTGGCTAGTTCTACATTGGAGGTCAGAAACTCGCAGTATTTTAAAATGTACATCCCACAGTCGCCCCTGAAACATAGCGAAGCAGCTGTCATTCATTGTACAACAAAAGCGCACTTTCATAACACAATGTGTTTAGGTCGAATATGACTCACCCGCCTACTTGTTGGGGGGGTGCATCCAAAACGCGACTAACTGACCACTCAGTTTTAAGTAGACCGTCGCCAGTATATCCAGCTTCGAGTAATAACCGGGGCAGTATTTTGGACACCGGCTGCACAGCCCGTTGGATGGCTTGAATTCTGCACAGATCTTCTTTTGAATCATATACCCTTATCTCACACTCTTTTAAATCCAGAACAAGTAAGATCCAGTGCTTCTGCCTTTCTAGGTTGAAGGGCAAAAAAACTTGATTCACAGACTCCCATGATTTAGCCAACTTATGCCCTTCGCCCTTCACCATTCCCACTAGACCCTTGCTGTGCTTCCTCTCCTCCTTTCCAATATACGACTTCATTTGCGTGTAATCTAAGGCAGCACATTTCTGCATAGTGGCACACCAGTTATGCATCATAACGGATACGGAATTTCAAAACAAACAATGCTTATGAAATAATACAGACCTGAAAAGTGGTGTCCAGTATCGTCCAGTCAGAACCCGCCCACTTGCCAGACCTGTTGTGCCGCTCCCGTAGCAAATGCAAGGCCATGTCAATGTTCTACATAAAAGGGTTGTTTCCATTATTAAATCAATCAATTACTACATAGCAAGGGCTTATCGACAAAATCCCAAATCAATCAATGCTTACCGAGTCATCCAACCAACCGTCCTTGGTCAGCAGCCGAACAAAGAAGTTATGCGAACCTTCCATAGCTTCGTCTCCACATAACCGCACAAGTGAACTATATTTGTCAATCATTGTTATTAGCAATTCCGTTTCACCAGTGACTCAATAGGTAATCATAATGAACCATTTACATTTCACTAAGGACGGGCAAAGGGAACTTACTTTACTTCTTGTCCCCATTCCCAGCAGAATTTTGCCACCTCCAGAAGGGAATCACGAGGAACAGGACTTAGGGGGTCAGCAATTGGGTCCTTCGAAATATTGGGAATCTCCCGACCTTGCCATGGAGTTTCCCTTACCACTGCCCTTGGCCTCTTCGTCACAGGACCAACCGTCCGACTCCTTCCCCGACCCCTCTTTCGCCCCACCCCAACTATAACATCTTCGCCACATTCACCCTCCGCAGTGGACATGTCAATCTTTCGAGGAGTATTCGTAAGGAATTTAACAAGGGTGACACACACCACATCTGGATCATCCCAATTTATATCCAGGGTTGTATATTGCACCTCTTCTTTCGCATTTTGTACACACTCCTCTCTCGATTCGGGTACTCCACCTTCCTCGGTTTTATCACTCTCCTCTCCAGCATCCTCAGTCTCATGTCTCTCCTCTCCAGCATCCTCAGTCTTATGTCTCTCCTCTCCAGCATCCTCAGTCTTAAGTCTCTCCTCTCCATCATCCTCACTCTTCCTGGCGTCTGCATGACTGGTACACTTTTCCAAGCGTAAAACTCTCTCCTCCAGCTCACCCTTCTCACGGTGCAATAGTGCAACCTCATTCCTCAACTGCTGCACAACAGAGTTTAATTCATCAAGGTCCTTACATACCCGCGGGCCTGCACTAGGTGCATCACATTCAGGAACAACTGATCCCCAACTCCAATATGGTTGCCTCATCTCCAATTCACTTGGTCGTAAGAGCCGTAGTATAACAGGCTGTCAAACATATACAGTTAACAGGTCATATACAATAGTAAACAGCTTTCCTCATGAAACCAACATACTATTGAAATCAATTATTAACTACACACCTGTTTGCTTTGAAATATATAAGCGTTCAGCTTTCTAAACTCAGGCACTTTATCTGTGGATTCCCACCGGCAAATTCGAGGGACTAATGCAGTTTCCTCGATCCGCCTACAATATCTAAGGGGGGGGAATTCCCAATTCAGCAATTAATTCATACGCCCAAATCTACAACAAATAGATTATCAAAGTCAGTACTTAGTTACGAACTTAAATTTTACAAACACTAATTTTGAACTAAATCATACCTGGAAAGCATAGCTCAATCCCTTTATATTCCATGCAGGTCTGTTAATTCTTTTAGGCTTCTCATCCTCCACGTTTTTCTTCCCTTTTCTCACTGAACTCCGCACCGCCTTTTTTCGCTTTTTCTCCCCTTTCCCCTGCCCATCCTTGTCTTCATCTCTCTCTTTCTTCCCGGGAACAAACAACAGAGAATCTTGCAGACACTCAAACGATATAGATCCCCACGGATATTTGTTGAATTCATCCATTTTATGAACCAAATGTAAGTAGTCCTCATTTATCTTTACATTTTGGGGTCTGCCCATTATCACAGACTCCACAAAATACAGCAGTCCCAATTTGAACGAGTCCTCGCTTCCTCTTTCGGACTTTCGGAATGCATTTTCTAATTCCTGGCCAGTAATGTGATTCCTGTCGGTAAAATGCGCTTTCATAAATCGCTCATGATCTTCCCCGGCAGACGTTATGTCAGGCTCGCTTCCACATTTTAGACCACTTATCAAACAAAAATCCTTTACACTGAATTGAGCAACATTGGACCCTATTGCATAACTAAGGCCCATCATGTCCTTCACACCAAGTCCTCCGACTCGCCGGAGTGCCAGACCATGCACAATTTGACCACTAAATGCAATTTTATGGAGTCCCAACAGGTGGCCAAAACAGCTCTCTCTAAATCTTCCCATAAGTGACTCACTGAAATGCGCCCCAAAATTACACAGGACTGTTTGCGCCACACACAGATTATTCACCCGCGCAGAATAGACCTCTGACTCCGGGAAACAAAGCTCAAACCCACAATCCATTTTATACCTCCAAAAGACACCTTTTGCTTAAGAAACAGAACTGATACGTGCTGAGAATATTATGACCACATTAACATACAGAAGTGATACCTACTCACAATATTATCTACACATTTTTAAACCTACAAACACTATTTTCAACACATTACATAATTGATACCTACTAACAGAATCTTCAACATATCAAGTTACAAAACTTATACACTATTTTCAACACATTAAGATACATAATTTCACCTACAAACACTAATTTCAACAAATTCAGATACAAAATTGATACCTACTACAACATGCATTGCTCCTTATGCATCCTAAATCATCTCATATTCAGAGTTAAGATTCAATTTTCTCTTATGCGTTCTACTTCAACTGGTACTTATTATTATTTGTTTGCCAAGCCCCATTAAATCCCTAAAATTATGCCCAACACTCACACCACTACATGCCCGAAGCAGGATTACAATGAGGAACAGATGAAGATTCCTCGAATTTTACGAAAACACAACAAACAACCAGAATGCAAACAAAAATACGAACTACAACACACAACACAAATTACTCAGGCCAATTTATATTTTTGCAAACACTCCGTACAGAGACAGACTACTCTTACCCAGAAAATCAAAGCCCTCAAATCCTCCCTAAAGTCCTAATGCAATTTCAACTAAGTGAATGCAGTATAACATGCAAACTTTAAAATCAAAGAGAGGGAGGAAATTCGACAGAAACGTACCGATTCAGACGTTCAGATGACAATTACTCGATCACGGAGGTTCTGCCACGACACAAGAGCAAGTAAAAAAGAAACAGTACACGAAGAAGTTTCTGTGAGAAGAGATTAGGAATAGAGAACTTGATGTCTGGTAGGTATTTGGGTGTTATGACTAGGGTTCATTCATAACTCCATTGACAAGAAAGGCGCCACTGTCAGGATTAAGAAAGGCGCGATTTTTTCGAACCAGGCGCGACCTGACACCTCTGCTAAGGGGAAACTGTAGCCTACGCTCACCGTAAGCTCGCTTTTTCTCTTCAACCGTTCAGATGTATTTCAATGGCTGCGATTTATTCTTATATAATGTTCTCACATAAGCGTTCTCACCTGATCCCACTCTCTAAGGGAAATGGGATTGTGGAGTCCAACAGTAAGAAAAGCTCCTCACTCGCTCTCCTTGTACAGAGAGCTTAAAATTCGGTTCGCAAAATAAGCCCTTCGCTGAATTGAGAACACGCGACTCGGCCTCTCCCTCTCTCGTTCGCGACTCCGCCTCTCTCTCTCTCTCTCTCGCGTTCGCGTTCACGACTTCGCCTCTCCTTGTTCAATATCGACTGCTCCTGGGCAAGTTTCTCTGATCTCTGGCTTTTGATACCTCTCTTATTCCTTCTTCCACTTTTCTCCTATGCTCTCTCTCTGCAACATTTTTCAAAGGTATTTTTCATGGGTATTGCTTTTTCTTTGGGTTGTTATTTTCTATCTATCCTCTGTTTGGTTGCTGGGAATTTTAGGCAAGAAAAAGGAAAACTGTGGCCCAACTATTTCTTTTTCTCTTCAAAATTTCCCAAGAATCTTTGAATTTAATTGCATTTATAATTGGGGGAAAAATTTTCTTGCTTAGTTACGGTGGATGATGATTCGAAGAGCCCTTCCATCTCTTCTCTTATTTTGCTTCACTTTTGCTGTAGTATTTATGTGAGAAGTTTCCTTGTTTTGGATGCAATTCAAAAACTATTTCTAAAAATGGACATCCATTTCAAAAATTAGAGTTGTATCCTGATTTTTTGGTGTTAAACTTTTGTTTAGCCGGGCATATTGGCTTGTTTGGATCTGTGTGGGTTTAAATGTTTCATTTGTTTCCATTGTTTGGATCAGTCAGCCAAGTACTTGTTTCCTCTGTTATATTGCAGTTTTTGGATCATATTGGATTATTACAGTGAAGCTATTTATGCTTGGTTGTAGAGGTGTTTTGTTGAATCATTGAATGGGCTAGAAGGCCAAGTTGGTTAGTGAAATTTTAGTTTCTCCATTGCTCCATTTGGCATAGTAAAATCACTTACTCAAAAAACCTACCTAGCTCTATATTTGGCTCACTAATTACTAGTCATGCCTAACACTAGTCTGCAGATCATGGTGTTTTGTTTTTCTGGTGTTCCTGTGAACTTCTTGGCCACTCTTGTTTTTGTTCTTCTGTATTTTTTGCTTTTGTTGGTATAAAAGTTATTTTTTATTTTTTATAAAATGAAGTTGGATCATGGTATTGAAACAGGACTTGTTGGAGGCACACCTACTGTAAGGATATCATCAGAGGCATATTGTGGATGGTGAGTGGTCTCTGTCACTGTTGTTTGATTACACATGAGCTAAGAATCTTGTTCTGTCAATAACATTGTTCTGTTTAGATTCAAAGATTTTGTTTTGTTATTGTTGGGGTTGAAAATTTACCTCGTTGACCCTATAATAATTTTGTTTTTGGAGTTGTATTCCTTTTTTTTTTTGTAATCCGATTATGGAATGCGGATATTATTGCAATGCCTTGTTGAGAACTTGCTTGTCAGCTGAGAGATTGCAGGTACGGTTATGCAAATTGTGTTATAATATTAAACTGAATGATTGGTCTCTAATCTACAATTGATTTTGTGTATGACTGAAAAGATTATTGGGCAATTAGTATCTGGATGGTTGTGTTATGATATGAAATCTGATTTTTGTTAATGAACTGCTCAAGAATATGATTTTTCATATATGGATTTTGGAAAATTCTTGTGTTGGTTGAGTAATACAATGAAATCTCAATTTTATCTTGAGTATAAACTGCTCACCAATATGATTTTGCAACTATGTATATTGGGCAATTTGAAGTGATATCTTATGCAAATTTAGTACCTTACACTTTTTAATCTTATGTTCATATTCCTGTTATTTATGCTTCCATTTTATATGCTCTTTTCATGTTTATTTCAGTATGTGAGACTTATGAAACAGAAGGACACCTACACCAAAACGCAATTGGACAAAGTTCGAGATGAATGAGAAAGTCATATATGTTAAGAGTGGTTTTTTTGTTTGAAATAAGCATTCTCCCTTCATTTAAATGTATTTATGTTGCTTAAAGACAAGTATGGATCATATGTGGGGTTGAAAAATTTGTGATTTATGGAAGTGTTGGATATATCTTTGATGTATGGATATATTTAAATTTATATATGATTTTTAATGTGCAATGGGCAACACTACATGATATTGTTCATAACAACCTCAATTTTGCACAAACAAATAAAGTTAAAAATTTAAAATCAAATTCTTTGTGTTTGCATAGAAATAAAGACTTAATTATAAATAAACTCAACGGAATTTATAACCTTAATAACAAACAAAAAGCCTTTGGTTTGGAGGAAAAGAAATGTACATGTGAATTTGGTAATTATAATAACAAAAAAAAAAACTTATATTTAATTATTTAAAAATTATTTTTAATATAAAAATAATTATTTTTTAGTCCGACACAGCACCAAACATAGATCTTCACTATTTTTACAATCCAGCTTCGTAGTCCGACGCAGCACCAAACATAGGTCAGTACTTAATCCAGCTTAGACCAATCCGAGCTAATCCGAGACAGTCCCAGGATTTAGTCCAGTCCATGACAATCCGCCGTACCAAACGACCCCCCATAGTGTAATAAAGTAAATATTCACCGCTCAACAGTAACACCTGCCTGCTACCATAAGTATTAAGTAGGATCTCCTGCTAGCATAAGTAACACCTGCCTACTTCTAAACAGCAATTGTTGGTACTCAAGAGCAAGTTAATAATACAAAGAAACAAATTTTTCCTGCCACTTCTTCCTTTCTAAGTGTTTCTCAAACCCTTTGGTTTCAACTAAATGAACAGAAATGATGAAGAGATAAAAGAGTTTAAATAGGCGTTGAGGAAAGGGGAGGTTATAACATTACTTCACCATCATTATATTGATACTGCAATGAGCATTCTGATGCACAATGTCATGAGATAATAAAAGTCTTAATGAATCAGTTCCACACTCTCCTTTTTTTGTCTGGTTTATTTGGGTACCCCAACTTGAGGGAATCCCAACAAAAACTTACCCAAAAAAGGAAAATGTACATATCTTATGGATGCAGTGGCTGATGATGTACATGCATTTATAACCGAAAAACTGAGACATGTAAAGTAGATTCATGTTTTCCTCCAATGTTACTAATCTAGGAAAGATCACTCTCATACTTGAACCAAAAAGTCCTACCAAATTATGTTTATCACCTCACTCCATGAGTTAAAGCAGTTTTATCACCCAATCATCCACTATCCGAACATTAGGCTTGCGGATTGTTATCACAGTAGGGCCTCGCCTTGAATGAAGGAGAAGTGGACCCTTTTCAATTTCAGCCTTCTGATTTTCTGGTTCAATTAGAGCACTCTTCTGCCCAGTGGACAGTCCTTGCAAAATAATCCTCTCAATGACACATTCTGAAGAAAATTGGGCTCTGGCAGGGGGAATGGGTGCCAGATTAAGAGATGTTAGCTTCCCATCTGAAAATACAAATTGGCGATGGATATAGGCTCCTTGCTGAAATTCAAAGCTTCTACCATCATCGACATAGAGTTCACCTTCAGCTGCTTGTGAACTATTAAGTGCTATAACCTACAGCAGGTAGAAAGAAAATTAAAACCATCCAACCTGACATATGCTTTTCATACTTCTAAAAAAAAAGGATTTTGCCATAAAAACAAGTGCTACAAAGAGAAACTACAACAAAGTTCGACTTCACAGTCAAATGGTTATGGAGGTGTATACAATTTGGCATAGGAAGTAAATTCCACGAGACAACTGTTCACCCTATCATCAAAATTCTTAGGCGATACATAGATGTTGAAAACTAATAACACCATGAAGAAGCTGTCACCGTATACTGCAAAACATTGTCTCCAGGTCCTGATTGAAATGGAAATAGGGTCGAAATACAATCTTCAAGGCTCTTTAATTATGCTGCTAACCTACCCGATGTATCAGTATTTCCTATTACACCCAAAATCTTAAGATAAAGAGAAAGTATAGAAAGAGAACCAGCATATATTTACATAATTTTCAACAAAATCAAATTATTTTCAATGCTTTCTTGGGAGAATAGGTGAATACTCTCTCTCTCTCTCTCTCTCTCTCTCTCTCTCTCTCTCTCTCTCTCTCAGATTAAAACATAGCCATTATTGTGATTTTCTTATCTCCTAACGTTGCAAAACCTTGATAATATTCAGTGGAAGATCATAGAAGTTTTCTGGTTTTCTTGAAGTTAAACCACAAAATCAGGATTTAAAGTTTAGATGAGCTAAAATCAACCTTCTGTTCATGACATTCAAGGAAACTTTTGACCAGGGATGTAAATGTGAGAGCAGAATGGATAATCACGTACTTCTGCTTAGCCAAGGTCCAATTCATCTACCCTCACCTGAATGTGTCCGTTGACTAAGAAAATATATTTTAAAGTTTTGTTGCTTTCTCGATTTAATTGTATTTAATAAAATCCTTAAAGCAGGATGACAGTTTAAATTTCACTTTCACAAATGTTGTAGTACTAAATGTTGTGATTGATTAAAACATGTTTTCCCACTTGGTCATATCCTGTTTAAAATAACAATTAAAAGAATCTGAAGTATCCAGACGACCACATGATTTAGGAATATAGTTCAGAATCCATTTTTTTAAAGCTTGGTTCTTAACTTCTTACGATATCATACATCAATTTTCGCTTGGTTCTTAGTTCTTCCTATCATCCAATTAACATATTTCTATGGGTCTGCTTATTAATATGAGAAGAGTGGACGTCGGAAGGGTGTTGGTGAGAGAGACCAAAAAAGATAAAGAAAGAGAATAACCAGAAAGTTCAGGTTTTCATGAAAACCAATACAAAAGGGAAAGAGAATTTGACATGTATGTATAGAAGTTATAATATATGTCGATGCTCAAACTTCAATACATGTTCACAAGACTTATATATTATAATGGAACATTCCTAAACTTTAAAGTCAAAGGCATACCAGAGTGTATGGATCATTCACCATCTGTGTGGAACTTCGACGAAACCGGTCTTTCCTCGGTATGATGGTTCCAGCCCTTTGGAAGGCAGGAACACTCTCTTCATTAACGTCCAACTTATGGGTCCTACCTCCCTTGTATGCAACTCCAGTTTTCACTTCATACCAGGATTCTTTCCCAGGCAAATAAACTGAAGCATGTCTTGCATGCTTGTACAGTGGAAAAAAAAACAGTATGACACAATGGTATTAAAAAAAAAGGGATAACACAAAAACAGGGAGTTGAGAAGAAAGCCAAATAAATGATTAAGATATCAGGATGTTGTAATACCTCTGTATAAATTCCTTGCACCAGAAGACTACTTCCAATCATGAAAGCCTCATCATTGCTGAAAGTAGCTTCCTCAGAAGGAAACTCCATCCACAATGGACGAACAACTGGAACACCACTTGTGTTTGCCTCTCTGAATAATGTGTAGAAATATGGAAGCAACATGTAACGAATGTGTATGGCCTCTCTAATACGTTCAGTATTTCTATCCCTGTGATCAAGGTAAAGACCGATAATTAAAGTAATCATAAGAAGTCTATTCATGAAATACTCAAACCACTTATTCATTTTAATGATAAATATGGTAACAATGAGTACCATCAATATTTCACATTTTCTCAAATTTTATCATACAAAAACATGTTTTTTTTTTCTTCATTTTTTCACTGAACTGGAATAACAAGGTTGTGATTTCAAAAGGGGCACAACCAAGCAGTTAGATAATAGACCATGATGATAATCATCTCTACCCCAAAGTCCACAAAACTTAACCCATGTTGTTTAATACCCCTCTTGTAGCATCATCACATCATACTGCATCAGCATCACAGTACTACTCTTCATTTAAAGGTGCTTAACCATCTTAGAATACTAGCCTACCAAAAGTACTACAAATATTACATTTGATTTTTCTTTGAAAGAAACATCAAATCAGTATAAGTTGAAATCATAGTGGAAACTTCTTTATGTCATAATGAGAGACACTCACTTAAAGAAGTGGCAGGTTTTGAAAAGAAATCTTTGTAAATCTTGCGAGAAAGAAAAATGAAAATCACTCTAACAAAGCATGCGAACAGAAACCATTTCCAACATAACAGACAAAGAAGCAAATTTTTAAAGATGTAATATGCAAAGTAAACCTAACAATGAACATAAATAGTATATTCTTCCAATTATTGAGAATGTTCTAGTGAAAAAGAAAAAGAGAAGTTTGAAATCTGTAGTAAAGTAAATCCTACCCAAATAACCATGGTTCTCGCCTTTTGGTGTCATGATGGGCATGACCTCTAAAAAATGGATAGTAGGCACCTAACTGATACCAACGAACTAACAACTCAGGTTCTGGATTGCCAAAAAACCCACCAACATCAGCACCTGTAGAAACATTACGGCCATTAGTGCCAGTTGAAAAAGAAATTTTGTATCAACAAGAAAAATTGCTTTTTTGTACCTGAGAACGATATCCCAGTAAGACCAAGAGTCAAAATCATTGGGACTGAAACCCTCAGGTGATCCCACTCAGCTGTATTATCTCCGGTCCATACTGCTCCATACCTTTGACTTCCAGCAAATACTGCTCTCGATAACACAAAAGGTCTATCCCTTCCATCACCTCGCTTCACGAGCCCATCTGCTGTAGCCATGTGGAAGTAGTAGCCATAGGCATTATGTAACTCTCTATGTTCTACATCTTCTTGATGTAAAGCATCTCTAGGCATTGTAACCTGGTCATGGTCAATAATCATCAGATGCAAAGATGCTGAGAGGTATACATGAAATAAAAATTAAGAATTGATGAGAAAGCTTTTTCAGCACTTGTATTGAATTGAGACCATAACCAAAACAAAATCAAGAAAAATATAGATGCAAACTTCCAAGTAAAAAACCAAACAGAGCAAAAGAAAAGTTTAATTTATAATCTTGCTCTTTCAGTCACTAATATTTTCAAGAAAGGCACTACCTCTGATACATTTTTACTCCTAACTAAAGGTGGGTTCCATACTTTCAAACTCCCAAAATAAGAAACTTCTTAAATTTACTCATACATTTGGTTACAAGTATTCTTCTCTTTTTTTCATCTTCATGTTTGAAGCATTTTCACTTATGAAGTTTTGCACTCCTTACACTTGAACATGGTTTTCAATTTATCAACCATTACAGATCCTTTCAGTCCAACTCCAAGCTCATGATCATAGCTGCTTTTGATTTTTGTTTTATCTAACTAGCTCACCCCTTCACACCATTTGCTATTTTTATATTACATTGCAGATTTTCAGATAATGCTATGGCCAATTCTTACATTGCATCTATCCAAACCTCGCATAATTTCACCAACTCCCTACACTCAAATATTATTCTAATATGTAATGTCAGAAGCAGTAGTATTATTACATTATTTCCCCACTCAAATTATGTTATCACAGGGATTTGGTTGATCATAACTATAGCAGTAGAGGCCTGTAAGTCAAAAGACCCACTTTTACCTGCCAGAATAATATGAATATTAAAAGTTTGCTATTCTAATATATACCTTTAGACCAGTATGGTTGTGGAAAAAAAGCTTAAAACAAAAAGAACAATAATGTTAAAGAAATTCCATGAAAATTCCACAAGAGATATTAGTGGTGCAATGAATACATTATGTAAGAACTAGAGATTAAGAATGCAGAGAGTCCAAGAAAATACAATTTACACGAAATGTCTCTATGAAAACCAAAGCTAATCCCTTACACAATTATAAGGTAAGTCGCTTCTTAAACTAATCATATATATATATATATATATATATATATATATATATATATATATATTCATGATGATACTGCGACAAATTTTTTCATTGTTACTGAACTTAATATGTGTGGCCTTACATTCTGATCTCCCACATTTCTCTAGTCATAGGTAAGAGATGATACAAGTTCGTATAAACAAATGATAATTAGATGTATATTATAATCAACCTATTTAGAAGTGAATTGATTCAGTGTTTTCACTCATTCAAAAAATACTCGATAAGTAACTGAAAGTGTACTAAGTACCTTTCCTCATTAAAATTTTGATAAAATTTTGAAGACAAGAGATATTTTCTTGGCTCAAGTTTCTTCTTGAACAACATTAAAGAGCATTCTATTTAAATAATACTGCATAAATATATACCTGAAAAATCTAATCTCATCTAAAAGCATGGTACAGTGGCGATTAAGTAACTTACCTCGGGACCATTGAAGACAGAAGGTTCATTCATGTCATTCCAGATGTACAGAGAAGGAGTTGAACCAACATAATTCTCCAAAGAGAATTTTTCAGCCCACCAGGACCTAACTTCTGGCCTCAACACATCCAAATATGATGATGAACCAGACCAGCACCACCCGTCATAATCCTTTCCGGTGGCATCCCTAACATAATACCGCTTTTCTGTGGCCTCCTTGTGCAAAAAGTATGAGTCATCCCGCTTAATATGAGGATCTACAATCGTAACCATGTGCCTACCCTTAGCAGCTAACTTCCTCTGCATCTCCTCTGGGTGCGGGAAAAGCATCCTATCCCATGTAAGATATCTCTTCCCATCTGTGTGCTCAATATCAAGCCACAAAACATCATACGGAATGTCATGCTCATCAAACTTAGAATCAACTTGCTCAACATCCTCCTCATCCCTATAATTCCACCTGCATTGATGATAGGCCAAAGCAAACAACTGTGGCATTGCGGGTGTGCCAGTCACACTTGTATACTGGCGGACTACATCCTTAGGCCCTGGTCCAACAAAAAAGAACGCATCGACAATACCTGCCTCACTCATCCAAAGAGTATCAATCCTACTCTGCGATGAAGGGAGAGAAATGCCAGACTCTGCATCCCAGCCAGACCCGAGAACATCAATCTGCATTTCAGCAGCATTCAACCAAAAGAACCCGGAAGTCCCACGCGACTTCCCGTGGGAAATCATCAAGGGTATGGAACCATAAAGCCCAAATGGGGATTCATGAATATACTCAAATACATCCAAGTTAAACAATCTATAGGGTTCAGAATCCTCAATCCCAGGACCTCTAGTGGGCTTCAAAGCAAAGCTAGTAGCACGCTCAGGAATCCCATATACATGATCAGCCTCATAAAAGGACACATCAAAACTAATCGATTGCGGGCCGTGGGGCCTCCTATCCGTATGCCCTTTAAACCTCTCTTCCCACTCCTCACCATCTCTCTTCACTCTCAACTGTTCAAAGTCAAATAACCCATGAGAATTCAGAGAAATGACGCGATTACCTCCCTTTTCACGCACGTAAACCTCGAAGGGATCATGTCGAAGCACCGCCTCGTAGCCGTCCAATAAGTAGACGATGGACGAGGGACCAGCATCGCCGCCGATCGTCTCCGTCCAAAGCTTCTGCAACCACAGCTTCTTGTTCGAAAACTCGGGCAAAATCACATCGGGAACCTCGAAACGCTTCTTGGGTGGATCAAGTTTGGGGTCCTCGTCGATCTTTAGCCTTAAGATCCCATCTTGATAAACAGAAAGAGTGAGAACCAAGGGCTTGATTCGGTCTTGATCTTGCTCGTCTGGATTTTCTTGGGTTTTTTTGGGGAAGAGCTTGGCTGTGAGCTCACCGTCAAAGATGGCTACGTCTTGGGCTATGAGTGAGGATGAGCTGGGTTTGCGGGCTCGGGCTCGTCTGCAAAATGGGGTTTGGTTACAGTTTCTGAACTCATCTTTTTTCCAAGAGAGAACTGAGCAGAGCTGAGAACTAAGAAGGAGAAGAAGGAGAAGCGTGGGATTTCTCATTTGGGTCATCATGGATTGGTGGTCATACTCAGTCCTAGCAAGCAAATGGAGGAGGAAGACCTACAAATGGAGAGGAATGATTTCTCGTCAGTGTCACTATTGCAGCGGTTGAACAAGTAACTGAGATGGTGGTTCGGATCTAATGTAAGGATGGGTTGGTTTTATTGACCCGAGTGAACCTCTCTGTTTTTTTTTAAAAAAAAATTTATAAAGATAAGTCTTTTTTTAGAGGTTTTTTGAGAAAGTCTTTCTTCTTTTTTTGTTCAAAATTTTTTAAGATAGTCTAAACTAATATAAATTAATCTAATTTACATAGAGGGGGACTCGAACTTGGGTGCAAAGTGGTAGGCTCACTATAGGGCAACTAGTCTCTCTTGGACCTAACAATTTTTAGGTGAGTTGTTCTCTCTTGGACCATTAAAACGCGTCCCAGTAATTGGACAAATGATCAATGATTGAGATTAGAAAGGCAATTAAGTCTCGGAATGAAATGAGATTTGTTACTTTTTGGCACATAATGAACCTATTTGACGCTTGATGACCTCTAACATCACGAAATCCTCTATTGCGGACGAATCATGCGGACAACGTTTTGAACTGTTGAATCGACTATCAAGTTTGCTTACTAAATTTCAATAAGGCAAATGAAACCCGAACTGGAAATAAAGAATCCAAGGCCAAAAGAAGCAGAGAAGTCACATTTGAAAATAGTAACCTTTTGAAACTAATGAAAACAGAGTTGTAATGGGCTTGTTAGATTGTCAAAAGGAAGGATCAAGCTCTGCTTCACTACTATGTTTAAGGCCATAAAACATTTCAAAAGAATTGTGAGCCTTAAGGAGTGTTTTGGTCATCTTCAATGACTCCTTGAGATATTAATGGAAGTGAGTTTCATCTCTATATAGGGTTTTGATAAAGAACAACAATGGGACAAAACCTCAATACATTGCAGGTGCTCATACAAATACAACATGTGTTGGAAAGGTGTTACTTGACAATACAATGGAGGAGGTGCCAAAAGGATGTAACTTGAGTTTGAACTTGTGCGAAGGATATGAATAATGTATGATCGTTACTTTAATGGCTAGGTTGAATCAAGATTAAGCTTGGCTTGGCATGAGAGGTTTGTTCTCTGGGAGTTCAAGACTCACAAGTTTAGCAAGAAAAATAGAGGGCGTTAGGTATCCTATTCAAATAGGGAACTTAAAAACTTGATATATATTTTCTTTTAAACAAGGAGTTCTAAAATCCATTTTTCAAGTTTCAAAAACTTTTTTAATATGCAACTTGAATACTATTTCTTAATCTTAAAAATTTGAGAACTTGTTTGGTTAAATTTTTTTAAATAATTTTTTTTCAATTAAGATATTGGTAAAATATTTTGAAATATTATCAAACGTACTATTTTAACATCCATACTTTAATGCCATAAATATATGATCGCCAAGCTCAATTAATCTTCAAGTCCTAAATTATATATATTAAATAAATTCTAAGACTAATGATTCTGTACATAATCAAGCCACATTGATACGGCTATATGATCTCTAGCATCACTCATTTTATTAGCATTGTCCTCATGCAAATGGATGTGTTCCCCTGCTTGATTCTCCCCAGAGCTTTCTTCATCCACCACATGAAGATCATTGGCCTGATGATGAACTATTATGTCATTTCTTAATTGCATTCTAATGATATTGTGCATTGTACAACAAGCAACATGAATATGTATTTGCTTCCTAATTATATAATTTGGCATTAACTTCATAATAGTACAGCGACACTTAAGCACTCCGAAGCATCGTTCAATAACATTACATAGTGATGAATGCCTATAGTGGAATAATTTCATTGGCTCTCTTGGATGTTTGCCTCTCACTCTATAATCACTCAAGTGGTAATGCTCTTCATGATATGGTGCGAGAAACCCACGCATATTTGCATAACCCATAATCAACAGGATAAAATTTTCCTATTTAAGAACAATTCATATAAGTATCTTACTCCATTTTAATATACTATAAAATATTTATTAAAAAAATATTGAAAATTGATATGTTTAAATAATTTTATGCCGTCTCTTGGCAATAAGAAGTTGTTCTCTTCTCTACTTATTGCATCCATAAACACTCTTGAGTCATTAGCCGTTCCTTCCCATCCCGTGTAAATATGTGTGAACAACATGTCAAACGAACATGCTCACATAATTTTTTTTTTATCATTTGAACTTTTTTGCCTCAATATGGAACTTGTTTTGATGTAGGACCCCATGCACTGATATGTGTTCCATCAATAGCATCAATGCAATTCTACCAAGTGAGAATCAAACCGTGACATGTCAGTACTTAACTCTATAATAAGAATAAAAAGTTGTAAACTTAATCACATTTATGACAAAGAGTAAAGAAACCTTAAACCATAGTGTGCATATTTTTGGTACTAATGTGCACTGCCTTCTTATGACAAAGAGTGAAATTTCTGAGGAATCATTCTTTTTCGAACTGTATGTCTAATAGTATGCAAAAATATGTGCACTGCCTCATCGACACAAATTGTTTTAGTCATTTTGCAAGAAACCCAAGCCCCTCAATGTCGAAGACAAGTTCATAAATGTGTTGTTATCCATTCTTGCAAATGGTGATGGTTCACATTATCACCATACTACAGCCTCTCGGCCTGTTGTCAGTTTCATTGTATCGGTGTTGTTGCCGGACCGAAAACAACCATGCTTTCTGACGAGCTTCCAGACAATTGGAGGTGATTTCAAGTGTTGATAGTCATGATTCCGACTAAACCCTGTTGTTCTGGCACTCTTTTGTTACTTTCTTTTACTTTCCTTTTATTTTAGTTCATGTACTGGGAAAATATTGAAGTCCTTATTTGTCTTTAAGGCATAAAAAATAACCAATTTGAGCGAGCTTCCCACTCAAAGAACAGTTGTTTGAGGCACATATTATAATAAACTCATCGTTCTAGCTATTTATAGCCCTAATGGTGGCATGCTCGAGCAATTCAATCTATTGGCCTATTTCTAGGGCTAGGGCGATTTAGGGGCTAACATTTTTTTCTTTTTGAAGGCTATAACCATATCGCGAATTTGGGGCATTGCTTTAACAAACAATCTTGATATTACTATGCCATATCAAAGTCATTAATAAATTCAAAATAGTTTTTCTTTTATTAATCCATTTGAGTTTTAATGATATCCTTGCTTTGCACCATAGGATATTAGGATCAACCCAAAATCAAAGAGGGCTTGAGGATTTGTAGTATGTTTTTAATTGACTATAGTATCAAGACTTATTTATAGCAATGCCCCCGAAATTACGGTCCAAGCTCACTTTGCCCCCCCCCCTCCTTCAAACTTCAAATGGCCCACTTTCCCCAACTTGACCAAGATTAGTGGACCCACTTTGGCCCTTGTTGTCAACTCTATCCTAAAGTGTGTTAACTTTGATGACATGGGTAGGGGTGTTTTTGTAATTTTATACACACAGATCATTATCCACCAATTTGGGTGGGTGATATGGCAAAGTGGAGTCCACCTCCAATATGGAAAAAAAAAAGTTTATTAATCTTTTAAACTAATTAAGTATGTGAAGATCCTTCTACAACCATATGTGGGAAAGTGATTAATGAAATATCTCTGGTTGGACGAAAAGATAGGGTAAGGTGGGGGCGCAGATCTATTACCGTGTGTTTGGCAAAAGGAAAAAAAGACGGGATTTGAAAAAAAATCGGGATTTCACCGATGGAAAAGGGAAATCCATGCGTTTGGCAAAATCTGCTAGGGATTTGGCAAATCACTTGCGGGAAATATGGAGGGATTTCCCAATCCAAAATCCCAAGTTTAAATCCTATCATAATTGGTGGAATTGTGCAAATCTCAAGAGCGGGGGAAATTCCATTTGCTGCGCGCCAACAAAGACACCTATATCAGTCATCTAACAAGAGTAGGAGAAGAAGGCCATCTATCCAAGTTTCGCTGGTAAGCTTTCAATCTAGCTGCAACTTTTGACTTTTTTTGTTGATATTATTGATGGGTATTCAATTTTATGGGTTTGATCGATCTATCTCTACTTTGTTTTGGTTATCTGATTCTTTATCGAATGGGTTTGATTGGGCTCTGTTCATATTCTCTCTCTTCTGGTTTCTTTTTGAAAACCAGAATTCGACCCAAAAAAATAGAAGTTAATCATCTTTTTTTATCTGATACAGAGTGAGTGGTTTTCAGATTTTGTTATCTATCATCTTTCAATCTAAGACTCTGTTTGCTCCAATAAAGGTATAGTCTCTCAACTTATCCTTGCTTTTCAATCTGTGTTGTTCCAATAAAGGGTAGATTATTGCTGTGAAATTATTGTTTCTTGTACTCTGCATAATTTCTTGTAGTTTCTGTTATGGTCTCTTCTTCTGTTTGTTTGACTAAGTTTTGGGTTTAAGAATTTGTTTTTGTGGTTTGTCAAACCAGTGGAAAAAAGTATGTATTATTGCAAATTGGGATTTTATTGCATAAGACAAAATATTTATCTGCTTTTAACCATGGTCAATGTAGCTTTGTCATTGCAAACCACTATTCATCTTTGTTTTTCCACGGGTCTTCCAATGCTCTTTGGTTTGTTTTTGTTGGGTAGCCAATTTGTTACAACAAGACATGATATGACTATATAATAAAATTATTTGGAAATATAAACAGGTATGGCTAGTGATGACGTAGATAATTTTCTTACACGTTTAAGTCGCAAGCGTGCTAGAGATGAAGAAGAAAATAGGGACAAAATGTCAATTATTCTTGGTACCATTACATCTGTCATTGCTATAGTTGTAGCATGGTATAATGAAACTTATCTAGTCAAAGAGCCTTCACGTGATTGGGATCAAGAAAGACGATGTTACTTGAACCGTCTGTATAATGGGAGGGAGGTTGACTGTATTGAACAATTACGAGTTAGCAAGAATGCATTTAAGAGTTTATGCACTATTTTGCATGGAAAGGGTGGATTGACTCCAACAAGAAATGTTTCAATTGAAGAGTCTGTGGCTATTTTCTTAAATATACTTGCGCACAACTTGAAGTTTAGGGTCATTGGTTTTGACTATTATCGCTCTAAAGAAACAATTAGTCGACAATTTATTAGTGTGTTGCATGCTATGATGAGAATAAGTGAAGAGTACTTGAAACTTCATCCATGTGCTATAGGTGGATCAGAAAGAGACAAGTGGAAGTGGTTTGAGGTAATTCTATAACTAAAGAAAAGTATGTTCTTGTAATTACATTAAAGAGTATTTGTTTATTTGTTTTTTATTTCATGTCATTAGAATTGTATAGGGGCACTAGATGGAACTCACATTCCAGTAACAGTGTCTGCTGAGGACAGACCAAGATATCGAAATAGAAAGGGAGATATTTCCACCAATGTTTTAGGAGTTTGTGATCAAGATCTAAAATTCATCTATGTACTATCCGGATGGGAGGGCTCTGCTTCTGACGCTCGTGTTTTGCGAGATGCTTTAGCCAGGGATAATCCGTTTCAAGTCCCAAGTGGTAATTTATCATACTAGTTGTTAATTAAGCACAAACTTAGGTATAAATAACTAACTATTCTTTAAAACTTTTTTGTATTGTAGATAAGTATTATCTTGTGGATGCGGGATACGCTAATGGACAAGGTTTTTTTGGCACCGTATAGAGGAACTAGATATCACTTAAATGAATGGACTGGAAACAATCGGCCTGAAACTTACAAAGAATTATTTAATTTGCGTCATTCAATTGCAAGGAATGTAATTGAAAGGTCCTTTGGGTTGTTAAAAAAGCGATGGAGTATACTGCGTACCCCTTCATTTTTCAACATCAAAACCCAAATTAGGATTATAAATGCATGCTTTGTGTTGCATAACTTTATCCGACTCGAGCAACATAATGACCTTGTGTTACAAGATCAAGATTTGGGGTTTTTAGCTTCTGTGGATCATGAGATATCAAATCATTCTACATTAGAGGGTAATGCAAATAGGATTACAAGTGTTCAAGTTACTGATCAGTGGACTACTTTCCGTGACACGTTAGCAATGCAGATGTTTCATGATTATCAAGCAAGAGGCACAACGATTTCATGATTTTTCAATTTGAACTTTTCGTGAACTTTGTAATGTTTTAATTTGAATAAGTATTTACTTCATGTATTGAATTTTTAAAAATTTTAGCAATTTGAATGAATTTGTTAATGTTGTGTATTAATGTTGTTGAAATTATTTCAATTACATAAGATGGCAGAGAAAGCAACCAAGCTAAAGCAGAGGAAAAGGAAAGAGAAGCAAGGTAATGAACATGAAGGAGATGACAAATGTTATTTACGTTGGAACATACAAATGGATCGTTCATTAGCAGAGATACTTAGAGAAGAACGCCAGATGGGTCACAAAGGAGATGGTGGTTGGAAATCAGTTGCTTATAACACTGCTGCAGCCATATTGTCTGCCCAATATAATATTGAAGTAAGTGCTGATAACATTAAAAATCGTGTCAAGACATGGAAAAGGTTTTATGCTGTAGTCAGTGACATATTAAGTCAGAGTGGATTCAGTTGGGATGCAACAAAAAAGATGATCAGTATAGATGAAGAGAATGTTTGGAATGAGTATGTGAAGGTAATTTACAATGGAATTACACCTTTTTGCATGACTAGAATATTTTTTGTGGTAAATTTAGAGTTATTTAACCCTTTTTTTTTTCTTGATAGTCTCATGAAGATGCTAGAACTTTTCGATATAAAGTAATTGCAAATTGGGATGATATAGTGGATTTATGTGGCAAAGATAGAGCTACTGGAGAGGGTGCTGAAACATGTTCTGAAGCTGCTGAGGTTATGACCCCTGAGAGTGAACCGAATAATTTTGTTGACTTGGGTGCTGATACTCAAGGTTTTGAGAATTCTCACATTGATGATGTCTCACCCAATTCTAGCTGTCCAAAGAAAAGAAATCAACCATCTTCTGAAATTCGCCCACCAAAGAAAAGAGGTACTCCTAATGCTCTTGCTGATTCAGTGGCTAAAATGGCTTCATCGTTCGAACAATTTATCAATGCTACCACACAAAAGCTTGATCCATTAGAAGTATATAATGAAGTTAATGCAATTCCAGAACTTAGTCCAGATGAACAATTGAAGGCATGCACTTGGTTTATAGAAAATGAGAAACAATTTCTCATGTTGAAGACACTTCCAGTTGAGAGAAAAAAAGGAATGGTGTTGATGTTTATTTCACCAAGGGTATAAAACACATTTTTCATTCTCATGTTATCTTTATTAATTATCATTTGTTAATTACAAGTACCTTAAACAATAGTTGGAATGATTGGATTCATTTGTTTTGATTTACTGTTACGTTTGTTTTTTTTAGTAATATAGATGACTTTGAATTGATATTGATCGAAATTATCAAAACTGTACCTTAAATAGTAGCATATCCAACCTAGCTCCCAGAATCATATATCCAACCTTTTGAATTGTTATTGATCGAAATTGTCTTTGTTGAACAGTGACCTTCTGTCACAATTACAGGACAGCAAGCTTATCATGATTTCTGAGATGCTTTTTTATTCTTAAGCCTCCTTATTCTCTGCGAGTTTCAGTTTTAAAATTCCTTTTATGATTATCCAAACAGGGGAAATTGTAATTTCCGTCATTTCCTAAATTCTATATACAAGATATCCAAACACTGGAAATTTGGAATTGACGTAATTTGAAATGATGTAATTACAAATTCCGTCATTTACAAATTCTATGAAAATTAGAATTCCTTCATCCAAACGCAGCATTAGTGTCACCTAGCCCACTGTGAAGGAAACATTAAATCCTAGATATATTTAGCCACAAAGATAATGTTACAATTAACCTAGGCAATGAAAGCTTTAAAATTTAAACTTTCAGCTATAACATAACTATCCCCAAGTAGCTTAAGGCTCGGTTTAGATTGTTCCACTCCAAGACTTTCTAGACTAAGAGAAAGAGAGAGTAGAAACTTTACCCTTGAAGCACTACTCAAGGTTGACATCTTTTGAGTTGATCACCTTATGGAAGGCCTTATGGGTTCACCCAATCACCAATGAAGATGATCTCTAACTTTTCCACACTAGGGAAGGTGGAGGATATGATGCAACCTAGGAAGGAAGGATGCTAGTGTTCACTTCCTATGGTGGCTGATTTTTGCTAGGTGGGAGGTGCTTGATGGTGTTCTAACTCCTCTCTTGAAACTACCTAAAAACCCTAACTTTTCTCAAGAGACAAAGTTCAATTAAATAGAGACACAAGGAAGAGACTAAAGTCTCCCCTTAAAACTAGCCATGGGGTCCCTATTGAGTCTCTTGGGGTTACACGGTCATCCTACTATGCCCACATGTCTTAACTAACCTAATGGGTCCAAGCCCAATGGGCCTTGAACTCGATTTTATAGTTTAGGCCCAAATTACCATTTTCCCGCATTATCTTAAAAAGTCCATGCACATCATATTTATTTCCTTTTATCTAACCCTATCAGTGTGCGATCCATTAGGTTCTAATCAGCGAGGTAGTGGGCAATCCAAAACTCTTTATTGATAGATTGTGAATTGAAACTCCCTTTCAATTCTCCCTTTATGAGAACTAGATTATATCTTTGTTCTTAGGGCTTCCACAAACTGTGAGTGACGTTTAGCAACATGTCATGGTTGCCCAAGCCAATATAGAATGGGGCTATGAACCAATTTAGTTGATATTATGAACGGTGCATATTTCTATATCATTTTGTACCCTTCTAACTTATGATTTGATTATGTTTTTGAGTTAAACTTGTGCTTTTAATAAATTTTGTGTTTGTTTCAGTGTAATAAGCTTGAGACTCATTAAATGCATTTTGGAGACAAGTTAGCTCAAAACGGTGTCTGCAGAGCAGTCAACTTCACGAATTGTACCGTACTTGCTCAGGATGAACCAGATGCTAAGCCCTATATCATTGGAAAGATACAGAAGTCTAGTTTCTAGAGCATTTTACGGTTCATGATTCCGAGTCTCCTAGAGGAAGTTATGCAAGTTTTGGCAGCTTAAGGTCAAATTCGGCAGCATCTGCGTTACTGGGCCAAAAATGACATTTGAAGGTCTTTCTGATTTTTTTCTTGAGTTGGGCTGCATATGCTTGGAAAGATAATTCAAAGGGTTTGAAGATCCAGATTTTTCCAGATTTTTTAGGAGGGAATATCAAGCCCAAAACAATCCCACAAGCTGACTGTAATGCATTGTCATGCATGACATAGGCATTCCAGCTATGAAAGTCTAAAGGAGCAAAAACAAGACATTGTGGGAAACATGTTTGGATAAATCAAGAAGCACTTTCCAGGCTGCTAGTGGGATTAGTTAGTACATGCTGGAGCTATTAAAGAGAAAGAATGTGCATGCATGTGAAGCAAAAAGAAAGGAAATAAAAGAAATGAAGTCAATTCCAGTCTATTTTCGGCAGTCAACTTGAAAGGCCCAAAACGTACACTTGTACTGCTCATATGGGAATACATTCTTCATAAAAGTGGTTCCAATGGGTGTCTATTATGACATATCGAAATTTGAGCCCCATTGGATACATATTGAAACCTCAGACCTTCGTACACCAAGCCTGGTTCAGAAGAATCTTTTTTTTTCCAGAAACCAAAAGAAAACCCATATGGGTTGGCAACAAAAGGCAGCCACAATTGAACACCTTTGAAAACCCATGTGAAGAAAGCTTGAGGTGCAGCAGCAAAAGAAGTATGGGATGGAATTGATTCCAACCACACTAACATAGACAAGATGAAGTGGGAGTTATGGATTGTATTAAATAGAGAAGTCTTCAAGCTTCAAAACACATCCCCAAAGGGGGGAGCTCTCAAACACTTCTCTAGAGCTCCCCTCCCTTCTCTCCCTCAAATTCTCTTAGTTTCTCTTTCTAGTTTTCAATTGTTGTAATGAAATCTTTGTGCTGAAATTCTCCTTAAGTTTTTCTTAGTTCTACTTTACTTTTCATTGTTATGTAAATTCTTTTCCTTAGTTTCAAGTTTGATTAGTTTCCAAGTTTCAATTATGGTTTTTGTTCTTATTCATTATGCTTATAAGTTAATATGCTAGTTTGAATGATTGATCACCATTTAGGCTTGCATGTTAGCTATCTTGGTTTGAATTAAGAGTAGACACCATGCTTTAATTCGAATTGAACTATGAATAAGAAGAGTATGTATGGACATTCGACAACAGGGATTAGATACATACTTGGTTGTTTAAAATGTTCTTCTATGCTTAATGGATTCCTAATGCTTAGTTTAGGTTAGACAACAGATGATCAAATTAGGGAATTAGGAATACAAAGTTAGGACCAGACATCATGGCTTAATCATACTTTAGCTAGAATCAATCCGTTAATCTAATTGAACTTGGGAACTTATCTGCTTGAGTTATTTTCTTTTCTTTCTTTCTTGTTTTATTTATTTTCTTTCTTGTTTTTTTGTTATGTGTAGGAAAACTGAATTGGATTATTCAATCACCAATCCCTGTGGAATCGACCTCGCACTTACATATGCTATACTACCAAACGGCTCGTGCACTTGCGAGTATCACAAGTTGAGGATGCAGCTGAATCCATTTTGGTGCAGCTGAATCGACGCAACAGATTACCATGCAATACAGTCATTTTCTTAATCAATGCACTTGTTCATGCTAATTGGGTCATAAAATTCATGTCAAGCCCTTAGCATGATCTACAGTTTCATGTGATTCATTGGGGCATGATCATAATCTCTATTATTGATCTAGCTCGTTGCTTTGGCCAAAGACTTTTGAGTCACATCTTCTGAGCATTCTCCTTCCTTACGGAAGGTAGAGATCCCTTGTTGTACACTCACACGTCTCCATGAATTGATCATGAACCGTAGTCATTTTTTTGGGTTATGCCCAGAGGATCACAACACTTCAATATGGCTAAAGGCACACGATGCTTACACGAGACAACTCATGGTGCCTCAAGTCAAGGGCTAATTTGCACTATTCCAACTTCCATTCGAGCTCTCTCCGTTGATCGCGTTTAGTGAATTCATTCTCCACTAAACACCCATACACTAATCTTAGTGTCTCCACACAAATCACTTTAGACGAGTCATCCTCCTGCTTGAGCAGATACAATGCATGATGGTCTTTGCGAATTATCAATATCCAATTGATTATTCTATGACCATGAACAATTTAGGATGTGGACATAGTACATAAAGGTATCTTGAACTTAACTTCTTTAAGTCACTTTCTACTTCTCACTATCCACGGACTTGTTGGTTAAGTAAATGACAAAGATTATTACTCAAAATAACATAATGCCCTTAATTAATTAGGTGAAATATCCTTAGAGTTTACATCTCATGATTGGCTCGAGGGCATACTTCTAACAATCTCCCACTTGTACTATAACCAATCAGACATATACCTAATGCCCATCTTTTCTAGATGCCTATCTAGTTGGGTTTGACTCATAGCTTTAGTGAACAGATCAGATGTGTTATCCGCAGAAGCTACCTTGAGAATTTTAACCTCTTCATCTGTTATAAAATCTCTGATGACATGGAAGCGACGTTGGATGTGCTTGTCTTTTGATGAGACATTGGTTCCTTGGCTTGAGCTATTGCCTTAGTGCCCCAGTGTAGTCAAAGTACAGAGGTACTGACAACTTTATGGTTGGAACCACTCCAAGTTCTGATGTGAACTTTCCCAACCACACGGCTTCCTTGGCAGTTATAGATGCTACGACATATTCTGCTTCAGTTGTAAAGTCCACTGTAACATGTTGTTTACGACTCTTCCAACTGATTGCTCCACCATTCAGAGTAAAAACAAATCCAGAAGTGGATTTTCCGTCGTCTGGATCAAATTGAAAATCCAAGTCGGTATATGCTTCTAGCTATAACTCCGATGTTTACACCAGGAACACATCCTTAGTTCCCTTTAAGTATTTTAGGACAGTTTTGACAGCTCCCTAGTGTTTTGATCCTGGGTTTGACTGATATCGACTTGTAATGCTCACAACATAACTGATATCAGGCCTTGTGCATATCATGACATACATGAGGCCTCTTACTGCAGATGCATAAGGAACTCGTTTCATGTGTTCCACCTCTTCAGGAGTCTTAGGGATCATGCTCTAGGAGAGCTTGATTCCATATCTTATAGGGAGATAGTGTGAAACACTGTATTTTTAATATATATATATATATATATATATTATATTTCAGAAAATTAAATATTTTGTTACATATTTAGTTTATAACTTATATATATATATAGTCCCGATCTCTTGGACCACAAGGGTCCAAGAGATTTGTGGTCACTCACCGTTAGATGTAAATTCAACGGTTCACTCACTCTTGCACTCCTTTTAAGAAACTTTTTTGAACCATTGGATTAATATCCAACGGTAAGTGACCACAATTTCTTGGACTCCTGTGGTCCAAGAGATCAGGACTATATATATATATATAATTATCTTGATATGTCTTATATTTTCAGAAATTTATCTTATTGGTTATTAAAAATAGTAATATTTATATGTATTGTTTTTGACAGCTTTATCTCTTTGTTTCTTGCTGACCAAGTTCAAGAGCCTAGTTATTATCCAAAACGTACTTTAGACTCCAAGTGTCATTGTACCTAGATGAGTAAGCTCTATTTGAGCATGAGGTGTTGGCACTCCAATAGCAGCTATCTAAACTTGGAGCCAAACCTTATCAACTGCTATACATTGGACCAATTGAAGGAAAGTAGTTGCCGTCTATGTAGTAGTATAAATAGGAACCATTTCCTATTATTGTTTTCATGGCATGCGTAGTAGTACATGGAGATAGTAGATGGTTTGTCTTGCCAATTTATTTTAATGGTTCTCATTATCGAGGTGAGTGGTTTATGTAATGTGTTCTAAAAGTTCTTATTTTGTGATAAAATATGAAAACCACGAATTATCGTGGATTTGTTCTATTTACAAATATCTCTCTATTTCAAGTTAAGCATGTCTAAGTTGGTGCAATCTTTCACACTATATATATATATATATATTGATTGGAATATTTGTGAAGTATGTATTATTCATGGAACATGAGAACTTCAATGTTGGGGTATCCGAGGGATAGATGTACCACATGGGGACATAGGGCAGTGAAGCCAATAGGAGTCACGTGGTTGGTTACATGCTATGAAGGATAACCGCGATATGAAGGGATGATGTGATATGATTTAGACTGGTATATCTTTTCATGATATTTTCTAGAGTGTGTAAAACGACACTGCTTGACTGGCATATTACATAATCCACTCACTGAGCGGTGGTTGCTCATCTCTCACCCTGTTTAATTTTTCAGATAAATTAATGGGCAAGACAAGGAATAAACCAGTTGAGGTTGAATTAAATGATAGTGATAGAGCTTGATTTATTTATTGTAAAGTTGTAAAGATTTTGGAGTTATTTTTATAAGGAAAGTTTATTTTAAACCTAGGTTTTAGTTCCTTTTTATTTTTTTTTTCTCACGCATCAGGCGCGAGATTTCCATCGACCCCCGGGTCCGGGGCATGACAGATGCTCACCTCGAAGACGAGTAGTGCAACATCAATTTTATTTTGCTACAATATGTATGTTGAATTGCAAGGTTTTGATATATTTGCGGATTGCTTATATGTTTTAACTATTTAGAATAATTTTAATTGAATGCTTAAAATTTTTGCTTATATGATTTTTTTTATTACCAATTAAATACGGATGATTAGAAAACTATTTCTAGCAAATATTATAATTCAAATTTCTTTTTATTAATTTTTTTTTAAAAAAATAATTACATTTTTCGACTACATTTCCTTCTCGGTAATGCATATTTCCAACAAACACTTCGTCATCGGAAATACTTTTCGATAATAATTGCCTATTTCCGACAACATTCCCCACAACATAATCGGGTCGAAACAATTATATTTCCGACCACTTGTTCGTTGAAAATATTTTCCGACATGATTAATCTATTTGCGACAACCTTTGCGACGAATAAATGTGGTTGAAAATATATATTTATGACGTAACTTGCCCATCAGAAATATTTTGTTATACTATTTTCCGACGAGATATTATATATTTTCCACAAACTTTTTTGGTTAATAATGATAATTGCGACGAAATCTAGCCCTTACAAATAATATATTATTGTCGAAAAAAGTATTTCTGACGACACTCATTGGTCGAAAATATGAATTCGCAAAAACAAGACATCTCGATAAAAGAACTATTTTCGACAGTCATATAAGTAATTACAACCACATGTACGGTCGGAAATAAATTAGTAGGGTTGTTTTAAAAATTCATTTCCGATAAAAATTTAAGCAATGGCTACGAAGTATGGGTTTCGGAAATACATTATTTCTGATGGAATGGTCGGAAATAAAGTATTTGCAACCAGCCTTTTAGCGACGACTTCCGACGGACTTTTGCCGTCGAAAAAGGGTATTTCCGACGGCAAAAGGTTTTTTTCAATGACAAAAGGAATTATGTTTTGTAGTGTAAATCCTATCAAAGAGAAATTGAAGAGATTATCCTTGTAGCTATGCCTTGAGCCAAACTCAAAAGGTTGATCACCCTTGGGAAGGCCTTCATTCAAAGAGATTCTCTAAGAGAGCCACATAATTGCAGTACCTCCAACTTGATACGCACCGAAGGAAGAAGATGGAGAAGGAGATGAAGAACAGAATGAGGTGAGGGTGCTAGCACCCCTCCTTGTGTGGCCAGCCTTGGTGGATGAGAGAGGGCATGGTATTGCCTCTTTCTCCTTTCATCTTAAAAAAACTGTAGATGACTCAAAGGCATGACTATATATTTATAGGCCAAGTCATTTTAAGTTAGAGGTCACCCATGACCCATATCCAACTTAATGGGACCATGTGAGTCATCAAATGGGTCAAACCCATTAGCTTCACCATATGGATGAAATTGCCTTCTTATTAGGTCTCTTGGGCCTTTGTGGTTATGTTGTCACCTACAACTTATGCCACAAGCCCAATGGGCCTTGAACCCTAAATCCAATTTTAGGCCGGATGCAATTCCCGAGCCTTGATTAATTAATTAATCTCTATTAACTAATTAATCCGGGCGTATTATCTCCTAATTAATTTATCTTTCACCCTTATGGTTATATGATCCATTAGGTTCTAATTGGGGAGGCAGTGAGCGATTTAGACTCTTCTATAATTAATTGTAAATTAAAACCCCTTTTTAATTTTCCCTATTATGAGGACCTAGTTATTGAAAATGCTCAGGGCTTCCATAAATCATGAGTGATGTCTAGCAACATGTAACAGTTACTCCAGCCAATATAGCATGAGGTGGAGAACCTGTTCAATTGGAATTACAATGTAATACGATCATTCTCTAACTCAATACTATTGGTCACATCGTTAGAGCACAAAAAACATGTCAAGCCCCTAATTTCAACTCCAAGCTTTTATGACTCATACAAGTATGATTACAATCACCACTCTCAATCATACTATTGCTTCGACTGGAGACTTCCCAATCATATTGTCAAAGCATTCTCCTTCTTCACTGAAGGTAGAGATCCCTTGTTGTACACTCACCTGCCTCCATGGATTGATCATGAACCCTAACCATACCTTGGAGTTATGCCCTTTGAAGTTGAAGCCCAACAATAAAATTTGGCTTCCAATGAAGTGCATAACTGGTGATACCGCAAGAGATACAAGAGAAATTGCAATCCTTCATGGTCATCACGTGCTCTACTAACTCTCATAGAATATTTTTGTTTTCCATACCCTTTCTTTCTTTTAACCTTAACCCATAACCCCATTACAACCGTAATTTAAGACCTTTTGATCCTAGAAATTGTGTGAATTTAATTTGTGGAGATGTGATATGAAGAGCAAGCTTATAGGATTTGATTTTGTTTTCATACATTCATTTTTCTTGAGTGAAACACTTAACCCAAACTTTGAGCGTTTTCTTTCTGAGTGACATTCTTGGTGAAATTTGGAGTTGAAGCTTTGATTTGCATATACCTATCCGGGTTGAGTGAGTTGTATTGTTATTGGCTATTTCACACACTACACTTGAGAATGTTATGTACGGTTTTGTTAACTTTTGAATCATGCTTGTGGTTTATATGATGGTTATTTGATTCTTTAGAGTTATATACCTTGCGTGATTTATTGAGACTAATATGTGGAGGCCTAACATTCTTTTGAGTCTTTGTTTTGTTTTGTTTTGCTTGAGGGCAAGCAATACCCAACTCTAATTGGAATGCTTTCCAATTTGTGAGATTTGGCTGTTTGTGGGTCGCTTCTTTTCGCTTTGGCTGTAGTGTCTTTAACTTGGAAAGTGGCGTGTAAGCTACAGGAAACTTGTCTTCCTTCTTTGACTTGAATTGTGTATTTCCTAAAACCAAAACAGATTTTCCGAAAATAGAGATAACAATAATTAAAAAAAAAACAAATAAGCCAGGGATACTAAAAATAATAATAATAAAATAAAAATAAAAACACAAAACAAACTAGAAACAAACTCAATTAGACGTAAACTAGGAATCCAAATTTTAAATTGACTTAGAATCCCCGGCAACGGCGCCAAAAACTTGGTCTGTCCTTGCAAGTGCACAAGATTGATGTAGTATAGCGTTTGACAAGTCCAAGTATCGTTCCCACGAGGATTCCAAATTAATCTAATATTCGAATACCTAAATTAAATCTAACTGATACGCAAGTGAATTTGTAGAGATTGTTGTTGTGAAAGTTTATGAAAACAAAGAAATTAATAAAAACAATTAAAAATAAAAAGGTTGAATTTTAAGGTTGAAAAACAATGATGAAGGTCTAGGGTTTCGGAATCAACCACAAGCAATCCAAGTTAGATTTCAATGCATTCAACAGATTCTTTCGATTCTTTAGATGATAATTCCCGTATCTAAGTCCTTTTCAGGCACTCAGACCATAGTTTTCCTTAAGTGTAAGATTCTTTTCTAGTTCAGACAAAGATCATATACCCAATCCTGCAATCTATCCTGGTTAAGGCATAAATTTAACAAGTTGAATTCATTACGTTCTAGAAAACGAGAGAACCAAGCAAACCATTATTCTTTGTCAAGCAATAATGTAATTCACCACACTTAATCACAAGAAGCTAATTGAATTATATTGCGAGTTCTGCCTCAAATTCATCTTCCAATTTACTAGATGCAAAGCCCTAAGGTGATCAGTCAAAGAACTTAAACAAATAGCACCAATTAAAATAGTGATTAAACATTCATCTAAAAGAAACTTAGAATCCGTTAAATAACATTAGAAATCATAACTATCCATGCTCGGGCGTCATCCTCGCCCTAGAGAATAACTTAGTTACTCATGTTCAAAGAAAACATAATTGAAAAACTAGAAAACATAAAATAAAACTTATAGATTGTGATGATGCTCGAGAACTTGACGATGGCAGCGGCTCTGACTCTCCTTCAAACTCCAGCATAAGAGAACCTAATTTCTGGTCTTCTTTAAATAAGGAACAAATCCTCTTTTGACTTGGTAACTATGCTTTCCTAGTTTGGCTTCAATTGTCTTTGATGAGTTGGCATCCAAAATCCTACTAAATATAGGATCAGACCTTAGAAACTAACTCCACATCCTTGTAGACACTTCCCAAATGTGATTGACACAAATTAAACTCCAAGGATTGAACTTCAAAAGGATTATTTTGCAAAACTCGCAGAACACATTTTGCCCGAACTGTCTGTACTAAAACGGCCACTACTCTCTACACACACGTCCGAATCACGAACCGTAAAATTCTACAGAAAGCTAACATCCGTATCTTTCCAACGATATAAGGTTCAACATCTGGTTCTGAGGAAGTACAGTATATTCTGTCAAGTTGACTGTTCTGCACAGCACATTCTGCTCCCAGGATTGCACATTATATTTCAATCCCCAAAATTGCTCCTTTTGCTTGCTTTTCCATCTTTACTCTTCAAACCTAGCAAAACACAAAACCAAGTAAAAATGGACTAAACTCACTCAAGAACATAGCAAGAATCTAAGAGAAAGATAATAAAAATGTATGAAATAATGGTTATATCACCCTTGAGAGAACTTGACCATTCAACATGATCAAAGGTCCACGACGCTTTGACAAGACAACTGTGGTTCCTCAGGTCAAGGACTAATTTACATTATTGCAACTACGAAGATCTTGTTTCACATGTAGGTAAAACTTACATACAAGATCTCCAGTTGATTGCATTTAGTGAATTCACTCTACAGTGAACACCCATACACTTATCTTAATGTCTCTATACAAATGACTTGAGACCAGTCATACTCCTAATTGAGCATTTACAGTGTATATCGGTCTTTGCGGATTGTCAATGCCAAGTTGACAATCTTATGACCGGGAACTCTTCAGGGTGTGAGTTATAGGGAAAGGTCTCCTGGACCTAACTTCTTTAGATCATTTTCCTCATCTCACTGTCATGGACTTTTCATTTAGGTAGATAACTATTAATGAGGCTATAACTTAAATTGATGTAATCGCCCTTATGATTTACTGTAAACAGTAATGAAATATCCTTAAAGTTACATAAGATGTTTGGCTTTATGGTATATTTCCAACATGAAGTTGATGGGAAATTCACTCTGAAGTTGGTAGACCACCTTCATAAAGGAAACCTTAGGATATTTTAGATTCATTAAGCCACAAAGATGAGATTACCCCTTTATCTCTAAAGATTAAAACTTTGAGCTTAAAAACAAAATCTAATCCAAGTATCTTTAGGCCTAAGGGATTGAAGCACTTAGACATCTTTACAAACTATTAGAGAGAGAGAGAGAGTGGAGAATTCTTTATACATTTGTAGCACTACCTTGAGCAAAGCTCAAGGTTGATCACCCATAGAAGGCTTTCACCAAATGATTTTCTAAAATAAAGCCACCCAAATGTTTGGCCTCTAACTTCATACACACCAAAGGAAGAAGGTGCGATCCGTGAGATTCTAATCGGCAAGGCAGTGAGCGATTCGAACTCTTCCGTAATCGATTATGAATTAAAACCCTTTTTAATTCTTCCTATTATGAGGACATAGTTATGGCATATCCTCAGGGCTTCCATAAACCATGAGTGAAGTTTAGCAACATGTTACAGTTACCCAAGCCAATATCGAATAAGGTGGAGAACATATTTAATTGGAATTACAATGTATGGTCATTCTCTAAAACACAATGCTCTTAGTCACATCATTAGGGCATGAAAAACATGTCAAGCCTCTAATGTGAACTACAAGCTTATATGACTCATACAAGTATGATTGAAATCAACATTCATAATCATACCCAATGTTCAACCAAAAGACTCTTGAATCATATCATCATAGCATTCTCCTTCTTTACTGAAGGTAGAGATCCTTTGTTGCATACTCACATTCCTCCATGGATTGATAATGAACCCCATTCATACAATATGGTTATGCCCCTGAGGAGCACAACATTTTAGTAGATCAAATGTCCATGACGCTTCCACAAGACAATTGTGATGACACAGGTCGATGACTAATTTACAGAGGCAGATGCACGTTGGGACAAGAGGGGTCGCACAACCCCTTGGAACTTCGAAAATTTGGCTATGGACTCCATGAGTGACCCCTTGGACAACATCGGAGCGACCCTTGTGTGCACACAAGGTGTTTGATGAAAGTCCCCTGTAGGGCTTGCTTTGCACTGCGCTAGCAGCTCTTGTGTGAGCACGTTTTAATTTTTTTTTTTCAAAGAGCCTGGCCAAACAACGTCGTTTGGTCCAGGGCTATTAAAAAAAAATTATTAACTGACCTGGCCTCAAAACTACGTCATTTTGGGCTAGGTTCTTTTTATTTAAAAAAAAAAAAGAATCATCCCTCCCCCCTTTTAACCGACTCCAACACACCTCCAAACCCCTTTTCATTCCCAAATTAATATCCCAAACCCTTTTATTTATTGATAATGTTTTGTTTTGATTATTTGATAATTTGGTAGTGGGTTAACTTATTGATATTTTCATATTCATATGATAATTTGGATAAAAATTATCGATTAATTGAATTAATTCATGTGTAAAATGTTGGAACAATTCTATAAAAGAAAATTATTGATTGACATTTTAGTGTTATTTTCTTCGTAGAAAAATTTCGGAACTTTTACCCGAAAATCCTGGATCTGCCACTGCTAATTTACATTATTGCAATTATAGAGATCTTGTTTGACATGCACGTAAAACTTCCACACAAGATTCCCGATTGATCACGCTCAGTGAATTCACTCCCTAGTGAACACTTATACACTTATCTTAATGTCTCAACACAAATAACTTGAGACTAGTCATCCTCCCAATTGAGGAGATACAGTGTATATCGTTCTTTGCAGATTGTTAATGCCTAGTTGACAATCCTATGATTAGGAACTCTTAAGGGTGTGAGTTTATAGGAAAAGGTCTTTTGGACCTAACTTCTTTAGATCACTTTCCGTATCTCACTGTCCATGGACTTGTCGTTTAGGTGGATAACCTAAATCGACTAATTGCCCTTATAGTTTACCATAAAAGGTAATGATTTACCGTAAAAGGTAATGAAATATCCTTAAAGTTACATCACATGTTTGGCTTTAGGAAATATTTCCAATACTTCATAGGTGGAATCTGAACATATTCCTTATGGCATCAACATAAAAAATGTCTTGCTCATCAAGTGAACTAGGATCAATTGGAAGAGCGGGTTCTTCTACCTTGACTATTCATTCATCATCTGAATCAATGTCATCTACTAATATCTGTTCAACCTTATTTCTCCTTCTAATGTTGCGCTCCTTTAGAGCCATATTGTACTTCACAAAGACAAGAGCATGTAGCCTCTTGTGTTCAAGCCTATTCATTTTCTTTGTATGAATCTAAAATTAGAAAAGAAGTACTATAAATAACAAATTTCAACTAGAACTATTTAAATTGCAAAATAATAAATTGGTAAAAGAATTTTACCAATTTAACTGCGCTCAAATTCCTCTCACACCTTGATGCACTACAAGTAACACTAAGGACTCGGATTGCAAATTGCATCAAATTAGGTGTATTTCTCCCATAATGCAACCACTAAGTCTCTAAAACACTGAGAAATATACTTCAAATATATTTCAAGGGGAATTGGAAGTAAATAAAATTGAAACGGTATGTTAAGAATTAAAACCTGGTAATCGCTTTTTCCTACTTTTCATTGCCATCTAACTTTCGAAAACATCTTCTTCATGATCATACATGTCCAACTGACAATCATCATTGATACGAAGATCCATGCAAGCGTACAAACAATCTCGCACTTCTTTTACATTTGAGAACTTTTCTTCATAACGCAATTGCGGGTTCAAATAAAAACCCGCATCATGTAAAGGTTGGTGAAGTTGTGGATTCCGTCTTTCATTTATTCTTTTCCAAATTGGTTCATACTTTTTGTGTTGTCTTTGGAGACCTTTATCTTCTTCGTTATGCACCCAAATGACGCATACGATGTATCATTGGAAAGCTCATGCAACAGAGAATATGCTAAGGCAATGAAACGGCATAGAAAAAACAACTTAACAGCATGCAAACATGCTCTAAAAAACTCGAAAACAAACTGTTTTCATGCACTTGGGTTTCTAAAACTCCTAAACTACTCCTTTAATTTGTACGAAAAATTAAAGGTAAGTTCACATCACATAGAGGAAAATACTTCATGGAAAGAAAACATCAAAAAACAATCAAACAAAAACGAAGTTTCTTGGTTCATGCTTTCATGGTAGTTCTTGCGGAAGAACAAAAAACACATTTTCATGCATCATTCAACATGGCGAAAAGCAAGCATACAAGCTCTGATACCACTGTTAATAGCCGTTAATATATTTGGAATAAGGTACTACATACCTTGCGGAAGATTCCAAGTGAAAAACCGCTTGCAATTACTAGCCTGCCGAGATGCCGTCGAGATGCTTCCACGTCACGAGCACACCAACAAGATTCTACACGTTCTTCGTCTCCAAGGTCGTTGGATTGGCTATGAAAGTTACTCCATTGATTTCACGTTCCCAAGACCAAGGCTCTTGGTGAATTGTCTAAAGGAGAGTGTTTAGGGAGATATGAGGTTTCCTTCTATGTGGGTGTAAAGCTCACTACAACTCTTTGATATGCACTCACACTTCTTGTCTGACACACACCAACGCAGAGAGTATGCACTGATGCTTCTCTCTTTCTCTTATCTTCACTTGCACATACTCCATCTAGTTATAGGAGTTGTTTTAGCCCATCCCAAGACAGCATAAAACATTCACTAGTGCAAGGGTTGGTACTGTGCATTAAAGCAAGGAGTAGTGCCTTATGTAGTGGCATACTTATTTTGTTTGCTGACTTATTTTATTACAAAGTCAATGCTTGAGAATCCAAGTTCTCAACTCATGAGCTCTAGGAGGTTTGAACTCGGGACTGAAATTTACAGTTCCATCCACCATAGTCAACCAATAAGGATTTATTGACAACGTTACATGAAATTGCACTAGTGTAAAAAAATCTCTCAACCATTCGACACACTTGCCTTCTTTCTCCCTTTTTGTATGTGGAATTCAACGTTGTTTGGTGAGCCTCGGATGTGATATAAATGTTAAGCGGTCCTATAGGACTAGGGGGTGGGGCAATTGAATGTGGAACACTCCCACTACAACACACACTCTGACTTCCAACACCACTTCCACTTATTCCATAACCTTCCGATTAAGATTCAAACTTCATTCCCATATTAATATCTCGTTGCCAATCTCATGAAGAATTTCATTTTGCTTCCTTTTACTCTCTTTAAATGTTTTCAAGTCATCAACACACTTTCATATTTGGTGGGACACTTGGGCAAGACTTCATGTCATGGTAGGTATGAGCCAAGTGATCTTTGAGTCTAGAGATAATTCCGGTGCATTTTTTGTCACAAAAACAACACTTAATGTATCTTTCTACATCAATTACTTTAGCACATTTCCTAGCAAAATCTTTCCTATTACCACTCATAATTCCCTAGCAAAACTGAGAGAGAGAGAGAGAGAGAGAGAGAGAGAGAGAGAGAGAACAACCACCGAACCACCACTAGGCATTCACCATACTGCCATCGGACCTCCATTGAACCATAACCGACAATAATCACATCCTGGCTCAACAATCACCAAGCAAAACTCAAGACATTACAACCATTAAGCCAAAAAAGTCACACATGTAGAGTGTTGGCCCCAACATGTCCAAGCCCCAACAAGCTGTTAACCTCGACAAGACGAAATGTACTCCCCCACTAGGTTAGAAACATATCCCCAGCTTGTGTGGCAGGCTAGCACATCACCCGTCCCCATCCCCCATCCCCCACCAATCAAGCAATCTTAGCCTTTCCTATGCAAATGAGCTTCTTGTTCTTTTTCATATTGTGGCCACGATTGTAACATATTATACAACGCTATTAATTTCCAATTTTTGCTTCCCTCATCTTGCTTTATATGCTTACATCTTAGGATATATGTAAGGGAAAACAAAACTTGGTTTTTGAAATGTTTCTTTTATCCTTGTTAAAATCGATACCTATATACATGTATACCTACTATTTCCGTTGTCCTAAATCACTTAGGCCTAGTTTGGTATTGCTTAACTTAAAAAATAAGCAGCTTTGAAAAGAAGTTTTGGAGATTTGAGTGTTTGGTAAAACCAATTCAACCTGCTTATTTTATAATCTGCTGTCATTCAAAGCCAAAAAGTAGAAGCAACTCACACCCTGCTTTTGAAAACTGCTGCGAGGAGAAGCATGCAGAGGTTTAAATGAAATTTTCAAATTGCCCATATTGCCCTTATTTGTTTCAAACAATTACATGCTATATCCTCATCATCCCGAGTTTGAACCTCCCAAGTGTCGTTCCTCTTGGATTTTCTAGATTGCTCGCCTCATCCTCTTTGTGCAACTTGCTCCCCTTCCTCAATCCGTCAAAGCTACCATCTCAACCCAAAACCCCACCAACCCTCCTCCCTATTTTACAGACCCAGAATATCTTCTTTCCCTCCAACTAAAAAAAACCTCAACCTTAGCTCCACATTTTATCATCTCTATAGCAACAAAAAATTCAACACCCAAATTACCAACCAATTATCTCCTTCAGCAAAAGAAAATCAAACCCCCAACTTCCTTGCCTTCCCCACCAAAACACAACCCAATATTACAATCCTACTATTCACATCCATAAAGCAAAGAGAGAGAGGTGGGCATGTAGAAGAAAAGAGGAAGAAATTTTTTTTTAAAAAGAAAGGGGGAGGGGGTGGGCGGGGGGGGGGGGGGGGGGGGGGGGGGGGTGGTTGCTGGGAAGGTAGAAGTAAAGAGGAAGAAAAAAACATGGGAAGGGAAGAAGTCTTGGAAGGAAGAAGAAAAGAGAAAGGGGGAGAAGAGGAAAGGTAAAAAGGTTGAGAGATGGGGGGGCCTGGGAAGGACGAGGAAAAGAGGAAGAAAAGAAAAAAACTGGGGAGGAAGAAGAAAGAAAGGAAGTGAAGAGGAAGAAACAAATAAAAATGAGAAAAAAGAAAAAAGAAAGGTGTCAGCTGCTTTTGATTTTTTTAAAAAATTTCTTTTATTTGTTAACTTAAATTATACATTTATTTATTTATTTTTTAAAACTTTTATCCTCCTACCCTTTTTCGTCATTATACACTCTCGCAGCACTTCCATATAAAAGTTTACCAAACACTTTGACACTGTTTTTCATACTCACAGCACTTTTACAAATACATATTACCAAACACTTAGCTGCTTCATTTTACAGCTGTTTATTTTCGCAACACAGCAGAAGCAGTTCTTTTTAAAAGCACAGCAATACCAAACTAAGCCTTAATATGGCGTTCTAGATAAATTATACACATGATATATGTCTATATATTCATGTATATTCATTTTTATACCCTTGCAGGTGTAATATCAATATGCCACATATATATCATTCATTTTGCCAACATGTTGTACAAAGGCTAACCGTGGAGGCATTATTCTTAACTCAAGCCATTTTAGTACACTTCGCTATTACATTTTCCTTGTTTGGAGGACCGGATAGTAATTATTTTGAGCATTAACACTTTTCATACTTTAGTTTTCATTATGAATTTCCTGTAATGACAGTCATCCCACTTAAATATCTAGTGAGCCCATTTCGCATGAGTTAGAGATCAGCTCAACGTCTCAATTCCCTCCAATTGACCATGAGGTGTACATTTGAATGCATGAATGCTATGAGACAAAAACTTGTTCGGAGGCCGGAGAACCTAGAGATATCCAGCAGATAAAAAGGAGCTTCATTGCTTGCCAATAAGATCGTTTTATTAGTCCCTAAATTTAGACCCGATTTGCATTTGAATACCTCAATTTTTAAAATGGTTCTCGTGGTCTTTTAACTTCATTTTCATTAGGACAAATTGTCCTGCTTTCAATTTTGTTAACTTTTCTGTTAAATACAGGGGCAAAATGGTATTTTTGTATTAAAATTAATTAAAATATGAATAAAAAATTAAAAAAACTAAAAATTAAAATGAACTCTCCCCCCTCTATCCCGATTTCTACTCCCCTCAAACTTGATTTTTCTTTTGTTGGTTTTTTATTTGATTTTCTTTTATTATTATTTTAAAGATATGATTTTTTATTCATTTTTTAGTTTTAATATAAAAATACCATTTTGCCCTTGTATTTAACAGAAAAAGTTAACAAAATTGACAACAAGACCATTTGTCCTAAGAAAGTGAAGTTAAAGGATCACGGAACCATTTTAAAAATTGAGGGACTCAAATGCAAATCGGGTCTAAATTTAGGGATTAATAAAAGGATTAACCCAACTAACCATCTACCATCTCTCATGCATGTATGTTGTGAACACGAATATATTTATACTGCATAACCAAAGAAAAAGTTTATATACAAAAGACAAATGAGTGAAAAGAAAAAATCAAATGTTTGTGTTTCTAGGCCTCATCCGCAGAACTGCGGTCGCATGTGTTAAATTGGCAAAGGGAAAAGAAAGATTTGGCATATAAAAACACCTCAGCTCAGAAAGATTTGGCTATTCTTTTCCTAGCAATGAATCAAGAAGCGCTGCTTCTTCCTCCTGCAAACATGACCGAAAAGACGAAGCTTAAGCAATCATTTATCTCACATTAACAATATCATATTAATGGTATGTGAAAAGTGCGGTAAATTTTAACATTTAAGATATCTATGGTATGTGACGTACCACCAAGGCATTAAACTCAGTCTCCTCATCTATGGCACTAATGATTGCAGGATCCTCCAGCAGGTCCTGTTTCCAAGATTAGAACCACATTTTATACACGGTAGCTATCATCCATTGCTTTTCTCTTAAATAAATAACTGACGCCTCATTGCATTTTGCTGATTAAAAGTAAGTTTACACAACGGGAAAATACACAAAAATTAATACAAAATTTAAGGCCCAATCATTATATATGTCCAATGAGCATAGTTTGGCTCCTTCAAATTGAGGATCTCCTCCTCAAAGAAAATGGGATTTTGACACATGTCAAATTCCAAAACAAAGAAAGTTAAAAGAATTTCAAAAAAAGAAAAAATTAAATGAAATTGACTAGTGTTCCCATTTGTTTTGAGGAGGAGCTCCTCCTCAGTTTTAAGGAGCCAAGCTTTTTCCATGTTGAATTCAGTCTTTGACACAGAAGAGTGAGAGAAGGGTGGTCTTTGAAACTCAATTTTGTTCTACTACTGGGCATCCAACAAATCTTTTCAGTGGGTAGCCTAGTGACAATGAAATCCTATTTCACAATATGTGCGAGGCACTGTGAAACTAGTAAACAATATCTAGGTACCATAATTCCCAGAAACGCTTATTGTACACAAATTGGATGCTGAAAGTCACACAGAGGTTCTTGATCTTGTGATTTTATTATCTGCTAGCTATATACATTTACCGCACATACCTATCTGAGAATTGTACAAGTCATACACCTCTTGGTTAAATCATTGATGTGACAAAACTATAAGTTGATGTACTGTATTAATTATGCTGATAAATGCTTCCAGATAATCTCAATTTATGGTTTGAGTACAGGCTGAAAAACTATAATAGGGCATTAAAAGAATATGGTGAGGGTTAAAACTCTAACAATCTTCAGTCAGTATATATAGTACGATAAATTGAAGATGAAAAACATCTATGAAATGAGTGAGAATGCTTACATCGTCAGCAATTTGCAACATACCATCATTATTCTGCACAAACAAAATCCAATTGCATTTCTGTTCAGTTTCCAATCATAGAATCAGCTACGGTTCTTAGAAAAATTAAAAAACGTTTCTCAACAATACGAGACCCATGAGTAGCATTTTGACAGACATTTTAAGGGAACTTCATAAATATGAGCAAAGGAATAGAGATGCATTTAATTAAATGGCGGTGCAGCAAACCATATTAAATCTTGAAGCTTACCCTTACAACAACAAAGAGAAGCGGATCAGATGGTGTATAAATCATGTAATGTGCTCCATCCTGCACCGAGAGAACTATAGATTAATAAGGCAGTGCAATGAAAAAACCATCTAGCTCATTCGTACGGATCATAATCATATGGTTGTGTTCGTCGTACTCACCCACATACAAATTTTTGATACTTGGCATTAGAAATTTACAATGGAACTATTCATATTTAAGTTATAAACATTAAAAGATAACAAACAAAAATATGTAAGCTGAAAATATGGTGCTATTAAAACAATCCATGCAATCTACTAAATTGAGACATAAACATAGAACACAGAATACAATAATTGTTCATATTCTCAACATATGATGCTCCTTTTTTTCTTTTAATGATGATGAACATAAAACAAAACATATCTTAGAAAAGATAACTTTATGAAATTAAGAAAAACTCTTCTTTTTTTTTCTTTTTTTTCTTTTGGCACGCAGGGAGATTTCCCTTTAGAATACAGTGCAATAGGTTGTTTGAAGGAAAATAAATGTTCAAAGTATGAAAGCTTTAACAAGTTAGATTAAGAGAACAAAAAGGTGACATTAAGAAACCACAAGGTGAAAAAAACTCATTGTGCCAAAGGCCCATGACTGCAACTGCAGACTGATCTATCTCAAGGAGCTAAAAGGAGATATGAAGCCAAAAATTTGAGGATGTCAGCAATGAATTGAAGGTTCATTCACAAAAAAAAAAATGAAATGTCTAATATTAAGGGAATTGAAAATTATATAGAAACCATTCAATTCTAAGGCTGAAACATACTTAACATTAACCTAGTTATCATTTAATCTAAGAAGTAAAATGCTTCAATGTAAGCAAATACATCCTGTATTATTTCCGGGCAGAAAGGTATTCGTGTAACTCTCAGCTGACAGGCATCAATCAAAAGAAGAAAGTAGGTTACGTGTTCCACTCTCTATAGACTAATGTATGGATGCGGCAGCAAGTTGGTGTAGTGGGCTAGTTTGTGACTGTAATTAGTGGTCAATTTTATGGTCTTAAATAGTCCACTCTGTAGTTTGACTATAAGCTATCAGAGCCACCAAGATTATTATCGCATGAAACCTAATGAATGAATGAATAAATAGAGAGATTCAAATATCAGCAGTTTAACTACATGTGTGATATATCTTTTCTTGGGTGCGATGCACTGTGTCAGGGGCCTGCACTCTGTAGTTTGACTATAAGCTATCAGAGCCACCAAGATTATTATCCCATGAAACCTATTGAATGAATGAATAGAGAGATTCAAATATCAGCAGTTAACTACGTGTGATATATCTTTTCTTGGGTGTGATGCACTGTGTCAGGGGCCAGAGGTCTGCACAGCAGAAGATTGAACTGCGTAGGATTACATTGGCCTGTGTCCCAGGTTGCCTCACTCATGCATATTTAATGATTCGCCCCACATGTAGAGTATATCATTCGGCATAGTGGTAGCACATGCTAAACTCAACTTGTAAAGTAAAGCGCAATATTGGCTACCCTATCTCATGGAAACACCAGGCCACCCATGTTGTAACCCAATGCCCACCCCTCATGGTCCCAACATTGGCTAGAGGAAGCTCATTTAATGCACACACTTGCGTCGCTGAGGGTGGTGAATAGCTTGACCACTATACTCTTTAATGCGCATTCTGAGCCTTCTCCCTTCTGGTAGGAGGGAACATCAAGTGTGTGAGAAATCATAATGGACATACTCACAGAAATTCCACTCAACAACATTTTTCCAGAACTTATGCCGTGTGTTTGGCACCGCTCCACTTGCTATGCATGACACTGGGCACTAAAAGTTCTTGTATCACACTCCCAACACTATTTTCTTTTGTAAGACTAAAAACTTAACTCTACTCCAACAGATTATGGGGCAGTGGTAGGACCCAACAGATTATTAATCTAATTATGACAGAAAAATTCACAAGTTTAATGCATATGTTAATATACTAGTAAAATGAAAATATAAAATGATCTTCAAAGAATACATATGATTTTTTTATCAATAGAATTGTATTCTAGTTAATGAGACAACAATTCTACAAGGAAAAAAACTCTTCATCAGGAAAAACACAAGCCAGTTTTTTTCTGGACAGAAAACATAAGCCAGTTTACTGCAACCTTATAGTACTAAAAGTTATAACCTACCAATTTAGTGTCGCATTCTTAAGAAAATTATACTGTATATAGATGGTTATCACATTACCAAATGGAAACACGTAATTTCTACACCCTCAGTGGGCAAGCCATCTACATCTTGACCATCATCTGCAAAATAGTTAACACGATACATTAAATTATAATCAAACATTAAAAGACCTTAGTTCTGAAGTTAATAAATGGGATCTACAAGGATGAATGGGCAGAGGTGCAGCAGCCAACTAAAGTCCATCAAAATCCATTACACCAATAAGCAAAGAGTATCGTGTGAAAGAGAACCCCCCTAATATTTATCAATGAGATAAAGACAACACAATAGTTTGAGCCATGAAACACATCTAATAATGTTCTATTTAACTATGAAAGAGAACAAACCTATTATTCATCAATGAGAACCAGATGGAATGGAAGTGTTTACGGAAGTTCCTAAAAGTTCGTCTACATACTCAAAAATCATATCTACCTTGCACTTCAACGAATCAGGGACCACATTTTTCCATGCCCTTATGGTATAAGCTCCAATGGGTCAACAAAATATTATACAAAGAGTTTTTCCCCTTCTCATTTAATTGAAAGAGAAAAAAAAGCTAGAATCACCATAGAACATCTTTTATGACATCAATTATTGACAGCTAGATTCATCACAAACCCAAAACTTCATTCATAGTGGCAAAGAAGAAAATGAAATAGAAACCACCTAAAGAGTTTAACAATCATAAAGCAGAACTTTTGCTTTTTGTTTTAAAAGAAAAATAAATGACGAGCAATTGCCTGTTCGGAAATCAAATATGTCATCTTCTGAGTAACAAAAGCCTCCCCGTGCTGTATAACAGAATCTGATATGAAGACACAAATTTGAACATATTAATATCAAGATATCTAGGAGAACCAAGATACCAAGGTTTAATAAAATTCTAAAGCTGGAATATCTTTATCATCATACCCACTATGTACCAGATGCATGTGTATCTTGGCAAGGGCATAAGCAGCAGCTGGAAGAATAACTTCAGCTTCTTCATCGCTGACCTAAGAAACAGAACAACGTAGATTAAATTGATAAGGAAAATAAAGAATCAAGAAATAAACACTTCCAATTCATAATTATCACTGACATGTAGATTGATAGACATTGATTAATGTCAAAGAACCCCGTCTTGCATCAACCTCTTTCTTTCCCACCATAGCTTGATAACTTTTTTTTTTACTTTTTGATACAGACAATTCTATTGCAAAATATATATATTACAATGAAAAAAAAACGTGGGCAAGAAGAACTAACAAATAGAAGCTAGGCAATCTAGCCAGATATTTTAGAAAGATGAACCCCTAACCATGCATCAGCATGCATAATATCTTCTGCACATCACAGGTATGCTATTTAGTTTCCAAGAAGCACCAACCCGCAATTTCATGATTACACCAGCCTTCCAAATCATCTTGCGTTCCATTTGGACGGGGTGGTTTACAAGGAAAGATTTGGATTTCAAAATAAACTAGATAAAGAATTACAAACACATGCCTTCAGCTCATGCACGTTGGGGGTGACATTTGTAATTTTTCAGTGATGTGAAGAATGAGAAAAGTAGAGCTTGAAGCTAAAATTATAAGAACCTTACAGCCATTAATTAAACATTGTACTCAAACTTTAAGGCTATCTTCATTGCAGAAGGACAATCCATTAACGTCTTTCCAAAATCCCTGCAACTTGTCATCTTCAAACCATTCACAACCACAAGTACAAATGAGCACCTTCCTTTTACTAGACTGATACAACCTATATTCTACCTAGCTTAAACACTCCAAGGGCATCAGAGTGTAATTAGTTCTCTAACAAGAATAAGAATACAATTTCTCTCAACATCTTTACAACTTAGCTAATATAGTGCTAACTTACCTAACCCAACAATCAACTGACTAACAGTAGCCTAACTGATGTTTAAGAAACTAGCTGCATTAATGCATCAGCAAACTGCCAGCTCATCAAGTTGACTTTGTCAACACAGACAAGCATATAGGTTCCTATCAATACCCTCCCCTCAAAAACAATCCTTCTCCTCAAGGTTGGAATTCTAGAAATCTGACCAGCAAGTCATAATAGTCTTCCCCAAGTTTCTTCCTTTTTTTTTAGTGAGGATTGCCATTGCACTAAACTTCCATAGCAAAAGAGCAACTGCTTGGGCTTGAACAATTCCATCATCATAGCTTCTTTGAGGTGGTTAAAAGCTATAATGGTGTCAGGAGCAAAATAAAAACCTGTTGTTCTTGTACTGAAAGCTGAAATGTTGGAATCAAGAAGGTAGATGCCAAACAGATATCCTCAACCAAACAATACTGATGAAAAAATGGAATCAGTATTGTGTACAGTGGATCCCAAACAATACTGCCGCTTATCCACAGTAAATTTTATCTGCAAAATCTTGAAATCCCACAGAATAGGACCTAAATGTGCACTTGATTCCTCATCACACCCTCCCAAGAGAATAGCAATTAAATCTATCAGACATTCATAATCAGTCACATATAATTGGGGCCAATTCAGCTACATCCAATTCCAATTGCTTTATAATAACTACCTCCAAATCCACTTCAGTGGTAATAGATTTCATCTCACCAAGATTTTCCTGTTCAATCTCTGTATAATACAACACAAATGTGGATTCCTCATCCAGATTAGGCATTTATATTCTGCAACCCTGTAAAAACAGTGATGAACTTCCAATTTAATGACATTCTCCTCATCACTTGCAAATCCAGAAGCAATTTCCCCAATTCAATTATTTCTTTCTCATTACAATATCCACTAACTATGCCACCTTTACCTTATTGACCTTGAAGGACCCAATATCAGAACAAACAAAAAGACCACCCTTGTTTCCCACAATCTGATTCTTTTCACCTGGTGATTGAGCCTCAAAAGGGAACAAATTGTTATGTGAGGACTCAGTTACTGAACTAATTTGACCCAAATGCACCTATTGAGATCAGCAGAAAAAAATATTCTACTACTTCTTGGCCACATTCAGTAACAAGGACTAAATGAAGGTGATAAATAATATTCCCAACAAATGAATAAAATAAAATAAAAATAACATGGGAAATCAATGAGACATTGAACCTATATAGGAGATATAATTACTGTTATATCTGCATCTAGAAAACTTTGCAGTTTCAAAATTGTCATCTGAAGTCTACACAAATTTAAGAATCAACTAAAAACTTAGATATGGACCACGAGAACATACAGCTGACCAGCCATCTATGTTTGTGCTCTTTAATATTTGAACGGGCCTGCATTGATATATTAATATACACTTAGCAATGTTTCTGGACAAATTGCTCAATCACCAAAAAAAAAAAAAAAAACAAAAAAAGCTTTACTTACGTGTCAACTGGGCAAAGCAGCATACATTCATCTCCCCGCGAGCTTCTAAACACTCTCCTTATAACGCACTCTAAAGGGAAATTATTGGTAGGATCAACCTGCCCATTGACTACTTCAGAATATTAAAATTTTAAGGAAAGCAATGGCAAAAACAAACAAACAAACAAAAAGAGTGTAATCTGTATCTTATCACAATTTAGGATGACTAAAATAAATCAGCATCCAGTAATCCCAAATTGAGGCAGCTCATAAATGATCCATGGTAAAAATAAAAATAAAAATTATAAACCATAACTGAACTGAGCAAGTGTTATCTCTGGATTTAATCTAACAAATTGTACCCAACTCAATGTGGCAGAGAGTCATTAAGAGCAAATACGGAGTTGATTCCAATGGCTGGGATACTAAACTAGCAACCAATGTCTGGTAGGAATCCATGGCGTGAGATCTCGAAGGGATATGATTCTTTTCTTCAATGCTGCAGATTCTCTGTTGGCAATGGGGAAAAAATTAGATTTTGAGAGGACTTTTGGCTGAAAGAAGGGTTACTGAAAATTTTGTTTCCTCGACTCTTTTCCTTGTCTCGGAAAAAGAACCTAAGTATATCATCTTTTGTTAACACTCAAGAACAGCCTCTTAATTGGGATTTTGGATTCTGAAGGAACTTGTCCGAGGCTGAGATAGATGAAGCGGTATTGCTGTTGGATATCTTGGGGAAGGTTAGGTTTAGTAGTTCTAGAGTGGACCGGAGAATATGGAGATCGAGGATAACGGATCGTTTTCTTGCAAGTCTTTTAGGTCTTTTCTTCTTTCTTATGGCATTAGGGATGTCTTATCCCCTTTCACCTCAATCTGGAAAGCAAAGACACCTCCGAAAATTCAGGTTTTTGTGTGGCTAGTTGCGAATGGCAAAGTTAATACTTGCGATTTTATCCAAAGGAGGCAACCAAAGCTGTGTTTATCTCCTTCCTGGTGTGTTCTCTGCAAGGAGAGTGCAGAAAACATTGATCATTTATTCATTCACTGCCCGTATTCAATAAAATTTTGGTGGAAGATGCTGTGTACACTCAGAACGGAGTGGGTGACTCCTAAAGGGTGTTTTGAGTTCTTAAGTATCAAGTTGGGGGTTGCAAGGAAGGGGAAGAGAGCACAAATTCTACGAGATGGTCTTGTTCACGCAATTCTTTGGAATATTTGGATGGAACGCAATAGAAGAATTTTTCAGGGACATATAGGGGTGCAAGCTGAGGAATTATGGGATAGAGCTAAATTTTGGGCATCTCTTTGGGCCTCAGTTTCTGGGCAGCTCAAGGATTATCACTACTCCACCATCTTGAGAGATATGGAAGCAGTCTTAAGATGATTTTATATAAGTGTTTTCTAGTTTTAGATATATATATATATATTCGGGAGCAGTAGGCTAGCTATATTTTTACCTTATTCTGTTGTTTTTTGAGTTCAGTTTTCCTTTTGTTGTATGATCGAGGATAATTTTCCTTTTGATTATCAATACAAACGTTTCTATTAAAAAAAAATCTAGCAAATTGTACAGAACAATTATTGAGTTGAGCCACAAGAGTCTAACTGCAAAAATTCAACTCTCAAGTGAATTGTGACCGGTTATATTCGGAAGATAACCAATCAACAGAATGTCAAAAACCTCTAAGCAGCCAGCTTTATAGGCTGAGGTGGGCTGGGTTATTGTAGAAGTACGGTTGTGAGCTGGGGAGGAGAGAGCTTGGGGTGGGTTGAGAGTGTGTTGGTGGCTTAGAATTGATAAATTCTCTCTAAGTTGGGGTGGGCTACAACACGAGGGAGCCCCACTGTAGCTCCATCCTTGAGCAGCACCACCAGCTGCTGCTCATTTCACACAAGGGTAATTTATGCAATAGATAAAAATTCATTTGGCCTCTCAGATTGAACTTCCAAGCCTTCAAACATGTTCTGCCTTATTTGAAGATGATAAAAGGGAGCTATGAGCATCAATCTACAGACTAAAACAAAAAGAGTCCTTGAATTTAACAACTGAAAATTCCACACACAACAAGAACAACGAGAGAAGCAAAAAGTTAAGCAAGAAAGAACTCACAATGGAAGCAATTCGCTTGGAAGAAGCCATGAGCACCTTTCCATGATCATCCACCACAAACCCAGCTGGCGGTTTTGGCAGCGGCGTAGAATGGAAACCAAGCGACCTCGAACTCGAACCGGATCCGGAAGACCCAACTCCACCAGCACCCAAATTATCCACAATTTCAACATCACTCAAGCTCAGATCCTCTGAATCACCACCACCACCACCCTTACGCTTTTTCTTCTTTTTGTTGTTGGTGCCCGAGGGTGAGCGCTTCTTTACAGGCCCAGTCTGCGACTTAGCAGCGGCGCACACAGAGATATGGAGTCTGGTGGGAGTTGAGGAAGGGGTTGGGAAGGAGACTGAGAGTGGGAAGAGCTGGTTGAAGTGGAAAGTGAACAAGGGAAAGTAGTGGGCTTGCTTCAGATGGAAACTGGAAGTGGTTGATGGAATTGTGGAGACTGAGAATGCCATGTTTGGATGTATGCTTGCCTGGGAATGGGAAGAGCGAAGTTTCTGAGGGCGCGTCTTTGAGTGTTTGTGCGCTTTGGCGGCAGAGTATGGTAATATTGGATAATTTCAAGAACCATTAGATATTTGGATAACTCTAACTTAAATTTTTTTTTTAACCAAACTATAAGAAAATATGTAACAAGAGATTAATTGTATTCAATCTTTTTGTTCTAATTTTATACAAGTCATAATCTACTTTAAACAGGGATTCGAACTTAAGTGCATCGGGGCAAATTTACTGTCTTGATCAACTCGCCTAACCCACATATACTAATATTTTTAAATGAAGTATAGTTGGATGATCTTTAGACTCATCCTCGTTTGAAAAAAAAGTTCCAAATAACTTTTTGAAAAAGAAGTTTCAAGAGTAATTGTGTTGTAACCGGCCTTTTACTTAGTGACTCGGTCTCTAGCCTAATTAGTAGTGAATGTCCACTTCAAATGGTAAGAATAATATTATGTGGCTAGTGAGCTCATAAGGATGTCTTTACACCTAATTCCTTAAAGGGATTAACGGCTCATTGTGCACATAGGCTGGTAAATTTTAATTTTGTCAATTTGCACTCCAATGTAATAAAATTCGACCAATTTATACCCTCCGTTAATTTAATTATTTGTTTTTAATATAAGTAATTAGGTGAGAGGAACTTTACACAAATATTTATTGAGTGCTTGGGTTTCGAACCTGTACCCACATAGGTAGAAGTAGAAGAGCCCACAGACACCTCCCCCGCCCTCCCTGAGCGGATCAAAGGCCTTTCCCCAACTCGCTATCTCTCTTTAGCTCTTCCTTATAGCACCAAATAGGAATAAATAATCAATAAATGAAACTCTAGAATCAATTTGCAACCCAATATAATAAAAATACTGCTTATGCTTTCATGAATTGATAAGGAAGAAGGAAAGTCACGCGAATTTCAATGCATTAAACAAATAAAATAAATAAATTACATTAACTTATTAAATAAAAAAAATCATTTATTTATAAAATAAAAAAATAAGTTTATAATTAAAATTTTCAGACATAAATAAAAAAAATTAAGTTTATTGTAATCTTCAAACCAAACAAAACAAAAAATAAAAAATATCAACATATTGCAATTGGTCGTTTCCATTCACTTTTGCATTACTCTCGAGCTCCCTCCAAGATCAAAGTCACTAGGTATAAAGGACGGTGAGGATGATGCTTGGCCATGAACACCTACATAATCGCCCTCCAAAGCTTTCCATCTCATTTCCTCCAATTTTTCAGCAAAGTCATCTAAAAAATGGGCTTCTGGATCAATATCTCATTTCTTGAGAGGCCCATCTTTGTAGCTCTCACTGAAATGTGATTGGAGACGGATTTTGGAATGGATATAAACCAATTGATCAGCTCTTGCAAAATTCAGCATGTTTCTCTTAACATTATGGATGCAAGAATATGTGCTCCAAATTCTTTCAGCTGATGAACTTGACATTGATTGAGCCAACACCTTTGTCATTTGTTTAAAAAAATAATAATTTATTTAAGATAAAAATTATTGAAATTAAATTTATACTTTTTTAGCCACCTCTGTTAATTCTGGTGTATATGCACCATATGTTGACCACCAATCAATGGGATCCATAATGTAATAATATGATCCTAAATTAATATTTAATTATTAAATTATTCAAGTAAAAGACGATTTTACCCCAAGAATATTTTAATGGGTTTAAAAATTGACTTTTTGTTCGGGAAATAATTTGAGGAATTGAGTTACACCGTTGTGTTGGGCTGGTCGAAACGAGTTTGTAGACTCGCGACACGCTCACAGGTCTGAAAACCAAAAGGACATGTAGGTCATTTCGATAATTGTTGAAAAAGAAACCCTAAATACCCCACTGTCACGACCCGATTCGAGAAAAAAAAATTATTCCTAAATCATGGTGTGAGTCATACCATAATCATAAGAATAAAATCTTACAATCATGATATGATGAGAAACAAAGCCACAAATAAATACAAATTTACTTAACAACACAGAATCAAAGTCGCAGTAGCTCGTAGTTAAATACACACTAAGATCTTTATCAAATGGTTGACTACTTACAAATATTAATTACACAAAACAACAACAAAAGTCTAGTAGCTTGGTTGAAACCCACTTCCTCAAACTTCGCCTTGAACTAGCTAAAGTATCAAATTTACCCTTCAGAAATTTCTCGAAGTTGTCGAATCTACACTTTTGATCCAATTCCCTTGGAGATTTCTCCTTTCTTCCTCTTATTCTTCCTTCTCCTCCTCACCCAAATGCTATCTCCTCCATCTTATCTTATCTTAGTTTATGCAATTAATATCCTTAGCTTAGACTAGGTGACTCACCTCCAATATATGAACAACTCAGCCCAATTTGAGATCAAAATCAGATTTTTGAAGAGAATGTATAAGGGAAGGAGGGAAGAATAAAGGAAAGAATGAAGGTTTGGCTTACACGTTGCCCCTTTTGTTTTTGTTTTATTTATTTATATAAAACTCATAATTAAGGTTAAATAAATATATTTTATTATTATCATGTTTTTAATTTTTTTTCCCTAGATGTTACACCCACCCTCCCCCTCGCGTGCGTGCAAAGACCAGCCTCCCCCCTACTTTCTCTTTTCTCTCTCTCCTCCAAACAGCGTCGCGCCTCTCATCGTAGTCCGACCACCTCAGGTCATGGCACCGGTCCCAAATGAACGGCGTCGAGCTCCTCTACCAAACTCACCCAATTTCCCTGCCAGAAACCTCGAGAAATGGCGGCTGTGGCGACTAGCAGTTTCGCCAATTTTCCGATGTCAATTCCGACGACTCCAGCGGCGGTTTTCTTCGAATCAGGTATGTATTTTCATCTTCTCGTTGTGTTCTAGTTGTTTTGGTAGGTATAGAGGATCGATTTTGGGATTTTGAAACTTGATTAGAAACCTTAGAAATTTTCGATTTTTGAATAGGTTTTCCGGTCACTTCCCCGCCAAATTGGATGTGGGCTTAGTTATAAAAGTTTATCTCCTAGGTGTACTGAACGTATTGGTATAGGTAGTGTAGGGTGTTTCGAGAAATTTCCGTTGACGAAAATTTCTCAAGACACCCACGCGCTGCCCTTGTGTGTGGTGTCGCGTGGGCCGTGTTTGGGTGGCCCAGTTGGTCCTAAAATGATCCCTATGTTGTCCCGAGCACGACGGTATACTCGGATTTAAATTTGGTTACCATTTGACTGTCGATCAGATATTGCATATTAGACGTTATCCGGGTTTGATATGTTTGGACCGTTGGATCGACTTCATTTCAATATATGTTGATCTAGGCATCTCTAGGATCATGTAGGAATTCACAGATCGTGAATCGGGGTGCCGAATACTCCGATTCAATGACTTAAAGTTTGTGTTAAAAGATAACCATCCAACCGTTCGATACGGACCAAACTTGCAGGACTTGTATATTAAACCTTGTTGAACCCATAGGACTTTCAGATCGGAAATCAGAGGTCGTGGGCCCCTCGGGCCCTGTTGACCAATTTTGGGAAGCTTGATCCCTAGGATGACCGAGAGTCTTCCGAGATAGTTTCATCCTTCGAGAAGTGCAAGAATGACCTTATAAACGAGGGTTCACTGTTATGTGAATTATTTTGATTATGGTTGGATTTTGAGATTATATTATAGTATTTTGTAGTATTCCCGAGTGTTATTTTTTTTTTATAGTCAAAGACTAGCATTAATGGAAGTGATGGGATTTCTAGGGGTTCTAATTTATTTATTTATTATTATGGTTATTATTAAAGTATTTGACTGAGTGTTATTGGATGATTTAATGTTTAAGAGTTACTATGTAATCGCTTTCACTTTCTAAGGATATTATATTGTGTTTAGTTGTGAAGAGTTGAGAATGGTTTGTTAATCGGATTTTGATGTGAATAATAAATTAATTAAATATCTAAGTACGTGACTATATTTAATACATATACTTAGTGGTTTGAGAATGATGAATTATGGACACTAGTTCTCAATAATATGTAGTGTAAATTCAAAGGTAGTTAAGAACTGATTTTTGGAAAGTTGAGAAAGATTTGAAATATGGATTTGTGGAATATGGGAAATTTTATAATAAGATTTGGAATATGGTTTTCAAACCCACCACAGGAGTACTGACAGGACCCGACCCAAATTCCACTTTGGAATTCGAGCCGAACCCTGTGCGTATCCGACACCTGGCAAGTACCGAGCACAAATGACAGGAGCCGACCCAAATTTCACTTTGGAATCCGAGCCAAATCCTGTGCGTATTTGACACCTGGCAAGTGCCGGGCACAAATGACCTAATTGCCCTTCTAGTCAAATTTCAACCAAAACTGGGGTTTGACATCTGCCGAAAATTCAGCAGAGTCTCCCCTCAAATTGGACCAATCCCAAATTTACACCTGTCAAAGAAGCATACGAAAATACAATAACTGCCAGCATACAAAAATTTACATACTAACAGTTAGACAAGTGTTCTAGGGCAATATCAGAGCTATACACAGATTAGATTACAAGTATAAAATAATTAAACAAGACCCTACGTTGTCAAGGAAGGTGGCGGAAGATGGACTCGGCCCGGTGGTGGCTCACTATGCACGCTTACTGCCTGGGGGCGCAAAACTTTAAAAAAGCTAGTGGACCAAAAACAAAGCTTTAGAAAATAGTATAAGAACATACTAACCCCAGTGTAAAATCAGTTATAAAACTAAATCATTTTCTTATATATATACTCGTACTGGAATTACTGCATTCATATATATAGTCAAACACACACTTGATTAAAACATTAAGTCTTCGAAAACATTGAAATCAACTTTAAAGCTACCACCTAGGTGTACCCATTTAGCAATCCGTCAATTCCTTATAATCCGTCAATTCCTTTAATTTCCGTCAATTCCTTTATAATCTGTCAATTCCATTCTTGTGCCATCGGAGTGACACATTCTCGCAGGTCTCGGTGACGCAAGGTCAACCCAAACTGCAATCTCGCTGGATTCAGGAGACACTTGGTCAGCCTGATCCGCAATCTCGCACCTCACAGGTCGAGTGTCCCCGAATCCTGTGGGGTAGTGTCAAGCATGCTGACATATCTGAAGGCAACTGGATGTCCGTCGACATCAATATAACTGGAAGGCAACATGATTTTATTCCGAAGACAACCTTATTTCCGAGGTAACATTAATTAATCTTGGGTACCTATGGTGGTTTCTAAGAAAATAAAGTTTCAGAAATAATTTAACAAGATATAAAATAATTTCTTATTTATCTCTGAACTCTCTGCCATTTTATCTGATAAATATCTAAAACTCTAGTATGACATAATCTCTAGGCACTCTCAACTCGGCAGCATATAAAATATCAAAATAAAACATATAAAAGCGATAAATCAAGCTATTAAAACTTTGATCAATGAATAAACTCATCCAAGATCAAATAATGGGATTAAATTGCATAAATTCATTTATGAAAACAAAAAGGTCCACTCACAGGTGATCTGAGCTAGCTGGACCTTTCGAAGGTCCCTCTTGCGGGCCAGTCTGTGCCCAGGTGCCTGAATAATCATCATAATACTTTATTAATAAATCTGCTCAATAAAATAATAATAATTTAAAACCTTGACCCCCGGCTCCTAAAAGTGCGTGCATCTCTTTGAAAGGTCATTCCTATGCCCATATTAACTTTCCTCTCAAAGGGCATGACTTAGAAATAACTCGGGACTCAAAAGCGAACAAGTCCCCAAAATTCAACTTGGGACCCCGTGGGGCCCACGACCTCAGAATTTGGATCCGATCATTACTAAAGGTTCTGAATTACCTAGGACACACGTCCCGAAAATCTGGTCTCGATCGGACGGTCGGATTGCTCACGATCGCACGATCGGACGGACAAATGCTTCTCGTAATCCTAACCCTAGGGTTGGCCTTTTCGGAGTACCAAGACTCCAATTGATGATCCGTCGAAACCTACTCGATCCTGAAATTACCTAGATCAACATACTCTCGCTTGGCTATGATCCAACGATCTGAACGTATTGAACCCGGAAAACGCACACTATGCGAGATCTGTAAACTCCTACGCGCTCGTGAGGACACGAGGATCGTTCTGGGACCAAGAGTGGTCCCTGCTGCCTGGCTCATGCGCCCGCAGCACGTGGGTGTGCAAAGTAAATTCCAGCGGCTGGAAAATCTCCAAATCGCCGGCCCAAAATCCTTGCCCAGGTAAAACACCTAATTTGGAACCACTTTTGTTCTTGAACTAAGGCCAAAAAGTGGTTGGAAATGGCTAAAATTGAGCCCTCAAACCGGCAGAATTTCAAATCCAAAATCAAACTACCAAACTTCAAAATCTCTCCAATCCTACCCATCCATCAGCTAGATCGTGAAAATCAGTCTAAAAACCATAACTAATTTGTCCAATTTGGTGGCCGGATGATGGTGTACGAACATTGGAAATTTTGACTGAAAATCGGGCGATTTTCACGATCTTCCGATGAGCTCCAGGCAACAGACGGCGAGGAGAAGGGCGAGGCTGGGGTGGTGGCATGACGCCGGTTCATTCGTGGCCGGTCTGGGCAGCGTGGCGGTGGTTGGGTGGCTTGGGGTTGGTTCGGGTGAACAGTAACGGGGAGGGGGGTTTGTGCGAGGAAGAAGAGAATGAGGAGAGAGAAAGGGCTAATCTGATTTTAAAAATCAGATTTTAAAAAAAATTACTATTATGTCCTTTTTTAGTATTTTGCTCGTAATTTCTTCATTACAAGTCCGATTCGAGTCCACTATTTGTCTACGGACTCGTTTTATCATGCTCTACGCAACGGTACAAGCGGATTTCCAAATTCTTCCCTGGTCAAAAGGTCAACTTAAAACCTAATAAAATATTCCGAGAGTAGTTTAGTCTTTTTCCTTATTAAATTATTAATTAAATAATAATTAAGGTTTGGGTTGTTACAACAAATGACCTAATTGCCCTTCTAGTCAATTTTCAAATAAAACTGGGGTTTGACTTTTGCCGAAAATTCAGCAGAGTCTCCCCTGCAATTAGACCAATCCCAAGATTACACCTGTCAAACATGCATATAAAATATACACCAACTGCCTGCATGCAAATAATTACATTCCAACAGTTAGACATGCAATCTAGGGCAATATCAGAGCTCTACATAGAAGATTACAAGTATAAAATAATTATACAAGATCCTACGTTGTCAAGAGATGTGGCGAAAGATGGACTCGGCCCGGTGGTGGCGCATTGACGCACGACTACTGCCTGGGGGCACAAAACATTAAAAAGGTGAGTGGACCAAAAACAAAGCTTTAGAAAATAGCATATGAACATACTAACCCCTCTGTAAAAACAGTTATGAAACTAAATCATTTCTTATATATATACTCGTACTGGAATCACTGCATTAATATCTATATATATAGAGTCAATCACACATTTAATTAAAACATTAAGTCCTCGAAAGCATTGAAATCAACTTTAAATCTACCACCTAGGTGTACCCATTTATTATTCCGTCAATTCCTTTAGTTTCCGTCAATTCCATCCTCGTGCCACTGAAGTGACACGTCCTAGGAGACCTCGGGATATACAAAGTCACCCGAGCCGCAATCCTCGCGGGATTTAGGGGACACTTGGTCCATCTAAGCTGCGTTCCTCACACCCACGATTTGGGCGTCCCTGAAACTCGTGGGGCGGTGTCTAGCATGCTAACCTACCCGAAGGCAACTGGATGTCCGTCAACATCAATATCATCGAAGGCAACATAATTTTATTCTGAAGGCAACCTTATTTCCGAGGCAACATTTATCATACCGAAGGCAACCTTAACTAATCTTGGGTACCTATGGTGGTTTTTGAGAAAATATAATTTCAGAAAAGTTAATGATAAATAAAAATGAATTCTTATTTATTCCTGAACTCTGCTGCCATTTTATCTATCAATTATCTAAAATTATGGTATGCCATAATCTCTAGGCACTCTCAACTCGACAGCATATAAATTATAAAAATAAAACATATAAAAGCGATAATTCAAGCTATTAAAACTCTAATCAGTGAATAACTTATTCAAGATCAAATAATGAGATTAAACTGTATAAAAATTATTTATAAAACAAAAAATCCACTCACAAGTGATCTGAGCTAGCTAGACCCTTTGAAGGTCCCTCCTGCGGGTCATTTGGTGCCCGGGTGCCTGAATATCCATCATAATATTTTATTAATAAATTTGCTCAATAAAATAATATTAAATTAAAACCCTGACCCCCAGGTCCTAAAAGTGCCTGCATCAATTTTAAAGGTCATTCCTATGCCACATTAGCTTTTCTCCCAAAGGCCATGGTTTAAAAGTAACTCGGGACTCAAAACGATAAAGTCCCAAAAAGTCAACTTGGGACCCCATGGGGTCCATGACCTCAAAAACCCAATTTGAAAGTTCCTAGAGGTTCCCACATACCTAGGACACATGTCCCCGGTGTTTGGTCTCGATCGGACCGTCGAATTGCTCACGATCGCACGATCGGACGGACGAATGATTTTTCATAATCCTAGCCCTAGGGTTGGCCTTTTCGGAGTATCCGGGACTGTAATTAACAATCCGTCGAATCCTACACGATCCTGAAATTACCTAGATCAACATACTCCAGTTTGACTACGATCCAACGGTCTGAACGTATTGAACTAGGAAATCGTACACTATGCGAGATCCGTTCGGGGTTCAAACGTTGTCTGAATTGAGATCCGCGAAATCCTACGCACTCGTGAGGACACGAGGATCATTCTAGAACCAAAAGTGGTCCCCGAAACCTGGGTCACACAACACCCACGAGCCGGCACGCGCGCGTGGGCTTGTATATCAATTTCCAGTGGCCGGATTTTCTCCAAACCGCCACCCCAAACTCCTATTCTAGGTAATACACCATAGTTGGAACCACTTTTGTTCTTCGGCTATGGCCAAAAAGTGATTGGAAGTGGCTGAAATCGAGCTCTCAAAACTGACAAAATTTCAAATCCAAAATCAACCTATCAAACTTCAAAATCTCTGAAAACCTGCCCAACCATCAGCTAGATCTTGAAAAATAGCTAGAAATCCATACCTTACTCACTTGATTTGGTGGCTGGAGAAGGAAGAACAAAGCCGAAGAAATTCTACCAAAAACCAACTTGTTTTCGACTGATTCCAGCAGATTTGCGGTAGCCGACGGCGGGGTTAGGCTACGGTGAGATGGCGGGGCTGGGCTGGTTTGATCTTGCCAGGTTTGGTGGCTAGTCATGGCCGGTGGGGGTGGTTCTGTCCAAGAGGGGGCTGCGGTTGAAGAAGAAACAGAAAGGGGGGGGGGGGGGGGGGGGGGGGGGGAGGGGTTGTCGCGAGGAAGAAGAGAGTGAGGAGAGAGAAAGGGAGGAAATCAGATTTTTTGAAAATTACAATTTTTCCCTTTTTCGTATTTTCTCGTATTTTCTTAGTTACAAGTCCGATTCCAATCCATTACGTGTCTACGGACTCGTTTCGTCGTGCTTTACTCAACAATACAAGCGAATTTCCCAATTTCTTCTCTGGTCAAAAAGTCAATTTAAAACCTAATAAAATATTCTAGAGGTATAATTATCTTTTTCTCTATTAAATTATTAATTAAATAATAATTAAGGTTTGGGTTGTTACAAGTACCCCCCCAGTTGCCTTTGAAACAGTTTTGTCATTTATGACAATGCCCCACAAGTTTTAGGGACGCCTGAACCGTGTGGTGCGAGGATGTACATTCTTGGACTGACTACATGTCCCCCGAGTTCTGCGAGGAATGCGGCTCGGGTTGACTTTGTGTTACCGAGGCCTGTGAGGATGTGTCACATTATGTGACACAAGGAAAGTTTAATAACCTAATCCTAAATTAATTTTTAAATATTAAAATATTCAAGTAAAAGACAATTTTACTCCCGAAAATATTTTCATCTCTCTCTCCTCCTTCCATACATACCCATATCTAGCCTTGATTCCAAGCGAATAAACTAGAAAATCAAGCCAAAGTTAAGCCCAACTTCGGGCACCACTCGCCACCAAATCACTTCCAAAACACTCCCCAACCTTTCCTCTGTGTTTTCCCTCAAAGACCTGACCCAATTTCAAGTAGAATTGACGAATCTAAACCCAAAACTTTCTAGGTTTTTTCAAAAAAGAAATCATTCGTTCGAGGGCTTTAAAGGTGGAATTGATCTTCGAGTAAAGGTATAAAGTTACTCCCCTTGATGTGCATGATCTGTTGGTATGAATATTTGCTGGCGGTTTAGAGTTTTCCGATCTTCAGAAATTTTTTCTACACACCTGCCAGCGGCGGCAGCGCGTGGGCGAGGTGTCAAGGTTGGGTTTTGGTCCTAAAATGATCCTCATGTCGTCCTGAGCACGACGGTATGCTCGGATTTCAATTCGGTTACCGTTTGACTGTCAATCGGATATCATATATTAGGCGTTATCCGGGTTTATGTTCGGACCGTTGGATCGACTTCATTTTCAAATATGTTGATCTAGGCACCTCTAGGATCGTGGATGAATTTGCGGAAGAATCAGAGTCTCATATACTCCGATTCAATAATTCAAAGTTTAGGTAAACGGTAACCGTCTGATCGCGAGCAATTCGACCGTTTGATTCGGACCAAATTTGCAGGGCATATTTAGTAAATTGTGTTGAACCTATAGGAACTCTCGGATTATCAATCAGAGATCGTGGACCCCACGGGGCACCAGAATGACCAATATGGCAATTTAATTGCTTACTTAACTTGGGGTCTTTTAAGACCATTCTACCTGTCAGAACTGTAGAAAATGGGCCTAGGAACCTTGTTAAGTTACGTATATGCACTTTTGAGGCCGGGGGTCAAGGTTTTGATTAAATAATTGTGGTTGAGCTATTTTATTAATTAAATATTTTAATTGCTTAAATAGGTACTCGGGCTTCATTGAATCCGCAGGAAGGACCCTCAAAGGATCAGGCTAGCTCGAACGCTCAGTGAGTGGACATTTGTTTTCTAAATAGTTTTAAGAAATTCTTGAACTGTGGTTATTAATTGTTCTGCTTATGGAATTGATAAACTATGATTTCCAGTTTTCTAAATAGTATTTTTATGCATATTTGAATTTAGTTTGAGAACGATTCTGAATGATTTTTCATGATTGAGTTAAGTTAAAGAATTATGTATGGCTTTCGCTATCCAAGTATAAAGTTTGAGTTCAAATACTTTTAGAAAATTTTGGTTATGATTAAATGTGAATGGCTTGGAAAGTAGAAAAGGTAAATGATAATAGGATTGAAGGATTTAATGAGAAATAGTATTAAAATCTTCCAGGAAAGTTTTTAAAGCCCCACCATAGATACCCAAAATGTTGCCTTCAAATAACTTGTTGCCTTCGGTTATAATGATGTCTATAGACATCCTAGTTGCCTTCGGTTGAGTCAACACGAGTTTGAAAGTTGCCCCATGAGTCTTAGGAATATCCAGACTGTGTGGAGTGAGGAATGTAGCTTAGGTTGACCAATTGTCCCTCGAGTCTTGCAAGGAATGCGGCTTGGGTTGACTTTGTGTTACCGAGGCCTGCGAGGATGTGTCGCATTATGTGATGATTTGACTGAATGCATGACTGGTTATATGTACATAGATATGCATGCTTGATTTTTTTTTTTGTACGAATATAGAACATGGATATAATTGAATTTTCAAATGGTTTTAACAGTGGGGTTAGTATGTTGATATTATATTTTCCAAAACTTTCTTTCGTCCACTTACATTTTTAAATGTTTTGCGCCTCCAGGCAGCAGTCATGTACCAGAGCACCACCACAGGGCGAGCATCACCCGCCACTCATCATTTTCCACTATGTAGGATGTTCTACCGTAATCGTACTACTCTTGTAAATTTAATTTATTAGTATTGCTCTGATATTGCCCTAGGATTTCTATAAGGCCTAAGGCCACAAGATTAGATGTTGGATTGCATGTATTCTAATATTGTGCATGCTGAACGTTTGTGGTTATTTGAATTGCGTTTTGTATAGGTGAAATTTTTGGGAAATGAGCATTTTACAGGGGAGACTCTGCTGAATTTTTGGCAGAAGTCAAACTTGAAAAAAAGAATTTTGAGACTTAGTTAGAAGGGCAATTTGGTCAAGTGTGCCCGGCAGCTGCCAGGTGTCAGACACGCACAGGGTTTGGCTCAGATTCCAAAGTGGAATTTGGGTTAGGTCCTATCAGAATTGACGGTATAATGTGGGAATTAAATAGAAAATCATGGAATTGAAGGAATATTATTGGAATCGACGGAATATTAGCTGAATATTAGTGGAATTGATGGATCACGAATGAGGGTATGCCTAGGTGGAGAGTATTTGAGTTTTGAAAAGTTTTAAACTAAAAATTATGATTTTATTTTGGTACTTGTCGGTGAAGGTTTTAAATTTATGTTTTCCAACTTATGAGGCAAGGATTGAGAGTTTTCTAAGTTTTGAGGATTTTATATAATTCATAATTATTTTCTGAAGTGATGAATTTGTTTTTACATGTGAAAGAGGGAAACATATTTTATTTAAATTATTGATATTTACATTAAGGTTTTACGTGATCAATGCTATCTAATAATTTTCTCGTTTTCCTACTTATAAGTAATAAGTTAATTTTAAATAAATAAATAAATAAATAAATTATATATATATATATATATATATATGCACATGTGGGATGAGTAGAAGATTGTTCTAACCTCAATAGCTCTTGATTGAGTTTCAGTGCATTGATTTGAATTATTTATGAAGGTTTCTCAATTTTATTTGATCAAGTTACCTTTATTTACTTACAATTTATGTAGAAAGAACTACATATGGCTTGATCTCTTAGTAAGGGTACGTAGGCAACCTAGAGTTACTAGGTGCAGCCACAAGATCAAGTGCTGAAAATTTGTTCAATTAAGTTATATTAAAACTTGATAATGTATTTATGTTGCTTTAAGAGTTGAGACCAGATTCCGATGGCAAAATGATTTATTTGGTATAAAGAGGCTTGAGGCCATTCAAAGTTATTGATTTGATGCATGTTGATTGTTTGGGATTTGGTTTTCAAATATTAATTGTATATTTACAAGTTGAAAGTTTATGAGAAATGTCCATTTCACAGGGGTGACTCTGCCGATTTTTCGGCAGAAGTCAGACCTTAAAAGAATTGTTGAGTGTTAGTTAGAAGGGCAATTTGGTCAAGTGTGCCCAGCGCTTGCCAAGTGTCGAACGTGCACAGGGTTCAGTGCAGATTCCAAAGTGGAATTTGGGTCGAGTCCTGTCACATAACCATTGCATATGCTTGGGCCTCTAGTGAACCACAAAAATTTTTTCTTTGATGGAAGCGAATTGTTCTCTAGCAAACGAGCCTCACTTTTAGTTTTCGATATCCTATCAAAGGCTTTGACAACATTTTCCATCACTTATATTTCTTCATTAGGTCTTTTTTCTAGACATACCCTGGTGCTATTTGACTTAAATAAACTCTATCATAAAACATCGGTGTTAGGGAAAATGCAAGATAATGCATGAGAATATTCATCTTTTCCCACTTACAAAGAACAATTTCTTCAACCCTAGGAAGATGTTCGGCATACATTCTACTTGCAATAATATCTTTTATTTCACCAAGCATATTGTCCATCCTTCATAAATTTCACCCGTCTTTTGGCCATAATCATCATCATATTTTACCACCACATAAATTGGCTTTGTAAAATCTAATCTTGTCTTAACATGTTCCCAAAAATTATAATCTTGTACGGTATTTTGAACCAGAGTAGCTATATTCATTGTGCCTTCATCTTAATTTTTCAACCAAGAGAGTGTAGCGCTTATCTACAATCAACAAGCCTCTTTAATAAGATATAATGTGACTCAAATATTGTTTTAGCTACTTTTAGTAACTCCAAGTGTTGACACACTTTTAAAAATTGCCAAAGCAAGTGTGTGGTTTAGAAAACATTTGACAATTTTGACTTCCCTGTTTTATAAATATTTGTAAGCCACTCAAATGTTTGTGCAAGATCTTTGAAAATGAGATTTAAGGTATGAACAACACATGAAGACCAAAAAATATGCTCATGTACCTTTCCAATCTCTCTCCCTGCTGCAACATAATTACTTGTATTATCAGTTACTACTTGGAGAACATTATAGGGCCCCACTTCTTCAATTTCTTAAAGCAAGAGGCTTGCAATCTCTTTACCAGTCTTTTCAATCCCCAACATATCATGTGCACGCAATAATAGCACTTCTGCTATTGGCAACAATGACATTGATCAGTGGCTTATGCTTCACATTTGTCCACCAGTCTGATACAATGGACACTTCATAACTCTACCATGTATGTTTTATTGGAGCTAATTCTCTTTCAACATCATTTTTTGTTGCATCCAACAATGAAGTTCTAGGTTTTACATATGAAGGAGCCTTGTACCCCTTAGGACCGTGTTAATTGTTGTAACCATCTCATGAAATTGAGGGTTCCTTAGTACATTGAATGATATAACATTAGAACATAGTCCCATCATAACCTTGATATCCACCATGTCTCTATCCATAACTTTGAACACATCTTGGATTTGTCCATGTCGTTGATAAAGGTTGTTGCTTCATCAACATAAAAATTTTGAGGGATGAAGAAACAATACCTTAAAAAATAGTAAGTGAATAAAACAAATAATTATCATAATTAAACAAATATAATAACAAAGGAAAAACAAAATACAAAGTACAAAAATCACCTTTCACTTAAGGGGGTGTATTCAATTGGAATTTTAAAAGACTACTTTGAGATAAATAAGTCATGTGGTATTCAATTAAGACTTTTAAATGATCTAAATAAGTTTTGTGGTATTCAATTAAGACTTTAAACAAGTAACAAAAAGTCTTATGGTATTCAAAAACTTGCTAATTTCGTAGGATTTTTTAAAATGTAGAATTGTGTGGGATTCTTTTAGTGGGATGTATAAATACCAAGTCTTATCTCAAATCCCACCTTAACCCATCAGACTTTTCACATGGGATTTTTTATTTTATTTCCTCACCTTGACTTCCATCCAAGCAGTTGTGCATTGGGTATAAGCCATGGTGACCAAACCACCAATGAAGACCACTGGGTATAAGTAATAATGTTCTTTCCTCACATGATGACCAAACCACCAATACCCAAAAGCATTGAAATCGTTGGCTTTGATCAATGTGATGTACTGTATATAAATAGTTAGTTTATATTGCTTGGGCACAATTGGGCTTGCAAGGCAGGTGTTTGATGAAATGATTGTTAGAGATGTGGTTTCTTAGAGCTCTATGATTGCAGGATATGTTGACAGGACCCTTAGTCAACTGTCCAGTCAAACTAGTCATTTGGTCAACCGGGCCCGCGGGGCCTGCGGCCTCACATTTCCACCCAAATGTTCCTAAAAGCCCAACCAAGTCAACTAGTCGCGCCCCAAAGGTTTGGTCTCGATCGAACGGTCAAATTAATCACAATCGCACAATCGTATGATTATTATTTTACTAACTTTGAAATATTCGGGACTTTGATTCACGATCCGTGAAATCGTACACGATCCTAGGAGTGCCTAGATCATCATATATTAAATTGGAAGCGATCCAACGGTTCGAACGTATCGAACCCGGATAACTTACAATAGGCGAAATCCGTTCGAGGTTCAAACGATATCCGAATTCAAATCCGAGCACACCTACGCGCTCGAGACAACCAGGGGATTGTATCAGGACACAATGCCCCTCTGCTACAGTACCCACGAGCAGGCAGCGCGTGGGTGTCTTAAGTGATACTAGTGGCCGGAAAATCTTCAAACCAAGGGCCACCCTCCCTACTATAGCTACTACTCGACGAGTGGAGCATTTTATTCAACTACGGTAATGTCCAATTCGGATGGCAAGTGGCTGGAAATTCAATTGGAAAACTAGCCAAACTTAGGGTTGTAAATCGAACCACCTACGCTAGATTTTGATCCAATCCTACCCAAAAGGCAGCTAGAGCTCAGAAAAAGGATGAGAAACCATACTTG